>JAGEOH010000040.1:0-49745 GCA_032207245.1 Pardosa pseudoannulata
TACCAAAAGACGATAATACCATAATACCATAATACCAAAGACCAAAAGACGATAATACCATAATACCATAATACCAAAAGACCAAAAGACGATAATAGCATAATACCATAATACCAAAAGACGATAATACCATAATACCATAATACCAAAAGACGATAATACCATAATACCATAATACCAAAAGACCAAAAGACGATAATACCATAATACCATAATACCAAAAGACCAAAAGACGATAATAGCATAATACCATAATACCAAAAGACGATAATACCATAATACCATAATACCAAAAGACCAAAAGACGATAATACCATAATACCATAATACCAAAAGACCAAAAGACGATAATAGCATAATACCATAATACCAAAAGACGATAATACCATAATACCATAATACCAAAAGACCAAAAGACGATAATACCATAATACCATAATACCAAAAGACCAAAAGACGATAATACCATAATACCATAATACCAAAAGACCAAAAGACGATAATAGCATAATACCATAATACCAAAAGACGATAATACCATAATACCATAATACCAAAAGACCAAAAGACGATAATACCATAATACCATAATACCAAAAGACCAAAAGACGATAATAGCATAATACCATAATACCAAAAGACCAAAAGACGATAATAGCATAATACCATAATACCAAAAGACGATAATACCATAATACCATAATACCAAAAGACCAAAAGACGATAATACCATAATACCATAATACCAAAAGACCAAAAGACGATAATACCATAATACCATAATACCAAAAGACCAAAAGACGATAATAGCATAATACCATAATACCAAAAGACGATAATACCATAATACCATAATACCATAATACCAAAAAACCAAAAGACGATAATACCATAATACCATAATACCAAAAGACCAAAAGACGATAATACCATAATACCATAATACCAAAAAGGACGAAAAGACCGATAATAGCTTAATACCATATTACCAATAGAGATAATACCAAAAGACCAAAAGACGATAATACCATAATACCATAATACCAAAAGACGATAATACCATAATATCATAATACAAAAAGACCAAAAGACGATAATAGCATAATACCATAATACCAAAAGCCGATAATACCATAATACCATAATACCAAAAGACCAAAAGACGATAATACCATAATACCATAATACCAAAAGACCAAAAGACGATAATACCATAATACCATAATACCAAAAGACCAAAAGACGATAATACCATAATACCATAATACCAAAAGACCAAAAGACGATAATACCATAATACCATAATACCAAAAGACCAAAAGACGATAATAGCATAATACCATAATACCAAAAGACCAAAATGTTAATACCATAATACCAAAAGACCAAAAGACGATAATACCATAATACCATAATACCAAAAGACCAAAAGACGATAATACCATAATACCATAATACCAAAAGACCAAAAGACGATAATACCATAATACCATAATACCAAAAGACCAAAAGACGATAATACCATAATACCATAATACCAAAAGACCAAAAGACGATAATAGCATAATACCATAATACCAAAAGACCAAAAGACGATAATACCATAATACCATAATACCAAAAGACGATAATACCATAATACCATAATACCAAAAGACCAAAAGACGATAATACCATAATACCATAATACCAAAAGACCAAAAGACGATAATACCATAATACCATAATACCAAAAGACCAAAAGACGATAATACCATAATACCATAATACCAAAAGACCAAAAGACGATAATAGCATAATACCATAATACCAAAAGACGATAATACCATAATACCATAATACCAAAAGACCAAAAGACGATAATACCATAATACCATAATACCAAAAGACCAAAAGACGATAATACCATAATACCATAATACCATAATACCAAAAGACCCAAAAGACGATAATACCATAATACCATAATACCATAAGAAGACGATAATACCATAATACCATACCATAATACCAAAAGACCAAAAGACGATATACCATAATACCATAAAACCAAAAGACCAAAAGACAATAATAGCATAATACCATAATACCAAAAGAGCCAAAAGACGATAATACCATAATATCATAATACAAAAAGACCAAAAGACGATAATAGCATAATACCATAATACCAAAAGACGATAATACCATAATACCATAATACCAAAAGACCAAAAGACGATAATACCATAATACCATAATACCAAAAGACCAAAAGACGATAATAGCATAATACCATAATACCAAAAGACGAAAAGACGATAATAGCATAATACCATAATACCAAAAGGAGATAAAAGCATAATACCATAATACCAAAAGACGATAATACCATAATACCATAATACCAAAGACCGATAATACCATAATACCATAATACCAAAGACCAAAAGACGATAATACCATAATACCATAATACCAAAAGACCAAAAGACGATAATAGCGTAATACCATAATACCAAAAGACCAAAAGACGATAATAGCATAATACCATAATACCAAAAGACGATAATATCATAATACCATAATACCAAAAGACCAAAAGACGATAATACCATAAAACCATAATACCAAAAGACCAAAAGACGATAATAGCATAATACCAAAATACCAAAAGACGATAATACCATAATACCATAAAAGAACGATAATACCTACCAAAAGACCATAATACCATAATACCAAAAGACCAAAAGACGATAATACCATAATACCATAATACCAAAAGACCAAAAGACGATAATACCATAATACCATAATACCAAAAGACCAAAAGACGATAATACCATAATACCATAATACCAAAAGACGATAATACCATAATACCATAATACCAAAAGACCAAAAGACGATAATACCATAATACCATAATACCAAAACACCAAAAGACGATAATACAAATATACCATAATACCAAAAGACCAAAAGACGATAATAGCATAATACCATAATACCAAAAGACGATAATACCATAATACCATAATACCAAAAGACCAAAAGACGATAATACCATAATACCATAATACCAAAAGACCAAAAGACGATAATAGCATAATACCATAATACCAAAAGACGATAATACCATAATACCATAATACCAAAAGACCAAAAGACGATAATACCATAATACCATAATACCAAAAGACCAAAAGACGATAATAGCATAATACCATAATACCAAAAGACGATAATACCATAATACCATAATACCAAAAGACCAAAAGACGATAATACCATAATACCATAATACCAAAAGACCAAAAGACGATAATACCATAATACCATAATACCAAAAGACCAAAAGACGATAATACCATAATACCATAATACCAAAAGACCAAAAGACGATAATACCATAATACCATAATACCAAAAGACCAAAAGACGATAATACCATAATACCATAATACCAAAAGACCAAAAGACGATAATAGCATAATACCATAATACCAAAAGACGATAATACCATAATACCATAATACCAAAAGACCAAAAGACGATAATACCAATATACCATAATACCAAAAGACCAAAAGACGATAATACCATAATACCATAATACCAAAAGACCAAAAGACGATAATAGCATAATACATAATACCAAAAGACGATAATACCATAATACCATAATACCAAAAGACCAAAAGACGATAATATTATAATACAATTATACCAAAAGACCAAAAGACGATAATACCATAATACCATAATACCAAAAGACGATAATACCATAATATCATAATACAAAAAGACCAAAAGACGATAATACCATAATACCATAATACCAAAAGACGATAATACCATAATACCATAATACCAAAAGACCAAAAGACGATAATACCATAATACCATAATACCAAAAGACCAAAAGACGATAATATAATACCATAATACCAAAAGACGATAATACCATAATACCATAATACCAAAAGACCAAAAGACGATAATACCATAATACCATAATACCAAAAGACCAAAAGACGATAATACCATAATACCATAATACCAAAAGACCAAAAGACGATAATAGCATAATACCATAATACCAAAAGACGATAATACCATAATACCATAATACCAAAAGACCAAAAGACGATAATACCATAATACCATAATACCAAAAGACCAAAAGACGATAATACCATAATACCATAATACCAAAAGACCAAAAGACGATAATACCATAATACCATAATACCATAATACCAAAAGACCCAAAAGACGATAATACCATAATACCATAATACCAAAAGACCAAAAGACGATAATAGCATAATACCATAATACCAAAAGACGATAATACCATAATACCATAATACCAAAAGACCAAAAGACGATAATACCATAATACCATAATACCAAAAGACCAAAAGACGATAATACCATAATACCATAATACCAAAAGACCAAAAGACGATAATACCATAATACCATAATACCAAAAGACCAAAAGACGATAATAGCATAATACCATAATACCAAAAGACGATAATACCATAATACCATAATACCAAAAGACCAAAAGACGATAATACCATAATACCATAATACCAAAAGACCAAAAGACGATAATACCATAATACCATAATACCAAAAGACCAAAAGACGATAATAGCATAATACCATAATACCAAAAGACGATAATACCATAATACCATAATACCAAAAGACCAAAAGACGATAATACCATAATACCATAATACCAAAAGACCAAAAGACGATAATACCATAATACCATAATACCAAAAGACCAAAAGACGATAATAGCATAATACCATAATACCAAAAGAAGATAATACCATAATACCATAATACCAAAAGACCAAAAGACGATAATACCATAATACCATAATACCAAAAGACCAAAAGACGATAATACCATAATACCATAATACCAAAAGACCAAAAGACGATAATAGCATAATACCATAATACCAAAAGACGATAATACCATAATACCATAATACCAAAAGACCAAAAGACGATAATACCATAATACCATAATACCAAAAGACGATAATACCATAATACCATAATACCAAAAGACCAAAAGACGATAATACCATAATACCATAATACCAAAAGACCAAAAGACGATAATAGCATAATACCATAATACCAAAAGACGATAATACCATAATACCATAATACCAAAAGACCAAAAGACGATAATACCATAATACCATAATACCAAAAGACCAAAAGACGATAATACCATAATACCATAATACCAAAAGACCAAAAGACGATAATACCATAATACCATAATACCAAAAGACCAAAAGACGATAATACCATAATACCATACCAAAAGACGATAATACCATAATACCATAATACCAAAAGACGATAATACCATAATACCATAATACCAAAAGACCAAAAGACGATAATACCATAATACCATAATACCAAAAGACCAAAAGACGATAATAGCATAATACCATAATACCAAAAGATGAAAAGACGATAATAGCATAATACCATAATACCAAAAGACGATAATACCATAATACCATAATACCAAAAGACCAAAAGACGATAATACCATAATACCATAATACCAAAAGACCAAAAGACGATAATACCATAATACCATAATACCAAAAGACGATAATACCATAATACCATAATACCAAAAGACCAAAAGACGATAATACCATAATACCATAATACCAAAAGACCAAAAGACGATAATAGCATAATACCATAATACCAAAAGACGATAATACCATAATACCATAATACCAAAAGACCAAAAGACGATAATACCATAATACCATAATACCAAAAGACCAAAAGACGATAATACCATAATAATACCAAAGACCAAAAGACGATAATAGCATAATACCATAATACCAAAAGACGATAATACCATAATACCATAATACCAAAAGACCAAAAGACGATAATACCATAATACCATAATACCAAAAGACCAAAAGACGATAATAGCATAATACCATAATACCAAAAGACGATAATACCATAATACCATAATACCAAAAGACCAAAAGACGATAATACCATAATACCATAATACCAAAAGACCAAAAGACGATAATACCATAATACCATAATACCAAAAGACCAAAAGACGATAATAGCATAATACCATAAGACAAAAGACCCAATACCAAAAGATTAAATACACCATAATACCAATAATACCAAAGACGATAATACCATACTAAAATACCATATACCATAATACAAATACCAATAATACCAAAAGACCGATAGAATACCATATAGAAAAATAATACATAAATATTATAAAAGAAAAATAATACCATAATACCAAAAAACCATAAATACCTACCAAAGAGAATATAAATAATAATAATACCAAAAATAAAAAAAAAATAATAATAATAAAACCATAATATAAAAAACCAAAAAAGAAAAACCTAATACCATAATACAAAAACCAACAAGATAAATACTAATATACCATAAACCATAATAATAAAGATAATACATAATAAACCAAAAAGATAATACCATAATACTGTAAACCAAAAGAAAAATACAATACCGAAAATAATACATACCAAAAAGATAAAAGAATTAATAATACCAAATAAAAAATAATACCAAATAGACGATATACAAAAATATAAAAAAAGATACCATAATAAAAACCAAAAAGCATAAAAAAAATAATAACCATAATACCAAAAAAAATTAATAATATCTATACCAAAAGACCAAAGAAAAATAATAGCCATAATACCAAATAACCATAAAGAAAATGAATAATATAATAATAATACATACAAAAGTTTACCAAAAAATAAGATACCTTAGCATAAATACCATAATACCAATAATAATAAATACCAAAAATACCATAAAATACCATAATACCAAAACATGTAAAGCATAATACCATAAAAACCAAAGACCCGTAAAGAATAACCAAATAAAAATGCAATAATACCATATACCAGATAAAACAAAGATACCAAATAATACTATCAATCATAATTCCATAAAATCCATATACCATAAAAAATAAAATAATAATAGAATACATAATACCAAAAGACGATAATACCAAAATACCAAAGGATAAGAAAGCAATACCAATAAGAGATAAATGCATAATATAAATAAAAGCAACCAAAAAACGATAATCCTTACATAATAACATAAATACCAAAAGACTAATACCAAAATAACATAATACCAAAGACCAAAAGACTAAAGATACCATAATAAATAGAAATAAAAAAAAACGTACAATAAGATAAAAAATATTATACAATAATACCAAAAGAATAAAACATAAAGCTTAATATAATACCAAAAAGACGATAATAATAAAATAATACCAAAAAAATACCAAATAACCATAATACCATAATAACTCGACCATAACAAAATACTACCATTTCATGCCAAAAGATAATACCATAATATAATTACACTAAAATAATACCATAAATTCCAAAAGAAAAAAAAGATAATAAATAATAAAATACCAAAAGACGATAATACTAATACATAATACCAAAAAAGATAATACCAAAATACCAAAGACGATAATACCATAATACAAAGACCAAAAGACGTTTTATACCATAAACAGATAAAAAATAATACATAATACCATAATACCAAAATACCAAAAAAAATATAATATATAATACCAAAAGACATAAAGCATTCAAAATACATATATACCAAAATAGGAATTAAAATAATACCAAAGATAATATGATAATACAAAAACTAAAATACCGATAATCAAGATACCAAAGACTAATACCATACCACACCATAATACCATAAATAATCTGCCTACCAAAACAAGATTAAAAAAATAAACCAAAAAGACCAAAAGACGATACTAACAGCTCTAAAATAAAACCATAATACAGATAAAAAAATAAGCAATAAATTCCATAAAATTGTAAATACCAAAAAGACAAATACAAATAATACATATCAACCAATGATAAACCAAAAAGCAATAAATAATACCTTTCCAAATACAATAACCATAAACCAAAGACGATAATACCAATAATAAAATACCAAAAGACGATAATACTATAAATACCATAATAAAAAAGCAAAATTATAGAAATAAACATAATATAAAAATAAAATAAAAACAGATATCCCATACCAAGACCAAAACTCCTTAATCCATATAATACAAAAATCATAATACCATAATACCAATGCAGACCAAAAGACGATAATACCATAACCATAATACCCAAAAGCAAAAACAAAGATAAATAACACATAATACCAAAAAAATAAACTTTAAAGCATCTAAAAGAAATAAATCAATACCATAATACCAATTACCATACAAAATACCAAAAGAACCAAAAACCAAATTTCTAATAATCCTTTTACCAAATAGAATAATAAAAGAGATATTAACCATAAAAGAATAATACCATAAAAATACGATAATATAATACCTACAAAAGACCAAAATAAATATTATACCATTCCATTTTCAAATAAACCAGAAGATAAAAATAAAATAATACCAATATAAAAGACAAAAAAATGTAAAAATAAAGTACCAAAATACAAAGCTATAATTAAATAACAAAAGACAAATACCATAATAATAATACCAAAAGACGATAAACCAAACAAGAAATAACCATATGCATAAAACCATAATACATAAACCATAATAAAAGTTTAATACAAATACAACAAAGGATAAGATAATACCATAATAAAAACCTAATAATGCTTACCATATAAAAAGACGAAAATACCACAAAGTCCAAAAAAATATACATAAAATAATACCAAAAACAACAACCCTATAAAAGGAAAAATAAAATACAAAGACCAAAAAAATAAATAATAATACCAAAATACAAATTAATAAAAAGATAGAAAAGACATAATACCAAATAGCACATAATCAAAATAATAATACGATAATAAATAATAATTAAAAGCACGAGAAAAATCTAATATAAAAGAATAGCATTTCCAAAAGAAGATATATAAATCAAATAATAAAAAAGATAACCTAATAGAAACAAGATAAAAAATCATGTATCAATACCAAAATATAATACTTCCAAATACCAAAAGATAATTCATAACATAATATACCATGTATAATAATACCATCCAAAAACATAAATCAGAAATAGATATACAATAAGAGAGAACCAAAGATAACGTATAATACCATCGCAGAAAATACATAATACCATAAAGAAAAAAAATTAATACCAAAAGAATAAATACATATATACCATAATACCATAAAAATACATAAGACATAATACCATATGATACCAAAGACTACCATAAAGAAATAGAAAAGATAATAATCTATTATAATAACCAAAGACCAAAGACATATAAAAAATAAAAATACACTTACCATAAGAAATCAAAACACCAAATATAAAAAGACAAAGACGATAATACAATACCATCAGAAAAAGACATAATACATAAACAAAAGACGATAATTTCTTCCATAACATAATACCAAAAGACCAAATACACCATAAATATAAAATACCAAACGATAATAAAATACCAAATACCTAAGTACCACAGAACATACTCCATAATACATCTGCAAAAAACACGATAATATTTAATACCAAAATACCAAAAGACGATAATACATAATAACCTTTTCGCACAATAGAATAATTCCATAATACAAAAGAAAAAGACGAAAAGAACAAAATATCGACGTTAAAAATAATACCATAATACCATAAAGACGATGATTAATAACAAATAATACCAAAAGACCAAAAGACGATAATAGCATAATACCATAATACCAAAAGACGATAATACCATAATACCATAATACCATAATACCAAAGACCAAAAGACGATAATACCATAATACCATAATACCAAAGACCAAAAGACGATAATACCATAATACCATAATACCAAAAGAAGATAATTACCATAATACCATAATACCAAAAGACGATAATACGATAATAAATACCATAATACCAAAAGACCAAAAGACGATAATACCATAATACCATAATACAAAAGACCAAAAGACGATAATACCATAATACCATAATACCAAAAAGACCAAAAGACGATAATAGATAATACCATAATACCAAAAGACGATAATACATAATACATAATACCAAAAGACCAAAATACGTTAAATAGAATAATACCATAATACCAAAAGGACGATAATACCATAATACATAATACCAAAAGACCAAAAGACGATAATACCATAATCCCATAATACCAAAAGACCAAAAAAGACGATAATACCATAATACCATAATACCAAAATACCAAAAGACGATAATACCATAATACCATAATACCAAAAGACCAAAAGACGATAATAGCATAATACCATAATACCAAAAGACGATAATACCATAATACCATAATACCCGATAATACCATAATACCATAATACCAAAAGACCAAAAGACGATAATACCATAATACCATAATACCAAAAGACCAAAAGACGATAATAGCATAATACCATAATACCAAAAGACGATAATACCATAATACCATAATACCAAAAGACCCAAAAGACGATAATACCATAATACCATAATACCAAAAGACGAAAAGACGATAATAGCATAATACCATAATACCAAAAGACGATAATACCATAATACCATAATACCAAAAGACGATAATACCATAATACCATAATACCAAAGACCAAAAGACGATAATACCATAATACCATAATACCAAAATATGATAATACCATAACCAAAAGACGATAATAGCATAATACCATAATACCAAAGAACCAAAAGACAGATAATACCCCATAATACCATAAGATACCAAAAAGACCAAAAGGACGATAATAGCGTAATACCATAATACCAAAAGACCAAAAGACGATAATAGCATAATACCATAATACCAAAAGACCAAAAGACGATTAATACCATAATACCATAATACCAAAAGACTTTAATACAATAATACCATAATACCAAAGACGATAATACCATAATACCATAATTAACAAAAGACCAAAAGACGATAATACCATAATACCATAATACCAAAAGACTTTAATACAATAATACCATATACCAAAAGACCAAAAGACGATAATACCATAATACATAATACCAAAGACCAAAAGAACGATAATACCAATAATACCCAATAATACCAAAAGACCAAACAGACATAAAGACGAATAGATAACACAATAAGATACACCATAATATACCTAATTTACCAAATAGATAATACCAAAAATAGCCAAAAGATAATAGAGCATAATACCAAAAGACCAAATACGATAATAAAAGGCATAATACCATAATACCCAAAAGACGAAAAGACGATAAATCTATAATACCAATAAATACCAAAAGACGATAATACCATAATACCATAATACCATAATACCAAAAGACCAAAAGACGATAATAGCATAATACCATAATACCAAAAGACGATAATACCATAATACCATAATACCAAAAGACGATAATACCATAATACCATAATACCAAAGACCAAAAGACGATAATACCATAATACCATAATACCAAAAGACCAAAAGACGATAATAGCGTAATACCATAATACCAAAAGACCAAAAGACGATAATACCATAATACCATAATACCAAAAGACCAAAAGACGATAATAGCGTAATACCATAATACCAAAAGACCAAAAGACGATAATAGCATAATACCATAATACCAAAAGACGATAATATCATAATACCATAATACCAAAAGACCAAAAGACGATAATACCATAAAACCATAATACCAAAAGACCAAAAGACGATAATAGCATAATACCATAATACCAAAAGACGATAATACCATAATACCATAATACCAAAAGACCAAAAGACGATAATACCATAATACCATAATACCAAAAGACCAAAAGACGATAATAGCATAATACCATAATACCAAAAGACGATAATACCATAATACCATAATACCAAAAGACCAAAAGACGATAATACCATAATACCATAATACCAAAAGACCAAAAGACGATAATAGCATAATACCATAATACCAAAAGACCAAAAGACGATAATAGCATAATACCATAATACCAAAAGACGATAATACCATAATACCATAATACCAAAAGACCAAAAGACGATAATACCATAATACCATAATACCAAAAGACCAAAAGACGATAATAGCATAATACCATAATACCAAAAGACCAAAAGACGATAATAGCATAATACCATAATACCAAAAGACGATAATACCATAATACCATAATACCAAAAGACCAAAAGACGATAATACCATAATACCATAATACCAAAAGACCAAAAGACGATAATACCATAATACCATAATACCAAAAGACCAAAAGACGATAATAGCATAATACCATAATACCAAAAGACGATAATACCATAATACCATAATACCAAAAGACCAAAAGACGATAATTATAATAATAATCAGCAATACCATAATACCAAAAGACCAAAAAATACAATACCTAAACCATAATACCTAAAGACCAAAAGACGATAATAAAAATAATATAATAAAATTCCCCATAAGTACCAAAATATACCATAATATATAAGAAATAAAGATAATACCATTGACCAAAAGACTACCATAATACCAGACCAAAAGACGATAATACCATAATACAAAAAAATAATCGATAATAATAATATAAAAGACCAAAAACGATACCATAATACCTAAAAGAAAAAACGATTATATAAAATCATAATACAAAAAAGACGATAATAAAATAATACCAATAATATAAAAATAAATACCAAAAGGAAAATACCATAATACCAATACCAAAGATCAAAAAGCATAATACCATAATACCATAATACCAACAAAACGATAAATAATACCATAATACCATAATTACCAAAAGACCAAAAAGATAATACATAATACCAAAAGACGATACCAAATACCATAATACACCAAAAATACATACCAAAGACAAAAGACTATAAACCATAATACCATAATACAAAGACGATAATACCATAATACCATAATAAAAAGATAATCCAATATTACCATAATAATAGACCAAATAAAATAATACCACAATAAATAATACAATACCAAAAGACGATAATAGCATAATATAATACCTCAACATAATACCATAATACCATAATACAAAAGACCAAAAGACGATAATATATTAATACCAAAAGTACCAAAAGACATAAAAGCAATAATACCATAATAATAATATACCAATAAAATAAGACAAATACCTAATAATACATAATACCAAAAGACGAAAATAATAGCACCATAATACCATAATAAAAACCAAAATACTTAATAAAATACCTCAAGACGATAAAAATCCACAATACCATAATACCAAATATTAAAAATAAGACGATAATACCATAATTTAATACCAAAAATAAAATTAATTTTAATACCAAACCAAAAACCACGCCATAATAGCAATCCCATAAAGACGATATTATAATAATATCCAAAACCAAAAGACGATAATATAATACCATAATACCAAAAGATACCAAAAATACCATAACCAAATAAATCCAGAAAACCATAATACATTACCAAAAGACACCATAATACCATACCATAATACCAAAAGACCAAAAACGATAATACCATAATACCAACCAAATACCATAAATAATCGAAAAGACCAAAAGACGATAATACCATAATACCATATACCGCGATAATATAACCAAAGACCAAAGAATCCATACCAAAACCAAAGACATAACCATAATACCATAATACCAAAAGACCGACGACATAATACCATAATACCAATACCAAAAAAAAAAAAAAAAAAAAAAAGATAATATATACAAAAGACCAATAGACTACCAATAAATCAAAATACCAAAAGACGATAATATACCAAAAGACCAAAAATAGATACCATAATACCAATAATACCAATACCAAAAAGTAATACCATAATACCAAACATAATAAATACCATAATAATAATACCATAATACCAAAAGACGATAATACCATAATACCATAATACCAAAAGACCAAAAGACGATAATATCATAATACCATAATACCAAAAGACCAAAAGACGATAATACCATAAAACCATAATACCAAAAGACCAAAAGACGATAATAGCATAATACCATAATACCAAAAGACGATAATCCGATAATAGCATAATACCAAAAGACCAAAAGACTATAATACCATAATACCATAATACGAAAAGACCAAAAGACGATAATAGCATATAATACCATAAATACCAAAAGACCAAAAGACGATAATCCGATAATACCATAATACCAAAAGACGATAATACCATAATACCATAATACCAAAAGACCAAAAGACGATAATACCATAATACCATAATACCAAAAGACCAAAAGACGATAATACCATAATACCATAATACCAAAAGACCAAAAGACGATAATAGCATAATACCATAATACCAAAAGACGATAATACCATAATACCATAATACCAAAAGACCAAAAGACGATAATACCATAATACCATAATACCAAAAGACCAAAAGACGATAATACCATAATACCATAATACCAAAAAGACCAAAAGACGATAATAGCATAATACCATAATACCAAAAGACGATAATACCATAATACCATAATACCAAAAGACCAAAAGACGATAATAGAATAATACCATAATACCAAAAGACGATAATACCATAATACCATAATACCAAAAGACCAAAAGACGATAATACCATAATACCATAATACCAAAAGACCAAAAGACGATAATAGCATAATACCATAATACCAAAAGACGATAATACCATAATACCATAATACCAAAAGACCAAAAGACGATAATACCATAATACCATAATACCAAAAGACCAAAAGACGATAATACCATAATACCATAATACCAAAAGACCAAAAGACGATAATACCATAATACCATAATACCAAAAGACGATAATACCATAATACCATAATACCAAAAGACCAAAAGACGATAATACCATAATACCATAATACCAAAAGACCAAAAGACGATAATAGCATAATACCATAATACCAAAAGACGATAATACCATAATACCATAATACCAAAAGACCAAAAGACGATAATACCATAATACCATAATACCAAAAGACCAAAAGACGATAATACCATAATACCAAAATACCAAAAGACGATAATAGCATAATACCATAATACCAAAAGTCGTTAATACCATAATACCATAATACCAAAAGACCAAAAGACGATAATAGCATAATACCATAATACCAAAAGACCAAAAGACGATAATAGCATCAATTACCATAATACCATAATACCAAAAGACCAAAAGACGATAATACCATAATACCATAATACCAAAAGACCAAAAGACGATAATAGCATAATACCATAATACCAAAAGACGATAATACCATAATACCATAATACCAAAAGACCAAAAGACGATAATACCATAATACATATAATACCAAAAGACCAAAAGACGATAATACCATAATACCATAATACCAAAAGACCAAAAGACGATAATAGCATAATACCATAATACCAAAAGACGATAATACCATAATACCATAATACCAAAAGACCAAAAGACGATAATACCATAATACCATAATACCAAAAGACCAAAAGACGATAATAGCATAATACCATAATACCAAAAGACCAAAAGACGATAATACCATAATACCATAATACCAAAAGACCAAAAGACGATAATATTATAATACCATAATACCAAAAGACCAAAATACGATAATTTCATAATACCATATTACCAAAAGACCAAAAGACGATAATACCATAATACCATAATACCAAAAGACCAAAAGACGATAATAGCATAATACCATAATACCAAAAGACGAGAATACCATAATACCATAATACGAAAAGACCAAAAGACGATAATACCATAATACCATAATACCAAAAGACGATAATACCATAATACCATAATACCAAAAGACCCAAAATACCAAAGACGATAATACCATAATACCATAATACCAAAAGACCAAAAGACGATAATAGCATAATACCATAATACCAAAAGACGATAATACCATAATACCATAATACCAAAAGACCAAAAGACGATAATACCATAATACCATAATACCAAAAGACCAAAAGACGATAATACCATAATACCATAATACCAAAAGACCAAAAGACGATAATACCATAATACCATAATACCAAAAGACCAAAAGACGATAATACCATAATACCATAATACCAAAAGACCAAAAGACGATAATACCATAATACCATAATACCAAAAGACGATAATACCATAATACCATAATACCAAAAGACCAAAAGACGATAATACCATAATACCATAATACCAAAAGACCAAAAGACGATAATACCATAATACCATAATACCAAAAGACCAAAAGACGATAATACCATAATACCATAATACCAAAAGACGATAATACCATAATACCATAATACCAAAAGACCAAAAGACGATAATACCATAATACCATAATATCATAATACAAAAAGACCAAAAGACGATAATAGCATAATACCATAATACCAAAAGACGATAATACCATAATACCATAATACCAAAAGACCAAAAGACGATAATACCATAATACCATAATACCAAAAGACCAAAAGACGATAATACCATAATACCATAATACTATAAGACCATAATACCATAATACCAAAAGACCAAAAGACGATAATACCATAATACCATAAGACCAAAAGACCAAAAGACGATAATACCATAATACCATAATACCAAAAGACCAAAAGACGATAATACCATAATACCATAATACCAAAAGACGATAAGACGATAATACCATAATACCATAATACCAAAAGACCAAAAGACGATAAGTAATACCACCATAATACTCAAAAGACCAAAAGACGATAATACCATAATACCATAATACCAAAAGACCAAAAGACGATAATAGCATAATACCATAATACCAAAAGACGATAATACCATAATACCATAATACCAAAAGACCAAAAGACGATAATACCATAATACCATAATACCAAAAGACCAAAAGACGATAATACCATAATACCATAATACCAAAAGACCAAAAGACGATAATACCATAATACCATAATACCAAAAGACGATAATACCATAATACCATAATACCAAAAGACCAAAAGACGATAATACCATAATACCATAATACCAAAAGACCAAAAGACGATAATACCATAATACCATAATACCAAAAGACCAAAAGACGATAATACCATAATACCATAATACCAAAAGACCAAAAGACGATAATAGCATAATACCATAATACCAAAAGACGTTACATAATAAATACCATAATACCAAAAGACCAAAAAGACGATAATACCATAATACCATAATACCAAAAGACCAAAAGACGATAATACCATAATACCAAAAGACCAAAAGACGATAATACCATAATACCATAATACCAAAAGACCAAAAGACGATAATAGCATAATACCATAATACCAAAAGACGATAATACCATAATACCATAATACCAAAAGACCAAAAGACGATAATACCATAATACCATAATACCAAAAGACCAAAAGACGATAATAGCATAATACCATAATACCAAAAGACGATAATACCATAATACCATAATACCAAAAGACCAAAAGACGATAATACCATAATACCATAATACCAAAAGACCAAAAGACGATAATACCATAATACCATAATACCAAAAGACCAAAAGACGATAATACCATAATACCAAAAGACCAAAAGACGATAATAGCATAATACCATAATACCAAAAGACGATAATACCATAATACCATAATACCAAAAGACCAAAAGACGATAATACCATAATACCATAATACCAAAAGACCAAAAGACGATAATACCATAATACCATAATACCAAAAGACCAAAAGACGATAATACCATAATACCATAATACCAAAAGACCAAAAGACGATAATACCATAATACCATAATACCAAAAGACGATAATACCATAATACCATAATACCAAAAGACCAAAAGACGATAATACCATAATACCATAATACCAAAAGACCAAAAGACGATAATAGCATAATACCATAATACCAAAAGACCAAAAGACGATAATAGCATAATACCATAATACCAAAAGACGATAATACCATAATACCATAATACCAAAAGACCAAAAGACGATAATACCATAATACCATAATACCAAAAGACCAAAAGACGATAATACCATAATACCATAATACCAAAAGACCAAAAGACGATAATACCATAATACCATAATACCAAAAGACGATAATACCATAATACCATAATACCAAAAGACCAAAAGACGATAATACCATAATACCATAATACCAAAAGACCAAAAGACGATAATACCATAATACCATAATACCAAAAGACCAAAAGACGAAAATACAATAATACCATAATACCAAAAGACCAAAAGACGATAATACCATAATACCATAATACCAAAAGACCAAAAGACGATAATAGCATAATACCATAATACCAAAAGACGATAATACCATAATACCATAATACCAAAAGACCAAAAGACGATAATACCATAATACCATAATACCAAAAGACCAAAAGACGATAATAGCATAATACCATAATACCAAAAGACGATAATACCATAATACCATAATACCAAAAGACCAAAAGACGATAATACCATAATACCATAATACCAAAAGACCAAAAGACGATAATACCATAATACCATAATACCAAAAGACCAAAAGACGATAATACCATAATACCATAATACCAAAAGACCAAAAGACGATAATAGCATAATACCATAATACCAAAAGACGATAATACCATAATACCATAATACCAAAAGACGATAATACCATAATACCATAATACCAAAGACCAAAAGACGATAATACCATAATACCATAATACCAAAAGACCAAAAGACGATAATAGCGTAATACCATAATACCAAAGACCAAAAGACGATAATACCATAATACCATAATACCAAAAGACGATAATACCATAATACCATAATACCAAAAGACCAAAAGACGATAATACCATAATACCATAATACCAAAAGACCAAACGACGATAATTCCATAAAACCATAATACCAAAAACCAAAAGACGATAATACCATAATACCATAATACCAAAAGACCAAAAGACGATAATATTATAATACCATAATACCAAAAGACAAAAAGACGATAATCGCATAATACCATAATACCAAAAGACGATAATACCATAATACCATAATACCAAAAGACCAAAAGACGATAATACCATAATACCATAATACCAAAAGACCAAAAGACGATAATAGCATAATACCATAATACCAAAAGACCAAAAGACGATAATACATAATACCATAATACCAAAAGACGATAATACCATAATACCAAAAGACGATAATACCATAATACCATAATACCAAAAGACCAAAAGACGATAATACCATAATACCATAATACCAAAAGACCAAAAGACGATAATATTATAATACCATAATACCAAAAGACCAAAAGACGATAATACCATAATACCATAATACCAAAAGACAAAAAGACGATAATCGCATAATACCATAATACCAAAAGACGATAATACCATAATACCATAATACCAAAAGACCAAAAGACGATAATAGCATAATACCATAATACCAAAAGACGATAATACCATAATACCATAATACCAAAAGACCAAAAGACGATAATACCATAATACCATAATACCAAAAGACCAAAAGACGATAATACCATAATACCATAATACCAAAGACCAAAAGACGATAATACCATAATACCATAATACCAAAAGACCAAAAGACGATAATACCATAATACCATAATACCAAAAGACCAAAAGACGATAATATTATAATACCATAATACCAAAAGACCAAAAGACGATAATACCATAATACCATAATACCAAAAGACGATAATACCATAATACCATAATACCAAAAGACCAAAAGACGATAATACCATAATACCATAATACCAAAAGACCAAAAGACGATAATAGCATAATACCATAATACCAAAAGACCGATAATACCATAATACCATAATACCAAAAGACGATAATACCATAATACCATAATACCAAAAGACCAAAAGACGATAATACCATAATACCATAATACCAAAAGACCAAAAGACGATAATACCATAATACCATAATACCAAAAGACCAAAAGACGATAATACCATAATACCATAATACCAAAAGACGATAATACCATAATACCATAATACCAAAAGACCAAAAGACGATAATACCATAATACCATAATACCAAAAGACCAAAAGACGATAATATTATAATACCATAATACCAAAAGACAAAAAGACGATAATCGCATAATACCATAATACCAAAAGACGTTAATACCATAATACCATAATACCAAAAGACCAAAAGACGATAATAGCATAATACCATAATACCAAAAGACGATAATACCATAATACCATAATACCAAAAGACCAAAAGACGATAATACCATAATACCATAATACCAAAAGACCAAAAGACGATAATAGCATAATACCATAATACCAAAAGACGATAATACCATAATACCATAATACCAAAAGACCAAAAGACGATAATACCATAATACCATAATACCAAAAGACCAAAAGACGATAATACCATAATACCATAATACCAAAAGACCAAAAGACGATAATACCATAATACCATAATACCAAAAGACGATAATACCATAATACCATAATACCAAAAGACCAAAAGACGATAATACCATAATACCATAATACCAAAAGACCAAAAGACGATAATACCATAATACCATAATACCAAAAGACCAAAAGACGATAATACCATAATACCATAATACCAAAAGACCAAAAGACGATAATACCATAATACCATAATACCAAAAGACCAAAAGACGATAATACCATAATACCATAATACCAAAAGACCAAAAGACGATAATACCATAATACCATAATACCAAAAGACCAAAAGACGATAATACCATAATACCATAATACCAAAAGACCAAAAGACGATAATAGCATAATACCATAATACCAAAAGACCAAAAGACGATAATACCATAATACCATAATACCAAAAGACCAAAAGACGATAATACCATAATACCATAATACCAAAAGACGATAATACCATAATACCATAATACCAAAAGACCAAAAGACGATAATACCATAATACCATAATACCAAAAGACCAAAAGACGATAATATTATAATACCATAATACCAAAAGACCAAAAGACGATAATAGCATAATACCATAATACCAAAAGACGATAATACCATAATATCATAATACCAAAAGACCAAAAGACGATAATAGCATAATACCATAATACCAAAAGACGATAATACCATAATACCATAATACCAAAAGACCAAAAGACGATAATACCATAATACCATAATACCAAAAGACCAAAAGACGATAATAGCATAATACCATAATACCAAAAGACGATAATACCATAATACCATAATACCAAAAGACCAAAAGACGATAATACCATAATACCATAATACCATAATACCAAAAGACCCAAAAGACGATAATACCATAATACCATAATACCAAAAGTCCAAAAGACGATAATATTATAATACCATAAAACCAAAAGACCAAAAGACAATAATAGCATAATACCATAATACCAAAAGACGATAATACCATAATATCATAATACAAAAAGACCAAAAGACGATAATAGCATAATACCATAATACCAAAAGACGATAATACCATAATACCATAATACCAAAAGACCAAAAGACGATAATACCATAATACCATAATACCAAAAGACCAAAAGACGATAATACCATAATACCATAATACCAAAAGACCAAAAGACGATAATACCATAATACCATAATACCAAAAGACCAAAAGACGATAATAGCATAATACCATAATACCAAAAGGACCATAATACCATAATACCATAATACAAAGGACATTAATTACCAAAGACCATAACCAAAAGATCGATAATACCATAATACCATAATACCAAAAGACCAAAAGACGATAATACCATAATACCATAATACCAAAAGACCAAAAGACGATAAGAACGATAATACTATAAATACCCATAATACCAAAAGACCAAAAGACGATAATACCATAATACCATAATACCAAAAGACCAAAAGACGATAATACCATAATACCATAATACCAAAAAGACGATAATACCATAATACCATAATACCAAAAGACCAAAAGACGATAATACCATAATACCATAATACCAAAAGACCAAAAGACGATAATACCATAATACCATAATACCATAATACCAAAAGACCAAAAGACGATAATACCATAATACCATAATACCAAAAGACGATAATACCATAATACCATAATACCAAAAGACCAAAAGACGATAATACCATAATACCATAATACCAAAAGACGATAATACCATAATACCATAATACCAAAAGACCAAAAGACGATAATACCATAATACCATAATACCAAAAGACCAAAAGACGATAATAGCATAATACCATAATACCAAAAGACGATAATACCATAATACCATAATACCAAAAGACCAAAAGACGATAATACCATAATACCATAATACCAAAAGACCAAAAGACGATAATAGCATAATACCATAATAGACCAAAAGACCGATAATACCATAATACCATAATACCAAAAGACCAAAAGACGATAATACCATAATACCATAATACCAAAAGACCAAAAGACGATAATACCATAATACCATAATACCAAAAGACCAAAAGACGATAATACCATAATACCATAATACCAAAAGACGTTAATACCATAATACCATAATACCAAAAGACCAAAAGACGATAATACCATAATACCATAATACCAAAAGACCAAAAGACGATAATACCATAATACCATAATACCAAAAGACCAAAAGAAGACGATAATACCACTAATACCATAATACCAAAAGACGATAATACCATAATACCATAATACCAAAAGACCAAAAGACGATAATACCATAATACCATAATACCAAAAGACCAAAAGACGATAATACCATAATACCATAATACCAAAAGACCAAAAGACGATAATACCATAATACCATAATACCAAAAGACGATAATACCATAATACCATAATACCAAAAGACCAAAAGACGATAATACCATAATACCATAATACCAAAAGACCAAAAGACGATAATACCATAATACCATAATACCAAAAGACCAAAAGACGATAATACCATAATACCATAATACCAAAAGACGATAATACCATAATACAAAAGTCGTTTAAATGCATAATACCAAAACAAAGAGGATAATACCAAATAATAATACCAAAGACAAAAGAATAAGTACCATAATACATTAATACCAAAGATGAATACGATAATACCATAATACCAAAGACCTAAAGAACGATAATAATACCAAAAGCCGATAATACCATAATACCATAATACCAAAAGACCAAAAGACGATAATACCATAATACCATATTACCAAAAGACCAAAAGACGATAATAGCATAATACCATAATACCAAAAGACGATAATACCATAATACCATAATACCAAAAGACCAAAAGACGATAATACCATAATACCATAATACCAAAAGACCAAAAGACGATAATATTATAATACCATAATACCAAAAGACCAAAAGACGATAATACCATAATACCATAATACCAAAAGACGATAATACCATAATATCATAATACCAAAACCAAAAGACGATTATACAAAAATATAATACCAAAAGACCAAAAGATAATAGCATAATTACATAATACAAATGTCCGATAATACCATAATACCTTAATACCATAATACCATAATACCAAAAGACCAAAAGACGATAATACCATAATACCATAATACCAAAAGACCAAAACACGATAATACCATAATACCATAATACCAAAAGACCAAAAGACGATAATACCATAATACCATAATACCAAAAGACCAAAAGACGATAATAGCATAATACCATAATACCAAAAGACGATAATAACATAATACCATAATACCAATAGACCAAAAGTACGATAATACCATAATACCATAATACCAAAAGACCAAAATACGATAATACCCATAAATACCAAAAGCATAATACCATAATACCATAATACCAAAAGACCAAAAGACGATAATACCATAATACCATAATACCAAAACGTTAATACCATAATACCATATTACCAAAAGACCAAAAGAAGGTAATACCATAATACCATAATACCAAAAGACCAAAAGACGATAATCGCACATAATACCATAATACCAAAAGACGTAATACAAATACCATACATACCAAATGACCAAAAGACGATAATACCATAATACCATAATACCAAAAGACGATAATACCATAATACCATAATACCAAAAGACCAAAAGACGATAATACCATAATACCATAATACCAAAAGACCAAAAGACGATAATAGATTGAATACCATAATACCAAAAGACATATATAATACCATAATACCAAAAGACCAAAAGACGATAACAGCATAATACCATAATACCAAAAGACGATAATACCATAATACCATAATACCAAAAGACCAAAAGACGATAATACCATAATACCATAATACCAAAAGACCAAAAGACGATAATACCATAATACCATAATACCAAAAGACCAAAAGACGATAATACCATAATACCATAATACCAAAAGACCAAAAGACGATAATACCATAATACCATAATACCAAAGACCAAAAGACGATAATACCATAATACCATAATACCAAAAGACCAAAAGACGATAATAGCATAATACCATAATACCAAAAGACGATAATACCATAATACCATAATACCAAAAGACCAAAAGACGATAATACCATAATACCATAATACCAAAAGACCAAAAGACGATAATACCATAATACCATAATACCAAAAGACCAAAAGACGATAATACCATAATACCATAATACCAAAAGACGATAATACCATAATACCATAATACCAAAAGACCAAAAGACGATAATACCATAATACCATAATACCAAAAGACCAAAAGACGATAATACCATAATACCATAATACCAAAAAGACCAAAAGACGATAATAGCATAATACCATAATACCAAAAGGCGATAATACCATAATACCATAATACCAAAAGACAAAAAGACGATAATACCATAATACCATAATACCAAAGACCAAAACCCTAATACCAAAAGTCCAAAAGACGATAATATTATAATAGATAATACCATAATACCATAATACCAAAAGACCAAAAGACGATAATATTATAATACCATAATACCAAAAGACCAAAAGACGATAATCGCATAATACCATAATACCAAAAGACGATAATACCATAATACCATAATACCAAAAGACCAAAAGACGATAATACCATAATACCATAATACCAAAAGACGATAATACCATAATACCATAATACCAAAAGACCAAAAGACGATAATACCATAATACCATAATACCAAAAGACCAAAAGACGATAATAGCATAATACCATAATACCAAAAGACGATAATACCATAATACCATAATACCAAAAGACCAAAAGACGATAATACCATAATACCATAATACCAAAAGACCAAAAGACGATAATACCATAATACCATAATACCAAAAGACCAAAAGACGATAATACCATAATACCATAATACCAAAAGACGATAATACCATAATACCAAAAGACGATAATACCATAATACCATAATACCAAAGACCAAAAGACGATAATACCATAATACCATAATACCAAAAGACCAAAAGACGATAATACCATAATACCATAATACCAAAAGACCAAAAGACGATAATACCATAATACCATAATACCAAAAGACCAAAAGACGATAATACCATAATACCATAATACCAAAAGACCAAAAGACGATAATAGCATAATACCATAATACCAAAAGACGATAATACCATAATACCATAATACCAAAAGACCAAAAGACGATAATACCATAATACCATAATACCAAAAGACCAAAAGACGATAATACCATAATACCATAATACCAAAAGACCAAAAGACGATAATACCATAATACCATAATACCAAAAGACCAAAAGACGATAATAGCATAATACCATAATACCAAAAGACCAAAAGACGATAATAGCATAATACCATAATACCAAAAGAAAATACCATAATACCATAATACCAAAAGACCAAAAGACGATAATACCATAATACCATAATACCAAAAGACCAAAAGACGATAATATTATAATACAATTATACCAAAAGACCAAAAGACGATAATACCATAATACCATAATACCAAAAGACGATAATACCATAATACCATAATACCAAAAGACCAAAAGACGATAATACCATAATACCATAATACCAAAAGACGATAATACCATAATACCATAATACCAAAAGACCAAAAGACGATAATACCATAATACCATAATACCAAAAGACCAAAAGACGATAATAGCATATAATAATACCAAAAGACCAAAAGACTAATAATATACATATAAAGACGATAATACCATAATACCATAAAAAGAGACGATAATACCATAAAAAAAAAAAAAAAAAAAAAATACCAAATACATAATACCATGTATAATACCAAAACAAAAAGACGATAAATATAATAAACAAAATAAAATAAGAATAATACCATAATACCATAAAATATACAAAGACGAAAGACCATTATATAAAAACCAAACCAAAAATAATACCAATACAAAAAAAAAATTACGATAATAAAATAATACCATAAAAAAAACAATAATACCATAATACCATAATACCAACCAAAAGAATAAAAAAATAAACAAAAGACGATTACCATAATTAAAAATAATACCATATAATACCATATAATGCTATTGCCATAATACCAAAAGACCATAATACCAATAATACATTATACCATAAAAACCAAAAGACCAAGACGATAATACATAATATATTAATACCAAAAATATATTTTACAAAATAGACGATACCATATAACGATATACCAAAAGATGTAAAATTATAATAAAATAATAAAAAACCAATAATACCATACCATAATATAAAAATAATAAAAAAGAAAAAAAATAATAAATAATACCATAAGATCTTAAATACCATAATACCAACCAAAAATATAATAATAAATACCAGACAAAAGACGATAATACTAATATAATACCAAAAGACGATAATACCATAATACCAAAAAAAAGAAAATATAATACCATATACCATAAAATTAACAAAAAAAATTCAATACCATAATACCAAAAGACGATAAGATATAAAAATAATAATACCATAATACCAAATATACCAATAATACCATAATACCAAAACACTAATACCATAATACCATAAAAAAGACAAAAGATAAAAATAATACCATAATAAAAAAAGACAAAACCACGAAAATAATTAAAAAGACTATAATATAATAATAATATAAAATAATACCATAACCAAAAAAATAGGTAAATACCTAAACCTAAAGAAAATCCATAAATACCAAAATAAAAATAAATAGAATAAAACCATACCTACCATAATAAAAATACCACATAATAATAATATAATACCAAAAACCAAAAAATTTATAATACCAAGACCAAAAGACGATAAACGTTAACCATAAACCAATAAAAATAACACGATAATAGCATAATATACCAAGAGAAATTAAAATAAAAAGACCAAAAGACGATAAAAAATATATAAAATCATAACACAAAAGACCAAATAAAAATACTTAATACAAAAGACGATAAATACCATAAGAAAAACATAATACCAATAAAATAAAAACATAATACCATAATACCATAATACCATACCAAAAGACAAAAGACGATAATAATAATACCAATACCAAAAATTAAAACCATAATACCATACCAAATAATCCAAATACTAGATTAAAAAAGACGATAATTACCAAGACAAAAAAACCAAAAATGTTAATAAATACCATAATAAGACGATAATACATAAATACCATAATACCAAACCAAGACGATATATAATATTATCATAAAAAAGAAAAGACGATAATAAAATAATACCCTAATAAAAAAAGACCAAAAGACGATAATATAATACCATAATACCAAAAAGATAATCAAATACATACAAAATAATACATAAACCAATACCAAAAAAGTAATACCAAATACCATAAAGACAAAACCAAAACATACCATTCCCAAATAAAATAAACAAATACGATAAAATACCATGACCAAAAACCAAATACTTAAAGACCAAAAATACCATAAAACCATATTTAAACATTAATACCATATACCAAAAAAAACCCGAAAAAATAAACCAATAAAAAATAAAACCAAAATTAACCAAAATAATAATAATAAAACCCAAAAACCTAATCCCCTACTAATATAATACGATAAAGATAATACCATAATAAAATACTCCAAACATCATAAAAAGACGATAATCATAATATAATACCAAAAACCAAAAAGAACAAATACCATAATACCAAAGACCAAAAAATACAATAATACCAAAAGACCAAGACGTAATGCCAAAGATACCATATAAGCTAAGACGATAATACCATATAACCAAACCATAAAGGCTAAATACCAGATACCCAAAAAGACGGATCTACCATAATACCGCCAGACGATAATTACCAAGACCAATAAATTTATAAAAGACACGTAATACCAGATAACCATATACCATTCGACCATATACCATAATACCAAAAAAAAAAAAAAAAAAAAATAATAATACACAAAAAGACCAAAGAACGATAAATAAAATACCATAGACGTAAATATAATAACCATAATACAAAGACCATAATACCAAATAAATACCATACCAAAAAGATAATACCATATACCAAACATAAAAGACCATATACCATATACCAAAAGACGATAATACCATAATACCATAATACCAAAAGACCAAAAGACGATAATACCATAATACCATAATACCAAAAGACCAAAAGACGATAATACCATAATACCATAATACCAAAAGACCAAAAGACGATAATAGCATAATACCATAATACCAAAAGACGATAATACCATAATACCATAATACCAAAAGACCAAAAGACGATAATACCATAATACCATAATACCAAAAGACCAAAAGACGATAATAGCGTAATACCATAATACCAAAAGACCAAAAGACGATAATAGCATAATACCATAATACCAAAAGACGATAATACCATAATACCATAATACCAAAAGACCAAAAGACGATAATACCATAATACCATAATACCAAAAGACCAAAAGACGATAAATACATAATCCAAAGATAATACCATAATAATAAAATTCAAAGACAAAAGACGATAATTCATAATTACCATAATACCAAAAGACCAAAAGACGATAATATTATAATACAATTATACCAAAAGACCAAAAGACGATAATACCATAATACCATAATACCAAAAGACCAAAAGACGATAATACCATAATACCATAATACCAAAAGACCAAAAGACGATAATACCATAATACCAAAGAACGATAATACCAAAAGATAATACCAAAAAACCAAAAGACGATAATACCATAATACCATAATACCAAAAGACGATAATACCATAATACCATAATACCAAAAGACCAAAAGACGATAATACCATAATACCATAATAGACCAAAGGACAATAATACAAATAATACCAAAAGACCAAATGTCGATATACCTTAATACCATAATACCTCAAAAGACCATAGATAATATTATAATACCATAATAAAAAAGACCAAAAGACATAATACCAAAAGACCAAAAGACGATAATACCATAATACCATATTACCAAAAGACCAAAAGACGATAACAGCATAATACCATAATACCAAAAGACGATAATACCATAATACCATAATACCAAAAGACCAAAAGACGAAAATACAATAATACCATAATACCAAAAGACCAAAAGACGATAATACCATAATACCATAATACCAAAAGACCAAAAGACGATAATAGCATAATACCATAATACCAAAAGACGATAATACCATAATACCATAATACCAAAAGACCAAAAGACGATAATACCATAATACCATAATACCAAAAGACCAAAAGACCAAAAGACGATAATACCATAATACCATAATACCAAAAGACCAAAAGACGATAATACCATAATACCATAATACCAAAAGACGATAATACCAAAATACATAATACATAATAATTAGATAATACCTCCCCCCCCCCTCTTATAATTAATACACCATAATAAAAAAGACCAAAAGACGATAATAGATAATACCATAATACCATAATACCAAAAGACGATAATACATAATACCATAATAACCAAAGAAAAGACGATAATACCATAATACCATAATACACCAAAAGACCAAAGACGATAATCATAATACCAAAAGACCAAAAGACGATAATACCATAATACCATAATACCAAAAGACCAAAAGGCGATAATACCATAATACCATAATACCACTAATACCAAAAGACCAAAAGACGATAATACCATAATACCATAATACCAAAAGACCAAAAGACGATAATACCATAATACCATAATACCAAAAAGACCAAAAGAACGATAATTACCATAATACCATAATACCAAAAGACCAAAAGACGATAATACCATAATACCATAATACCATAATACCAAAAGACCAAAAGACGATAATACCATAATACCATAATACCAAAAGACCAAAAGACGATAATAGCATAATACCATAATACCAAAAGACGATAATACCATAATACCATAATACCAAAAGACCAAAAGACGATAATACCATAATACCATAATACCAAAAGACCAAAAGACGATAATAGCATAATACCATAATACCAAAAGACCAAAAGACGATAATAGCATAATACCATTATACCAAAAGACGATAATACCATAATACCATAATACCAAAAGACCAAAAGACGATAATACCATAATACCATAATACCAAAAGACCAAAAGACGATAATACCATAATACCATAATACCAAAAGACCAAAAGACGATAATAGCATAATACCATAATACCAAAAGACGATAATACCATACTATCATAATACCAAAAGACCAAAAGACGATAATAGCATAATACCATAATACCAAAAGGCGATAATACTATAATACCATAATACCAAAAGACAAAAAGACGATAATACCATAATACCATAATAACAAAGAAGATAAAAAATATACCAAAAGACGATAATACCATAATACCATAATACCAAAAGACCAAAAGACGATAATAGCATAATACCATAATACCAAAAGAAGATAATACCATAATACCATAATACCAAAAGACCAAAAGACGATAATACCATAATACCATAATACCAAAAGACCAAAAGACGATAATACCATAATACCATAATACCAAAAGACCAAAAGACGATAATAGCATAATACCATAATACCAAAAGACGAAAAGACGATAATAGCATAATACCAAAAAACCAAAAGACCAAAAGACGATAATACCATAATACCATAATACCAAAAGACGATAATACCATAATACCATAATACCAAAGACCAAAAGACGATAATACCATAATACCATAATACCAAAAGACCAAAAGACGATAATAGCGTAATACCATAATACCAAAAGACCAAAAGACGATAATACCATAATACCATAATACCAAAAGACGATAATAATACCATAATACCATAATACCAAAAGACCAAAAGACGATAATAGCATAATACCATAATACCAAAAGACCAAAAGACGATAATAGCATAATACCATAATACCAAAAGACGATAATACCATAATACCATAATACCAAAAGACCAAAAGACGATAATACCATAATACCAAAAGACCAAAAGACGATAATAGCATAATACCATAATACCAAAAGAAGATAATACCATAATACCATAATACCAAAAGACCAAAAGACGATAATACCATAATACCATAATACCAAAAGACCAAAAGACGATAATACCAATATACCAGAATACCAAAAGACCAAAAGACGATAATACCATAATACCATATTACCAAAAGACCAAAAGACGATAATACCATAATACCATAATACCAAAAGACCAAAAGACGATAATACCATAATACCATAATACCAAAAGACCAAAAGACGATAATAGCATAATACCATAATACCAAAAGACCAAAAGACGATAATACCATAATACCATAATACCAAAAGACGATAATACCATAATACCATAATACCAAAGACCAAAAGACGATAATACCATAATACCATAATACCAAAAGACCAAAAGACGATAATAGCGTAATACCATAATACCAAAAGACCAAAAGACGATAATAGCATAATACCATAATTAACCATAAATACCAAAAGACGATAATACCATAATACCATAATACCAAAAGACCAAAAGACGATAATACCATAATACCATAATACCAAAAGACCAAAAGACGATAATACCATAATACCATAATACCAAAAGACGATAATCCGATAATAGCATAATACCAAAAGACGATAATCCGATAATACCATAATACCAAAAGACGATAATCTGATAATACCATAATACCAAAAGACCAAAAGACGATAATACCATAATACCATAATACCAAATGACCAAAAGACGATAATACCATAATACCATAATACCAAAAGACCAAAAGACGATAATACCATAATACCATAATACCAAAAGACCAAAAGACGATAATAGCATAATACCATAATACCAAAAGACGATAATACCATAATACCATAATACCAAAAGACCAAAAGACGATAATACCATAATACCATAATACCAAAAGACCAAAAGACGATAATAGCATAATACCATAATACCAAAAGACGATAATACCATAATACCATAATACCAAAAGACCAAAAGACGATAATACCATAATACCATAATACCAAAAGAACAAAAGACGATAATACCATAATACCATAATACCAAAAGACCAAAACACGATAATACCATAATACCATAATACCAAAAGACCAAAAGACGATAATAGCATAATACCATAATACCAAAAGACGATAATACCATAATACCATAATACCAAAAGACCAAAAGACGATAATACCATAATACCATAATACCAAAAGACCAAAAGACGATAATAGCATAATACCATAATACCAAAAGACGATAATACCATAATACCATAATACCAAAAGACCAAAAGACGATAATACCATAATACCATAATACCAAAAGACCAAAAGACGATAATACCATAATACCATAATACCAAAAGACCAAAAGACGATAATAGCATAATACCATAATACCAAAAGACCAAAAGACGATAATACCGATAATACCATAATACCAAAAGACGATAATACCATAATACCATAATACCAAAAGACGATAATACCATAATACCATAATACCAAAAGACCAAAAGACGATAATACCATAATACCATAATACCAAAAGACCAAAAGACGATAATATTATAATACAATTATACCAAAAGACCAAAAGACGATAATACCATAATACCATAATACCAAAAGACGATAATACCATAATATCATAATACAAAAAGACCAAAAGACGATAATAGCATAATACCATAATACCAAAAGCCGATAATACCATAATACCATAATACCAAAAGACCAAAAGACGATAATACCATAATACCATATTACCAAAAGACCAAAAGACGATAACAGCATAATACCATAATACCAAAAGACGATAATACCATAATACCATAATACCAAAAGACCAAAAGACGATAATACCATAATACCATAATACCAAAAGACCAAAAGACGATAATACCATAATACCATAATACCAAAAGACCAAAAGACGATAATAGCATAATACCATAATACCAAAAGACGATAATACCATAATACCATAATACCAAAGACCAAAAGACGATAATACCATAATACCATAATACCAAAAGACCAAAAGACGATAATACCATAATACCATAATACCAAAAGACCAAAAGACGATAATACCATAATACCATAATACCAAAAGACCAAAAGACGATAATACCATAATACCAAAAGACCAAAAGACGATAATACCATAATACCATAATACCAAAAGACCAAAAGACGATAATACCATAATACCATAATACCAAAAGACCAAAAGACGATAATACCATAATACCATAATACCAAAAGACCAAAATACGATAATTTCATAATACCATATTACCAAAAGACCAAAAGACGATAATACCATAATACCATAATACCAAAAGACCAAAAGACGATAATAGCATAATACCATAATACCAAAAGACGATAATACCATAATACCATAATACCAAAAGACCAAAAGACGATAATACCATAATACCATAATACCAAAAGACCAAAAGACGATAATACCATAATACCATAATACCAAAAGACCGAAATACCAATAAAGATAATACCATAATACCAAAATACCAAAAGACGATAATACCATAATACGCCTATAATACCAAAAGACCAAAAGACGATAATACCATAATACCATAATACCAAAAGACCAAAAGACGATAATAGCATAATACCATAATACCAAAAGACCAAAGACGATAATAGCATAATACATAATACCAAAAGACGATAATACCATAATACCATAATACCAAAAGACCAAAAGACGATAATACCATACCGATAATACCATAATACCAAAAGACCAAAAGACGATAAATTACCATAATACCATAATACCAAAAGACCAAAAGACGATAATAGCATAATACCATAATACCAAAAGACGATAATACCATAATACCATAATACCAAAAGACCAAAAGACGATAATAGCATAATACCATAATACCAAAAGACGATAATACCATAATACCATAATACCAAAAGACCAAAAGACGATAATACCATAATACCATAATACCAAAAGACCAAAAGACGATAATACCATAATACCATAATACCAAAAGACGATAATACCATAATACCATAATACCAAAAGACCAAAAGACGATAATACCATAATACCATAATACCAAAAGACCAAAAGACAGACGATATTATTCATAATACCATATTACCAAAAGACCAAAAGACGATAATACCATAATACCATAATACCAAAAGACCAAAAGACGATAATAGCATAATACCATAATACCAAAAGACGATAATACCATAATACCATAATACCAAAAGACGATAATACCATAATACCATAATACCAAAAGACCAAAAGACGATAATACCATAATACCATAATACCAAAAGACCAAAAGACGATAATACCATAATACCATAATACCAAAAGACCAAAAGACGATAATAGCATAATACCATAATACCAAAAGACCAAAAGACGATAATACCATAATAATACCAAAAGACCAAAAGACGATAATACCATAATACCATAATACCAAAAGACCAAAAGACGATAATAGCATAATACCATAATACCAAAAGACGATAATACCATAATACCATAATACCAAAAGACCAAAAGACGATAATAGCATAATACCATAATACCAAAAGACGATAATACCATAATACCATAATACCAAAAGACGATAATACCATAATACCATAATACCAAAAGACCAAAAGACGATAATACCATAATACCATAATACCAAAAGACCAAAAGACGATAATAGCATAATACCATAATACCAAAAGACCAAAAGACGATAATAGCATAATACCATAATACCAAAAGACGATAATACCATAATACCATAATACCAAAAGACCAAAAGACGATAATACCATAATACCAAAAGACCAAAAGACGATAATACCATAATACCATAATACCAAAAGACCAAAAGACGATAATACCATAATACCATAATACCAAAAGACGATAATACCATAATACCATAATACCAAAAGACCAAAAGACGATAATACCATAATACCATAATACCAAAAGACCAAAAGACGATAAATACCCCTAATACCATAATACGAAAAGACCAAAAGACGATAATACCATAATAATATAATACCAAAAGATCAAAAGACGATAATACCATAATACCAAAAGACCAAAAGACGATAATACCATAATACCATAATACCAAAAGACCAAAAGACGATAATACCATAATACCATAATACCAAAAGACGTTAATACCATAATACCAAAAGACGATAATACCATAATACCATAATACCAAAAGACCAAAAGACGATAATACCATAATAATATAATACCAAAAGACCAAAAGACGATAATACCATAATACCAAAAGACCAAAAGACGATAATACCATAATACCATAATACCAAAAGACGATAATACCATAATACCATAATACCAAAAGACCAAAAGACGATAATACCATAATACCATAATACCAAAAGACCAAAAGACGATAATAGCATAATACCATAATACCAAAAGACGATAATACCATAATACCATAATACCAAAAGACCAAAAGACGATAATACCATAATACCATAATACCAAAAGACCAAAAGACGATAATACCATAATACCATAATACCAAAAGACCATAATACCATAATACCATAATACCAAAAGACCAAAAGACGATAATACCATAATACCATAATACCAAAAGACGATAATACCATAATACCATAATACCAAAAGACCAAAAGACGATAATACCATAATACCATAATACCAAAAGACCAAAAGACGATAATACCATAATACCAAAAGACCAAAAGACGATAATACCATAATACCATAATACCAAAAGACCAAAAGACGATAATAGCATAATACCATAATACCAAAAGACGATAATACCATAATACCATAATACCAAAAGACCAAAAGACGATAATACCATAATACCATAATACCAAAAGACCAAAAGACGATAATACCATAATACCATAATACCAAAAGACCAAAAGACGATAATACCATAATACCATAATACCAAAAGACGATAATACCATAATACCATAATACCAAAAGACCAAAAGACGATAATACCATAATACCATAATACCAAAGACCAAAAGACGATAATACCATAATACCATAATACCAAAAGACCAAAAGACGATAATAGCATAATACCATAATACCAAAAGACGATAATACCATAATACCATAATACCAAAAGACCAAAAGACGATAATACCATAATACCATAATACCAAAAGACCAAAAGACGATAATATTATAATACCATAATACCAAAAGACCAAAAGACGATAATAGCATAATACCATAATACCAAAAGACGATAATACCATAATATCATAATACCAAAAGACCAAAAGACGATAATAGCATAATACCATAATACCAAAAGACGATAATACCATAATACCATAATACCAAAAGACCAAAAGACGATAATACCATAATACCATAATACCAAAAGACCAAAAGACGATAATAGCATAATACCATAATACCAAAAGAAGATAATACCATAATACCATAATACCAAAAGACCAAAAGACGATAATACCATAATACCATAATACCAAAAGACCAAAAGACGATAATACCATAATACCATAATACCAAAAGACCAAAAGACGATAATACCATAATACCATAATACCAAAAGACCAAAAGACGATAATAGCATAATACCATAATACCAAAAGACGATAATACCATAATACCATAATACCAAAAGACCAAAAGACGATAATACCATAATACCATAATACCAAAAGACCAAAAGACGATAATACCATAATACCATAATACCAAAAGACCAAAAGACGATAATACCATAATACCATAATACCAAAAGACCAAAAGACGATAATACCATAATACCATAATACCAAAAGACCAAAAGACGATAATACCATAATACCAAAATACCAAAAGACCAAAAGACGATAATACCATAATACCATAATACCAAAAGACCAAAAGACGATAATAGCATAATACCATAATACCAAAAGACGATAATACCATAATACCATAATACCAAAAGACCAAAAGACGATAATACCATAATACCATAATACCAAAAGACCAAAAGACGATAATACCATAATACCATAATACCAAAAGACGATAATACCATAATACCATAATACCATAATACCAAAAGACCAAAAGACGATAATACCATAATACCAAAAGACCAAAAGACGATAATATTATAATACCATAATACCAAAAGACCAAAAGACGATAATAGCATAATACCATAATACCAAAAGACGATAATACCATAATACCATAATACCAAAAGACCAAAAGACGATAATACCATAATACCATAATACCAAAAGACCAAAAGACGATAATACCATAATACCATAATACCAAAAGACCAAAAGACGATAATAGCATAATACCATAATACCAAAAGACGATAATACCATAATACCATAATACCAAAAGACCAAAAGACGATAATACCATAATACCATAATACCAAAAGACCAAAAGACGATAATACCATAATACCATAATACCAAAAGACCAAAAGACGATAATACCATAATACCATAATACCAAAAGACCAAAAGACGATAATAGCATAATACCATAATACCAAAAGACGATAATACCATAATACCAAAAGAGGATAATACCATAATATCATAATACCAAAAGACCAAAAGACTGATAATACCATAATACCATAATACCAAAAGACCAAAAGACGATAATACCATAATACCATAATACCAAAAGACCAAAAGACGATAATAGCATAATACCATAATACCAAAAGACGATAATACCCATAATACCAAAAGACCAAAAGACGATAATACCATAATACCATAATACCAAAAGACCAAAAGACGATAATACCATAATACCATAATACCAAAAGACGATAATACCATAATACCATAATACCAAAAGACCAAAAGACGATAATACCATAATACCATAATACCAAAAGACCAAAAGACGATAATAGCATAATACCATAATACCAAAAGACGAGAATACCATAATACCATAATACCAAAAGACCAAAAGACGATAATACCAATACCATAATACCAAAAGACCAAAAGACGATAATACATAATACCATAATATACCAAAAGACCAATAATACCATAATACCATAATACCAAAAGACCAAAAGACCGATAATACCATAATACCATAATACCAAAAGACCAAAAGACGATAATACCATAATACCATAATACCCAAAAAGACAAAAGACGATAATACCATAATACCATAATACCAAAAGACCAAAAGACGATAATAGCATAATACCATAATACCAAAAGACGATAATACCATAATACCATAATACCAAAAGACCAAAAGACGATAATACCATAATACCATAATACCAAAACCAAGACCAAAATACATAATACCATATAATACCAATAATACCAAAAGATCGATAATACATAATACATAAGATACCAAAAGACCAAAAGACGATAATACATAATAACCATATACCAATAATACCAAAAGACGATAAAGACCATAAATAACCTAATACCATAATACCAAAAGACCAAAAGACGATAATACCATAATACCATAATACCAAAAGACCAAAAGACGATAATAGCATAATACCATAATACCAAAAGACGATAATATCATAATACCATAATACCAAAAGACCAAAAGACGATAATACCATAAAACCATAATACCAAAAGACCAAAAGACGATAATAGCATAATACCATAATACCAAAAGACGATAATCCGATAATAGCAACTCCAAATACCAAAAGACCAAAAGACGATAATACCATAATACCATAATACCAAAAGACCAAAAGACGATAATACCATAATACCATAATACCAAAAGACCAAAAGACGATAATAACATAATACCATAATACCAAAAGACGATAATACCATAATACCATAATACCAAAAGACCAAAAGACGATAATACCATAAAACCATAATACCAAAAGACCAAAAGACACATAGACGACCAAAAGGAACGATAATAGAAATAATACCATAGTAACCAAAAGACGATAATACCATAATACCAAAATACCAAAAGCCCAAAAGACGATAATATTATAATACCATAATACCATAATACCAAAAGACGAAAAGACGATAATACCCAAAATACCATAAAAGCCCAAAAGATAAAGACCAAGACGATAATAAGCCATAATAATACCAAATAAAAAGACCACAAGACGATACCAAAACCATAATACCAAAAGACGATAATCCGATAATAGCATAATACCAAAAGACGATAATCCGATAATAGCATAATACCAAAAGACGATAATCCGATAATAGCATAATACCAAAAGACGATAATCCGATAATAGCATAATACCAAAAGACGATAATCCGATAATAGCATAATACCAAAAGACGATAATCCGATAATAGCAAAATACCAAAAGACGATAATCCGATAATAGCATAATACCAAAAGACGATAATCCGATAATAGCATAATACCAAAAGACGATAATCCGATAATAGCAAAATACCAAAAGACGATAATCCGATAATAGCATAATACCAAAAGACGATAATCCGATAATAGCATAATACCAAAAGACGATAATCCGATAATAGCATAAAACCAAAAGACGATAATCCGATAATAGCATAATACCAAAAGACGATAATCCGATAATAGCATAATACCAAAAGACGATAATCCGATAATAGCATAATACCAAAAGACGATAATCCGATAATAGCATAATACCAAAAGACGATAATCCGATAATAGCAAAATACCAAAAGACGATAATCCGATAATAGCATAATACCAAAAGACGATAATCCGATAATAGCATAATACCAAAAGACGATAATCCGATAATAGCAAAATACCAAAAGACGATAATCCGATAATAGCATAATACCAAAAGACGATAATCCGATAATAGCAAAATACCAAAAGACGATAATCCGATAATAGCATAATACCAAAAGACGATAATCCGATAATAGCATAATACCAAAAGACGATAATCCGATAATAGCAAAATACCAAAAGACGATAATCCGATAATAGCATAATACCAAAAGACGATAATCCGATAATAGCATAATACCAAAAGACGATAATCCGATAATAGCATAAAACCAAAAGACGATAATCCGATAATAGCATAATACCAAAAGACGATAATCCGATAATAGCATAATACCAAAAGACGATAATCCGATAATAGCATAATACCAAAAGACGATAATCCGATAATAGCATAATACCAAAAGACGATAATCCGATAATAGCATAATACCAAAAGACGATAATCCGATAATAGCATAATACCAAAAGACGATAATCCGATAATAGCAAAATACCAAAAGACTATAATCCGATAATAGCATAATACCAAAAGACGATAATCCGATAATAGCATAATACCAAAAGACGATAATCCGATAATAGCATAATACCAAAAGACGATAATCCGATAATAGCATAATACCAAAAGACGATAATCCGATAATAGCAAAATACCAAAAGACGATAATCCGATAATAGCATAATACCAAAAGACGATAATCCGATAATAGCATAATACCAAAAGACGATAATCCGATAATAGCATAATACCAAAAGACGATAATCCGATAATAGCATAATACCAAAAGACGATAATCCGATAATAGCATAATACCAAAAGACGATAATCCGATAATAGCATAATACCAAAAGACGATAATCCGATAATAGCATAATACCAAAAGACGATAATCCGATAATAGCATAATACCAAAAGACGATAATCCGATAATAGCATAATACCAAAAGACGATAATCCGATAATAGCATAATACCAAAAGACGATAATCCGATAATAGCATAATACCAAAAGACGATAATCCGATAATAGCAAAATACCAAAAAACGATAATCCGATAATAGCATAATACCAAAAGACGATAATCCGATAATAGCATAATACCAAAAGACGATAATCCGATAATAGCATAAAACCAAAAGACGATAATCCGATAATAGCATAATACCAAAAGACGATAATCCGATAATAGCATAATACCAAAAGACGATAATCCGATAATAGCATAATACCAAAAGACGATAATCCGATAATAGCATAATACCAAAAGACGATAATCCGATAATAGCATAATACCAAAAGACGATAATCCGATAATAGCATAATACCAAAAGACGATAATCCGATAATAGCATAATACCAAAAGACGATAATCCGATAATAGCATAATACCAAAAGACGATAATCCGATAATAGCATAATACCAAAAGACGATAATCCGATAATAGCATAATACCAAAAGACGATAATCCGATAATAGCATAATACAAAAAGACGATAATCCGATAATAGCATAATACCAAAAGACGATAATCCGATAATAGCATAATACCAAAAGACGATAATCCGATAATAGCATAATACCAAAAGACGATAATCCGATAATAGCATAATACCAAAAGACGATAATCCGATAATAGCATAATACCAAAAGACGATAATCCGATAATAGCATAATACCAAAAGACGATAATCCGATAATAGCATAATACCAAAAGACGATAATCCGATAATAGCATAATACCAAAAGACGATAATCCGATAATAGCATAATACCAAAAGACGATAATCCGATAATAGCAAAATACCAAAAGACGATAATCCGATAATAGCATAATACCAAAAGACGATAATCCGATAATAGCAAAATACCAAAAGACGATAATCCGATAATAGCATAATACCAAAAGACGATAATCCGATAATAGCATAATACCAAAAGACGATAATCCGATAATAGCATAATACCAAAAGACGATAATCCGATAATAGCATAATACCAAAAGACGATAATCCGATAATAGCATAATACCAAAAGACGATAATCCGATAATAGCATAATACCAAAAGACGATAATCCGATAATAGCATAATACCAAAAGACGATAATCCGATAATAGCAAAATACCAAAAGACGATAATCCGATAATAGCATAATACCAAAAGACGATAATCCGATAATAGCATAATACCAAAAGACGATAATCCGATAATAGCATAATACCAAAAGACGATAATCCGATAATAGCATAATACCAAAAGACGATAATCCGATAATAGCATAATACCAAAAGACGATAATCCGATAATAGCATAATACCAAAAGACGATAATCCGATAATAGCATAATACCAAAAGACGATAATCCGATAATAGCAAAATACCAAAAGACGATAATCCGATAATAGCATAATACCAAAAGACGATAATCCGATAATAGCATAATACCAAAAGACGATAATCCGATAATAGCATAATACCAAAAGACGATAATCCGATAATAGCATAATACCAAAAGACGATAATCCGATAATAGCATAATACCAAAAGACGATAATCCGATAATAGCATAATACCAAAAGACGATAATCCGATAATAGCATAATACCAAAAGACGATAATCCGATAATAGCATAATACCAAAAGACGATAATCCGATAATAGCATAATACCAAAAGACGATAATCCGATAATAGCATAATACCAAAAGACGATAATCCGATAATAGCATAATACCAAAAGACGATAATCCGATAATAGCATAATACCAAAAGACGATAATCCGATAATAGCATAATACCAAAAGACGATAATCCGATAATAGCATAATACCAAAAGACGATAATCCGATAATAGCATAATACCAAAAGACGATAATCCGATAATAGCATAATACCAAAAGACGATAATCCGATAATAGCATAATACCAAAAGACGATAATCCGATAATAGCAAAATACCAAAAGACGATAATCCGATAATAGCATAATACCAAAAGACGATAATCCGATAATAGCATAATACCAAAAGACGATAATCCGATAATAGCATAATACCAAAAGACGATAATCCGATAATAGCATAATACCAAAAGACGATAATCCGATAATAGCATAATACCAAAAGACGATAATCCGATAATAGCATAATACCAAAAGACGATAATCCGATAATAGCATAATACCAAAAGACGATAATCCGATAATAGCATAATACCAAAAGACGATAATCCGATAATAGCATAATACCAAAAGACGATAATCCGATAATAGCATAATACCAAAAGACGATAATCCGATAATAGCATAATACCAAAAGACGATAATCCGATAATAGCTTAATACCAAAAGACGATAATCCGATAATAGCATAATACCAAAAGACGATAATCCGATAATAGCATAATACCAAAAGACGATAATCCGATAATAGCATAATACCAAAAGACGATAATCCGATAATAGCATAATACCAAAAGACGATAATCCGATAATAGCATAATACCAAAAGACGATAATCCGATAATAGCATAATACCAAAAGACGATAATCCGATATAGCATAATACCAAAAGACGATAATCCGATAATAGCATAATACCAAAAGACGATAATCCGATAATAGCATAATACCAAAAGACGATAATCCGATAATAGCATAATACCAAAAGACGATAATCCGATAATAGCATAATACCAAAAGACGATAATCCGATAATAGCATAATACCAAAAGACGATAATCCGATAATAGCATAATACCAAAAGACGATAATCCGATAATAGCATAATACCAAAAGACGATAATCCGATAATAGCATAATACCAAAAGACGATAATCCGATAATAGCATAATACCAAAAGACGATAATCCGATAATAGCATAATACCAAAAGACGATAATCCGATAATAGCATAATACCAAAAGACGATAATCCGATAATAGCAAAATACCAAAAGACGATAATCCGATAATAGCATAATACCAAAAGACGATAATCCGATAATAGCATAGTACCAAAAGACGATAATCCGATAATAGCATAATACCAAAAGACGATAATCCGATAATAGCATAATACCAAAAGACGATAATCCGATAATAGCATAATACCAAAAGACGATAATCCGATAATAGCATAATACCAAAAGACGATAATCCGATAATAGCAAAATACCAAAAGACGATAATCCGATAATAGCATAATACCAAAAGACGATAATCCGATAATAGCATAATACCAAAAGACGATAATCCGATAATAGCATAATACCAAAAGACGATAATCCGATAATAGCATAATACCAAAAGACGATAATCCGATAATAGCATAATACCAAAACGATAATACCAAAAGACGATAATCCGATAATAGCATAATACCAAAAGACGATAATCCGATAATAGCATAATACCAAAAGACGATAATCCGATAATAGCATAATACCAAAAGACGATAATCCGATAATAGCAAAATACCAAAAGAGTATAATACCAAAAGACGATAATCCGATAATAGCAAAATACCAAAAGACGATAATCCGATAATAGCATAATACCAAAAGACGATAATCCGATAATAGCATAATACCAAAAGACGATAATCCGATAATAGCATAATACCAAAAGACGATAATCCGATAATAGCATAATACCAAAAGACGATAATCCGATAATAGCATAATACCAAAAGACGATAATCCGATAATAGCATAATACCAAAAGACGATAATCCGATAATAGCAAAATACCAAAAGACGATAATCCGATAATAGCATAATACCAAAAGACGATAATCCGATAATAGCAAAATACCAAAAGACGATAATCCGATAATAGCATAATACCAAAAGACGATAATCCGATAATAGCAAAATACCAAAAGACGATAATCCGATAATAGCAAAATACCAAAAGACGATAATCCGATAATAGCATAATACCAAAAGACGATAATCCGATAATAGCAAAATACCAAAAGACGATAATCCGATAATACCAAATACCAAAAGACGATAATCCGATAATAGCATAATACCAAAAGACGATAATCCGATAATAGCAAAATACCAAAAGACGATAATCCGATAATAGCAAAATACCAAAAGACGATAATCCGATAATAGCATAATACCAAAAGACGATAATCCGATAATAGCATAATACCAAAAGACGATAATCCGATAATAGCAAAATACCAAAACACGATAATCCGATAATAGCATAATACCAAAAGACGATAATCCGATAATAGCATAATACCAAAAGACGATAATCCGATAATAGCATAATACCAAAAGACGATAATCCGATAATAGCATAATACCAAAAGACGATAATCCGATAATAGCATAAAACCAAAAGACGATAATCCGATAATAGCATAATACCAAAAGACGATAATCCGATAATAGCATAATACCAAAAGACGATAATCCGATAATAGCATAATACCAAAAGACGATAATCCGATAATAGCATAATACCAAAAGACGATAATCCGATAATAGCATAATACCAAAAGACGATAATCCGATAATAGCATAAAACCAAAAGACGATAATCCGATAATAGCATAATACCAAAAGACGATAATCCGATAATAGCATAATACCAAAAGACGATAATCCGATAATAGCATAATACCAAAAGACGATAATCCGATAATAGCAAAATACCAAAAGACGATAATCCGATAATAGCATAATACCAAAAGACGATAATCCGATAATAGCAAAATACCAAAAGACGATAATCCGATAATAGCAAAATACCAAAAGACTATAATCCGATAATAGCATAATACCAAAAGACGATAATCCGATAATAGCAAAATACCAAAAGACGATAATCCGATAATAGCAAAATACCAAAAGACGATAATCCGATAATAGCATAATACCAAAAGACGATAATCCGATAATAGCAAAATACCAAAAGACGATAATCCGATAATAGCATAATACCAAAAGACGATAATCCGATAATAGCATAATACCAAAAGACGATAATCCGATAATAGCATAATACCAAAAGACGATAATCCGATAATAGCATAATACCAAAAGACGATAATCCGATAATAGCATAATACCAAAAGACGATAATCCGATAATAGCATAATACCAAAAGACGATAATCCGATAATAGCAAAATACCAAAAGACGATAATCCGATAATAGCATAATACCAAAAGACGATAATCCGATAATAGCATAATACCAAAAGACGATAATCCGATAATAGCATAATACCAAAAGACGATAATCCGATAATAGCATAATACCAAAAGACGATAATCCGATAATAGCATAATACCAAAAGACGATAATCCGATAATAGCAAAATACCAAAAGACGATAATCCGATAATAGCATAATACCAAAAGACGATAATCCGATAATAGCATAATACCAAAAGACGATAATCCGATAATAGCAAAATACCAAAAGACGATAATCCGATAATAGCATAATACCAAAAGACGATAATCCGATAATAGCAAAATACCAAAAGACGATAATCCGATAATAGCATAATACCAAAAGACGATAATCCGATAATAGCATAATACCAAAAGACGATAATCCGATAATAGCAAAATACCAAAAGACGATAATCCGATAATAGCATAATACCAAAAGACGATAATCCGATAATAGCATAATACCAAAAGACGATAATCCGATAATAGCATAATACCAAAAGACGATAATCCGATAATAGCATAATACCAAAAGACGATAATCCGATAATAGCATAATACCAAAAGACGATAATCCGATAATAGCATAATACCAAAAGACGATAATCCGATAATAGCATAATACCAAAAGACGATAATCCGATAATAGCATAATACCAAAACACGATAATCCGATAATAGCATAATACCAAAACACGATAATCCGATAATAGCATAATACCAAAAGACGATAATCCGATAATAGCATAATACCAAAAGACGATAATCCGATAATAGCATAATACCAAAAGACGATAATCCGATAATAGCAAAATACCAAAAGACGATAATCCGATAATAGCATAATACCAAAAGACGATAATCCGATAATAGCATAATACCAAAAGACGATAATCCGATAATAGCATAATACCAAAAGACGATAATCCGATAATAGCATAATACCAAAAGACGATAATCCGATAATAGCATAATACCAAAAGACGATAATCCGATAATAGCAAAATACCAAAAGACGATAATCCGATAATAGCATAATACCAAAAGACGATAATCCGATAATAGCATAATACCAAAAGACGATAATCCGATAATAGCATAATACCAAAAGACGATAATCCGATAATAGCATAATACCAAAAGACGATAATCCGATAATAGCATAATACCAAAAGACGATAATCCGATAATAGCATAATACCAAAAGACGATAATCCGATAATAGCATAATACCAAAAGACGATAATCCGATAATAGCATAATACCAAAAGACGATAATCCGATAATAGCATAATACCAAAAGACGATAATCCGATAATAGCATAATACCAAAAGACGATAATCCGATAATAGCATAATACCAAAAGACGATAATCCGATAATAGCATAATACCAAAAGACGATAATCCGATAATAGCATAATACCAAAACACGATAATCCGATAATAGCATAATACCAAAAGACGATAATCCGATAATAGCATAATACCAAAAGACGATAATCCGATAATAGCATAATACCAAAAGACGATAATCCGATAATAGCATAATACCAAAAGACGATAATCCGATAATAGCATAATACCAAAAGACGATAATCCGATAATAGCATAATACCAAAAGACGATAATCCGATAATAGCATAATACCAAAAGACGATAATCCGATAATAGCATAATACCAAAAGACGATAATCCGATAATAGCATAATACCAAAAGACGATAATCCGATAATAGCATAATACCAAAAGACGATAATCCGATAATAGCAAAATACCAAAAGACGATAATCCGATAATAGCAAAATACCAAAAGACGATAATCCGATAATAGCATAATACCAAAAGACGATAATCCGATAATAGCAAAATACCAAAAGACGATAATCCGATAATAGCATAATACCAAAAGACGATAATCCGATAATAGCATAATACCAAAAGACGATAATCCGATAATAGCATAATACCAAAAGACGATAATCCGATAATAGCATAAAACCAAAAGACGATAATCCGATAATAGCATAATACCAAAAGACGATAATCCGATAATAGCATAATACCAAAAGACGATAATCCGATAATAGCAAAATACCAAAAGACGATAATCCGATAATAGCATAATACCAAAAGACGATAATCCGATAATAGCATAATACCAAAAGACGATAATCCGATAATAGCAAAATACCAAAAGACGATAATCCGATAATAGCATAATACCAAAAGACGATAATCCGATAATAGCATAATACCAAAAGACGATAATCCGATAATAGCATAATACCAAAAGACGATAATCCGATAATAGCATAATACCAAAAGACGATAATCCGATAATAGCATAATACCAAAAGACGATAATCCGATAATAGCATAATACCAAAAGACGATAATCCGATAATAGCATAATACCAAAAGACGATAATCCGATAATAGCATAATACCAAAAGACGATAATCCGATAATAGCAAAATACCAAAAGACGATAATCCGATAATAGATTAATACCAAAAGACGATAATCCGATAATAGCAAAATACCAAAAGACGATAATCCGATAATAGCATAATACCAAAAGACGATAATCCGATAATAGCAAAATACCAAAAGACGATAATCCGATAATAGCATAATACCAAA
>JAGEOH010000040.1:49845-205100 GCA_032207245.1 Pardosa pseudoannulata
AGACGATAATCCGATAATAGCATAATACCAAAAGACGATAATCCGATAATAGCATAATACCAAAAGACGATAATCCGATAATAGCATAATACCGAAAGACGATAATCCGATAATAGCCTAATACCAAAAGACGATAATCCGATAATAGCTTAATACCAAAAGACGATAATCCGATAATAGCATAATACCAAAAGACGATAATCCGATAATAGCATAATACCAAAAGACGATAATCCGATAATAGCATAATACCAAAAGACGATAATCCGATAATAGCATAATACCAAAAGACGATAATCCGATAATAGCATAATACCAAAAGACGATAATCCGATAATAGCATAATACCAAAAGACGATAATCCGATAATAGCATAATACCAAAAGACGATAATCCGATAATAGCATAATACCAAAGACGATAATCCGATAATAGCATAATACCAAAAGACGATAATCCGATAATAGCATAATACCAAAAGACGATAATCCGATAATAGCATAATACCAAAAGACGATAATCCGATAATAGCATAAAAACCAAAAGACGATAATCCGATAATAGCATAATAAGCATAATACCAAAAGACGATAATCCGATAATAGCATAATACCAAAAGACGATAATCCGATAATAGCATAATACCAAAAGACGATAATCCGATAATAGCATAATACCAAAAGACGATAATCCGATAATAGCATAATACCAAAAGACGATAATCCGATAATAGCATAATACCAAAAGACGATAATCCGATAATAGCAAAATACCAAAAGACGATAATCCGATAATAGCATAATACCAAAAGACGATAATCCGATAATAGCATAATACCAAAAGACGATAATCCGATAATAGCATAATACCAAAAGACGATAATCCGATAATAGCATAATACCAAAAGACGATAATCCGATAATAGCATAATACCAAAAGACGATAATCCGATAATAGCATAATACCAAAAGACGATAATCCGATAATAGCATAATACCAAAAGACGATAATCCGATAATAGCAAAATACCAAAAGACGATAATCCGATAATAGCATAATACCAAAAGACGATAATCCGATAATAGCAAAATACCAAAAGACGATAATCCGATAATAGCATAATACCAAAAGACGATAATCCGATAATAGCATAATACCAAAAGACGATAATCCGATAATAGCATAATACCAAAAGACGATAATCCGATAATAGCATAATACCAAAAGACGATAATCCGATAATAGCATAATACCAAAAGACGATAATCCGATAATAGCATAATACCAAAAGACGATAATCCGATAATAGCATAATACCAAAAGACGATAATCCGATAATAGCATAATACCAAAAGACGATAATCCGATAATAGCATACTACCAAAAGACGATAATCCGATAATAGCATAATACCAAAAGACGATAATCCGATAATAGCATAATACCAAAAGACGATAATCCGATAATAGCATAATACCAAAAGACGATAATCCGATAATAGCATAATACCAAAAGACGATAATCCGATAATAGCATAATACCAAAAGACGATAATCCGATAATAGCATAATACCAAAAGACGATAATCCGATAATAGCATAATACCAAAAGACGATAATCCGATAATAGCATAATACCAAAAGACGATAATCCGATAATAGCATAATACCAAAAGACGATAATCCGATAATAGCATAATACCAAAAGACGATAATCCGATAATAGCATAATACCAAAAGACGATAATCCGATAATAGCATAATACCAAAAGACGATAATCCGATAATAGCATAATACCAAAAGACGATAATCCGATAATAGCATAATACCAAAAGACGATAATCCGATAATAGCATAATACCAAAAGACGATAATCCGATAATAGCATAATACCAAAAGACGATAATCCGATAATAGCATAATACCAAAAGACGATAATCCGATAATAGCATAATACCAAAAGACGATAATCCGATAATAGCATAATACCAAAAGACGATAATCCGATAATAGCATAATACCAAAAGACGATAATCCGATAATAGCAAGATAATCCGATAATAGCAAAATACCAAAAGACGATAATCCGATAATAGCATAATACCAAAAGACGATAATCCGATAATAGCATAATACCAAAAGACGATAATCCGATAATAGCATAATACCAAAAGACGATAATCCGATAATAGCAAAATACCAAAAGACGATAATCCGATAATAGCATAATACCAAAAGACGATAATCCGATAATAGCATAATACCAAAAGACGATAATCCGATAATAGCATAATACCAAAAGACGATAATCCGATAATAGCATAATACCAAAAGACGATAATCCGATAATAGCATAATACCAAAAGACGATAATCCGATAATAGCATAATACCAAAAGACGATAATCCGATAATAGCATAATACCAAAAGACGATAATCCGATAATAGCATAATACCAAAAGACGATAATCCGATAATAGCATAATACCAAAAGACGATAATCCGATAATAGCATAATACCAAAAGACGATAATCCGATAATAGCATAATACCAAAAGACGATAATCCGATAATAGCATAATACCAAAAGACGATAATCCGATAATAGCAAAATACCAAAAGACGATAATCCGATAATAGCATAATACCAAAAGACGATAATCCGATAATAGCATAATACCAAAAGACGATAATCCGATAATAGCAAAATACCAAAAGACGATAATGCGATAATAGCATAATACCAAAAGACGATAATCCGATAATAGCATAATACCAAAAGACGATAATCCGATAATAGCATAATACCAAAAGACGATAATCCGATAATAGCATAATACCAAAAGACGATAATCCGATAATAGCATAATACCAAAAGACGATAATCCGATAATAGCATAATACCAAAAGACGATAATCCGATAATAGCATAATACCAAAAGACGATAATCCGATAATAGCATAATACCAAAAGACGATAATCCGATAATAACATAATACCAAAAGACGATAATCCGATAATAGCATAATACCAAAAGACGATAATCCGATAATAGCATAATACCAAAAGACGATAATCCGATAATAGCATAATACCAAAAGACGATAATCCGATAATAGCATAATACCAAAAGACGATAATCCGATAATAGCATAATACCAAAAGACGATAATCCGATAATAGCATAATACCAAAAGACGATAATCCGATAATAGCATAATACCAAAAGACGATAATAGCATAATACCAAAAGACGATAATCCGATAATAGCATAATACCAAAAGACGATAATCCGATAATAGCATAATACCAAAAGACGATAATCCGATAATAGCATAATACCAAAAGACGATAATCCGATAATAGCATAATACCAAAAGACGATAATCCGATAATAGCATAATACCAAAAGACGATAATCCGATAATAGCATAATACCAAAAGACGATAATCCGATAATAGCATAATACCAAAAGACGATAATCCGATAATAGCATAATACCAAAAGACGATAATCCGATAATAGCATAATACCAAAAGACGATAATCCGATAATAGCATAATACCAAAAGACGATAATCCGATAATAGCATAATACCAAAAGACGATAATCCGATAATAGCATAATACCAAAAGACGATAATCCGATAATAGCATAATACCAAAAGACGATAATCCGATAATAGCATAATACCAAAAGACGATAATCCGATAATAGCATAATACCAAAAGACGATAATCCGATAATAGCATAATACCAAAAGACGATAATCCGATAATAGCATAATACCAAAAGACGATAATCCGATAATAGCATAATACCAAAAGACGATAATCCGATAATAGCATAATACCAAAAGACGATAATCCGATAATAGCATAATACCAAAAGACGATAATCCGATAATAGCATAATACCAAAAGACGATAATCCGATAATAGCATAATACCAAAAGACGATAATCCGATAATAGCATAATACCAAAAGACGATAATCCGATAATAGCATAATACCAAAAGACGATAATCCGATAATAGCATAATACCAAAAGACGATAATCCGATAATAGCATAATACCAAAAGACGATAATCCGATAATAGCAAAATACCAAAAGACGATAATCCGATAATAGCATAATACCAAAAGACGATAATCCGATAATAGCATAATACCAAAAGACGATAATCCGATAATAGCATAATACCAAAAGACGATAATCCGATAATAGCATAATACCAAAAGACGATAATCCGATAATAGCATAATACCAAAAGACGATAATCCGATAATAGCATAATACCAAAAGACGATAATCCGATAATAGCATAATACCAAAAGACGATAATCCGATAATAGCATAATACCAAAAGACGATAATCCGATAATAGAATAATACCAAAAGACGATAATCCGATAATAGCATAATACCAAAAGACGATAATCCGATAATAGCATAATACCAAAAGACGATAATCCGATAATAGCATAATACCAAAAGACGATAATCCGATAATAGCATAATACCAAAAGACGATAATCCGATAATAGCATAATACCAAAAGACGATAATCCGATAATAGCATAATACCAAAAGACGATAATCCGATAATAGCATAATACCAAAAGACGATAATCCGATAATAGCATAATACCAAAAGACGATAATCCGATAATAGCAAAATACCAAAAGACGATAATCCGATAATAGCATAATACCAAAAGACGATAATCCGATAATAGCATAATACCAAAAGACGATAATCCGATAATAGCATAATACCAAAAGACGATAATAAGATAATAGCATAATACCAAAAGACGATAATCCGATAATAGCATAATACCAAAAGACGATAATCCGATAATAGCATAATACCAAAAGACGATAATCCGATAATAGCATAATACCAAAAGACGATACTCCGATAATAGCATAATACCAAAAGACGATAATCCGATAATAGCATAATACCAAAAGACGATAATCCGATAATAGCATAATACCAAAAGACGATAATCCGATAATAGCATAATACCAAAAGACGATAATCCGATAATAGCAAAATACCAAAAGACGATAATCCGATAATAGCATAATACCAAAAGACGATAATCCGATAATAGCAAAATACCAAAAGACGATAATCCGATAATAGCATAATACCAAAAGACGATAATCCGATAATAGCATAATACCAAAAGACGATAATCCGATAATAGCATAATACCAAAAGACGATAATCCGATAATAGCAAAATACCAAAAGACGATAATCCGATAATAGCATAATACCAAAAGACGATAATCCGATAATAGCATAATACCAAAAGACGATAATCCGATAATAGCATAATACCAAAAGACGATAATCCGATAATAGCATAATACCAAAAGACGATAATCCGATAATAGCATAATACCAAAAGACGATAATCCGATAATAGCATAATACCAAAAGACGATAATCCGATAATAGACGATAATCCGATAATAGCATAATACCAAAAGACGATAATCCGATAATAGCATAATACCAAAAGACGATAATCCGATAATAGCATAATACCAAAAGACGATAATCCGATAATAGCATAATACCAAAAGACGATAATCCGATAATAGCATAATACCAAAAGACGATAATCCGATAATAGCATAATACCAAAAGACGATAATCCGATAATAGCATAATACCAAAAGACGGTAATCCGATAATAGCATAATACCAAAAGACGATAATCCGATAATAGCATAATACCAAAAGACGATAATCCGATAATAGCATAATACCAAAAGACGATAATCCGATAATAGCATAATACCAAAAGACGATAATCCGATAATAGCATAATACCAAAAGACGATAATCCGATAATAGCATAATACCAAAAGACGATAATCCGATAATAGCATAATACCAAAAGACGATAATCCGATAATAGCAAAATACCAAAAGACGATAATCCGATAATAGCATAATACCAAAAGACGATAATCCGATAATAGCATAATACCAAAAGACGATAATCCGATAATAGCATAATACCAAAAGACGATAATCCGATAATAGCATAATACCAAAAGACGATAATCCGATAATAGCATAATACCAAAAGACGATAATCCGATAATAGCATAATACCAAAAGACGATAATCCGATAATAGCATAATACCAAAAGACGATAATCCGATAATAGCATAATACCAAAAGACGATAATCCGATAATAGCAAAATACCAAAAGACGATAATCCGATAATAGCATAATACCAAAAGACGATAATCCGATAATAGCAAAATACCAAAAGACGATAATCCGATAATAGCATAATACCAAAAGACGATAATCCGATAATAGCATAATACCAAAAGACGATAATCCGATAATAGCAAAATACCAAAAGACGATAATCCGATAATAGCATAATACCAAAAGACGATAATCCGATAATAGCATAATACCAAAAGACGATAATCCGATAATAGCATAATACCAAAAGACGATAATCCGATAATAGCATAATACCAAAAGACGATAATCCGATAATAGCATAATACCAAAAGACGATAATCCGATAATAGCATAATACCAAAAGACGATAATCCGATAATAGCATAATACAAAAAGACGATAATCCGATAATAGCATAATACCAAAAGACGATAATCCGATAATAGCATAATACCAAAAGACGATAATCCGATAATAGCATAATACCAAAAGACGATAATCCGATAATAGCATAATACAAAAAGACGATAATCCGATAATAGCATAATACCAAAAGACGATAATCCGATAATAGCATAATACCAAAAGACGATAATCCGATAATAGCATAATACCAAAAGACGATAATCCGATAATAGCATAATACCAAAAGACGATAATCCGATAATAGCATAATACCAAAAGACGATAATCCGATAATAGCAAAATACCAAAAGACGATAATCCGATAATAGCATAATACCAAAAGACGATAATCCGATAATAGCATAATACCAAAAGACGATAATCCGATAATAGCAAAATAATAAAAGACGATAATCCGATAATAGCATAAAACCAAAAGACGATAATCCGATAATAGCATAATAACAAAAGACGATAATCCGATAATAGCATAATACCAAAAGACGATAATCCGATAATAGCAAAATACCAAAAGACGATAATCCGATAATAGCATAATACCAAAAGACGGTAATCCGATAATAGCATAATACCAAAAGACGATAATCCGATAATAGCATAATACCAAAAGACGATAATCCGATAATAGCATAATACCAAAAGACGATAATCCGATAATAGCATAATACCAAAAGACGATAATCCGATAATAGCATAATACCAAAAGACGATAATCCGATAATAGCATAATACCAAAAGACGATAATCCGATAATAGCAAAATACCAAAAGACGATAATCCGATAATAGCATAATACCAAAAGACGATAATCCGATAATAGCATAATACCAAAAGACGATAATCCGATAATAGCATAATACCAAAAGACGATAATCCGATAATAGCATAATACCAAAAGACGATAATCCGATAATAGCATAATACCAAAAGACGATAATCCGATAATAGCATAATACCAAAAGACGATAATCCGATAATAGCAAAATACCAAAAGACGATAATCCGATAATAGCATAATACCAAAAGACGATAATCCGATAATAGCATAATACCAAAAGACGATAATCCGATAATAGCATAATACCAAAAGACGATAATCCGATAATAGCATAATACCAAAAGACGATAATCCGATAATAGCAGAATACCAAAAGACGATAATCCGATAATAGCATAATACCAAAAGACGATAATCCGATAATAGCATAATACCAAAAGACGATAATCCGATAATAGCATAATACCAAAAGACGATAATCCGATAATAGCATAATACCAAAAGACGATAATCCGATAATAGCATAATACCAAAAGACGATAATCCGATAATAGCATAATACCAAAAGACGATAATCCGATAATAGCATAATACCAAAAGACGATAATCCGATAATAGCATAATACCAAAAGACGATAATCCGATAATAGCATAATACCAAAAGACGATAATCCGATAATAGCATAATACCAAAAGACGATAATCCGATAATAGCATAATACCAAAAGACGATAATCCGATAATAGCATAATACCAAAAGACGATAATCCGATAATAGCATAATACCAAAAGACGATAATCGATTAGACGATAATCCGATAATAATAGCAAAAAGACGATAATACCGATAAAGACGATAATCCGATAATAGCATAATACCAAAAGACGATAATCCGATAATAGCATAATACCAAAAGACGATAATCCGATAATAGCATAATACCAAAAGACGATAATCCGATAATAGCATAATACCAAAAGACGATAATCCGATAATAGCATAATACCAAAAGACGATAATCCGATAATAGCATAATACCAAAAGACGATAATCCGATAATAGCATAATACCAAAAGACGATAATCCGATAATAGCATAATACCAAAAGACGATAATCCGATAATAGCATAATACCAAAAGACGATAATCCGATAATAGCATAATACCAAAAGACGATAATCCGATAATAGCATAATACCAAAAGACGATAATCCGATAATAGCATAATACCAAAAGACGATAATCCGATAATAGCATAATACCAAAAGACGATAATCCGATAATAGCATAATACCAAAAGACGATAATCCGATAATAGCATAATACCAAAAGACGATAATCCGATAATAGCATAATACCAAAAGACGATAATCCGATAATAGCATAATACCAAAAGACCAAAAGACGATAATAGCATAATACCAAAAGACGATAATCCGATAATAGCATAATACCAAAAGACGATAATCCGATAATAGCATAGTACCAAAAGACGATAATCCGATAATAGCATACTACCAAAAGACGATAATCCGATAATAGCATAATACCAAAAGACGATAATCCGATAATAGCATAATACCAAAAGACGATAATCCGATAATAGCATAATACCAAAAGACGATAATCCGATAATAGCAAAATACCAAAAGACGATAATCCGATAATAGCATAATACCAAAAGACGATAATCCGATAATAGCATAATACCAAAAGACGATAATCCGATAATAGCATAATACCAAAAGACGATAATCCGATAATAGCATAATACCAAAAGACGATAATCCGATAATAGCATAATACCAAAAGACGATAATCCGATAATAGCATAATACCAAAAGACGATAATCCGATAATAGCATAATACCAAAAGACGATAATCCGATAATAGCATAATACCAAAAGACGATAATCCGATAATAGCATAATACCAAAAGACGATAATCCGATAATAGCATAATACCAAAAGACGATAATCCGATAATAGCATAATACCAAAAGACGATAATCCGATAATAGCATAATACCAAAAGACGATAATCCGATAATAGCATAATACCAAAAGACGATAATCCGATAATAGCATAATACCAAAAGACGATAATCCGATAATAGCATAATACCAAAAGACGATAATCCGATAATAGCATAATACCAAAAGACGATAATCCGATAATAGCATAATACCAAAAGACGATAATCCGATAATAGCATAATACCAAAAGACGATAATCCGATAATAGCATAATACCAAAAGACGATAATCCGATAATAGCATAATACCAAAAGACGATAATCCGATAATAGCATAATACCAAAAGACGATAATCCGATAATAGCATAATACCAAAAGACGATAATCCGATAATAGCATAATACCAAAAGACGATAATCCGATAATAGCATAATACCAAAAGACGATAATCCGATAATAGCATAATACCAAAAGACGATAATCCGATAATAGCATAATACCAAAAGACGATAATAAGATAATAGCATAATACCAAAAGACGATAATCCGATAATAGCATAATACCAAAAGACGATAATCCGATAATAATAATCCGATAATAGCATAATACCAAAAGACGATAATCCGATAATAGCATAATACCAAAAGACGATAATAAGATAATAGCATAATACCAAAAGACGATAATCCGATAATAGCATAATACCAAAAGACGATAATCCGATAATAGCATAATACCAAAAGACGATAATCCGATAATAGCATAATACCAAAAGACGATAATCCGATAATAGCAAATACCAAAAGACGATAATCCGATAATAGCATAATACCAAAAGACGATAATCCGATAATAGCATAATACCAAAAGACGATAATCCGATAATAGCATAATACCAAAAGACGATAATCCGATAATAGCATAATACCAAAAGACGATAATCCGATAATAGCATAATACCAAAAGACGATAATCCGATAATAGCATAATACCAAAAGACGATAATCCGATAATAGCATAATACCAAAAGACGATAATCCGATAATAGCATAATACCAAAAGACGATAATCCGATAATAGCATAATACCAAAAGACGATAATCCGATAATAGCATAATACCAAAAGACGATAATCCGATAATAGCATAATACCAAAAGACGATAATCCGATAATAGCATAATACCAAAAGACGATAATCCGATAATAGCATAATACCAAAAGACGATAATCCGATAATAGCATAATACCAAAAGACGATAATCCGATAATAGCATAATACCAAAAGACGATAATCCGATAATAGCATAATACCAAAAGACGATAATCCGATAATAGCATAATACCAAAAGACGATAATCCGATAATAGCATAATACCAAAAGACGATAATCCGATAATAGCAAAATACCAAAAGACGATAATCCGATAATAGCATAATACCAAAAGACGATAATCCGATAATAGCATAATACCAAAAGACGATAATCCGATAATAGCAAAATACCAAAAGACGATAATCCGATAATAGCATAATACCAAAAGACGATAATCCGATAATAGCATAATACCAAAAGACGATAATCCGATAATAGCATAATACCAAAAGACGATAATCCGATAATAGCATAATACCAAAAGACGATAATCCGATAATAGCATAATACCAAAAGACGATAATCCGATAATAGCATAATACCAAAAGACGATAATACGATAATCCGATAATAGCATAATACCAAAAGACGATAATCCGATAATAGCATAATACCAAAAGACGATAATCCGATAATAGCATAATACCAAAAGACGATAATCCGATAATAGCATAATACCAAAAGACGATAATCCGATAATAGCATAATACCAAAAGACGATAATCCGATAATAGCATAATACCAAAAGACGATAATCCGATAATAGCATAATACCAAAAGACGATAATCCGATAATAGCATAATACCAAAAGACGATAATCCGATACTAGCATAATACCAAAAGACGATAATCCGATAATAGCATAATACCAAAAGACGATAATCCGATAATAGCATAATACCAAAAGACGATAATCCGATAATAGCATAATACCAAAAGACGATAATCCGATAATAGCATAATACCAAAAGACGATAATCCGATAATAGATTAATAATAGCAAAATACCAAAAGACGATAATCCGATAATAGCATAATACCAAAAGACGATAATCCGATAATAGCATAATACCAAAAGACGATAATCCGATAATAGCATAATACCAAAAGACGATAATCCGATAATAGCATAATACCAAAAGACGATAATCCGATAATAGCATAATACCAAAAGACGATAATCCGATAATAGCATAATACCAAAAGACGATAATCCGATAATAGCATAATACCAAAAGACGATAATCCGATAATAGCATAATACCAAAAGACGATAATCCGATAATAGCATAATACCAAAAGACGATAATCCGATAATAGCATAATACCAAAAGACGATAATCCGATAATAGCATAATACCAAAAGACGATAATCCGATAATAGCATAATACCAAAAGACGATAATCCGATAATAGCATAATACCAAAAGACGATAATCCGATAATAGCATAATACCAAAAGACGATAATCCGATAATAGCATAATACCAAAAGACGATAATCCGATAATAGCATAATACCAAAAGACGATAATCCGATAATAGCATAATACCAAAAGACGATAATCCGATAATAGCATAATACCAAAAGACGATAATCCGATAATAGCATAATACCAAAAGACGATAATCCGATAATAGCAAAATACCAAAAGACGATAATCCGATAATAGCATAATACCAAAAGACGATAATCCGATAATAGCATAATAGCATAATACCAAAAGACGATAATCCGATAATAGCATAATACCAAAAGACGATAATCCGATAATAGCATAATACCAAAAGACGATAATCCGATAATAGCATAATACCAAAAGACGATAATCCGATAATAGCAAAATAAAAAAAGACGATAATCCGATAATAGCATAATACCAAAAGACGATAATCCGATAATAGCAAAATACCAAAAGACGATAATCCGATAATAGCATAATACCAAAAGACGATAATCCGATAATAGCATAATACCAAAAGACGATAATCCGATAATAGCATAATACCAAAAGACGATAATCCGATAATAGCATAATACCAAAAGACGATAATCCGATAATAGCATAATACCAAAAGACGATAATCCGATAATAGCATAATACCAAAAGACGATAATCCGATAATAGCATAATACCAAAAGACGATAATCCGATAATAGCATAATACCAAAAGACGATAATCCGATAATAGCATAATACCAAAAGACGATAATCCGATAATAGCATAATACCAAAAGACGATAATCCGATAATAGCATAATACCAAAAGACGATAATCCGATAATAGCAAAATACCAAAAGACGATAATCCGATAATAGCATAATACCAAAAGACGATAATCCGATAATAGCATAATACCAAAAGACGATAATCCGATAATAGCATAATACCAAAAGACGATAATCCGATAATAGCAAAATACCAAAAGACGATAATCCGATAATAGCATAATACCAAAAGACGATAATCCGATAATAGCATAATACCAAAAGACGATAATCCGATAATAGCATAATACCAAAAGACGATAATCCGATAATAGCATAATACCAAAAGACGATAATCCGATAATAGCATAATACCAAAAGACGATAATCCGATAATAGCATAATACCAAAAGACGATAATCCGATAATAGCATAATACCAAAAGACGATAATCCGATAATAGCATAATACCAAAAGACGATAATCCGATAATAGCATAATACCAAAAGACGGTAATCCGATAATAGCATAATACCAAAAGACGATAATCCGATAATAGCATAATACCAAAAGACGATAATCCGATAATAGCATAATACCAAAAGACGATAATCCGATAATAGCATAATACCAAAAGACGATAATCCGATAATAGCATAATACCAAAAGACGATAATCCGATAATAGCATAATACCAAAAGACGATAATCCGATAATAGCATAATACCAAAAGACGATAATCCGATAATAGCATAATACCAAAAGACGATAATCCGATAATAGCATAATACCAAAAGACGATAATCCGATAATAGCATAATACAAAAAGACGATAATCCGATAATAGCAAAATACCAAAAGACGATAATCCGATAATAGCATAATACCAAAAGACGATAATCCGATAATAGCATAATACCAAAAGACGATAATCCGATAATAGCATAATACCAAAAGACGATAATCCGATAATAGCAAAATACCAAAAGACGATAATCCGATAATAGCATAATACCAAAAGACGATAATCCGATAATAGCATAATACCAAAAGACGATAATCCGATAATAGCATAATACCAAAAGACGATAATCCGATAATAGCATAATACCAAAAGACGATAATCCGATAATAGCATAATACCAAAAGACGATAATCCGATAATAGCATAATACCAAAAGACGATAATCCGATAATAGCATAATACCAAAAGACGATAATCCGATAATAGCATAATAATCCGATAATAGCAAAATACCAAAAGACGATAATCCGATAATAGCATAATACCAAAAGACGATAATCCGATAATAGCATAATACCAAAAGACGATAATCCGATAATAGCATAATACCAAAAGACGATAATCCGATAATAGCATAATACCAAAAGACGATAATCCGATAATAGCATAATAGCATAATACCAAAAGACGATAATCCGATAATAGCATAATACCAAAAGACGATAATCCGATAATAGCATAATACCAAAAGACGATAATCCGATAATAGCATAATTCCAAAAGACGATAATCCGATAATAGCATAATACCAAAAGACGATAATCCGATAATAGCATAATACCAAAAGACGATAATCCGATAATAGCATAATACCAAAAGACGATAATCCGATAATAGCATAATACCAAAAGACGATAATCCGATAATAGCATAATACCAAAAGACGATAACCCGATAATAGCAAAATACCAAAAGACGATAATCCGATAATAGCATAATACCAAAAGACGATAATCCGATAATAGCATAATACCAAAAGACGATAATCCGATAATAGCATAATACCAAAAGACGATAATCCGATAATAGCATAATACCAAAAGACGATAATCCGATAATAGCATAATACCAAAAGACGATAATCCGATAATAGCATAATACCAAAAGACGATAATAAGATAATAGCATAATACCAAAAGACGATAATCCGATAATAGCATAATACCAAAAGACGATAATCCGATAATAGCATAATACCAAAAGACGATAATCCGATAATAGCATAATACCAAAAGACGATAATCCGATAATAGCATAATACCAAAAGACGATAATCCGATAATAGCAAAATACCAAAAGACGATAATCCGATAATAGCATAATACCAAAAGACGATAATCCGATAATAGCATAATACCAAAAGACGATAATCCGATAATAGCAAAATACCAAAAGACGATAATCCGATAATAGCATAATACCAAAAGACGATAATCCGATAATAGCATAATACCAAAAGACGATAATCCGATAATAGCATAATACCAAAAGACGACAATCCGATAATAGCATAATACCAAAAGACGATAATCCGATAATAGCATAATACCAAAAGACGATAATCCGATAATAGCATAATACCAAAAGACGATAATCCGATAATACAAAATACCAAAAGACGATAATCCGATAATAGCATAATACCAAAAGACGATAATCCGATAATAGCAAAATACCAAAAGACGATAATCCGATAATAGCATAATACCAAAAGACGATAATCCGATAATAGCAAAATACCAAAAGACGATAATCCGATAATAGCATAATACCAAAAGACGATAATCCGATAATAGCATAATACCAAAAGACGATAATCCGATAATAGCATAATACCAAAAGACGATAATCCGATAATAGCATAATACCAAAAGACGATAATCCGATAATAGCATAATACCAAAAGACGATAATCCGATAATAGCATAATACCAAAAGACGATAATCCGATAATAGCATAATACCAAAAGACGATAATCCGATAATAGCATAATACCAAAAGACGATAATCCGATAATAGCATAATACCAAAAGACGATAATCCGATAATAGCATAATACCAAAAGACGATAATCCGATAATAGCATAATACCAAAAGACGATAATCCGATAATAGCATAATACCAAAAGACGATAATCCGATAATAGCATAATACCAAAAGACGATAATCCGATAATAGCATAATACCAAAAGACGATAATCGATAATAGCATACCAAAAGACGATAATCCGATAATAGCATAATACCAAAAGACGATAATCCGATAATAGCAAAATACCAAAAGACGATAATCCGATAATAGCATAATACCAAAAGACGATAATCCGATAATAGCATAATACCAAAAGACGATAATCCGATAATAGCATAATACCAAAAGACGATAATCCGATAATAGCATAAAGCCAAAAGACGATAATCCGATAATAGCATAATACCAAAAGACGATAATCCGATAATAGCATAATACCATAATCGATAATAGCATAATACCAAAAGACGATAATCCGATAATAGCATAATACCAAAAGACGATAATCCGATAATAGCATAATACCAAAAGACGATAATCCGATAATAGCAAAATACCAAAAGACGATAATCCGATAATAGCATAATACCAAAAGACGATAATCCGATAATAGCATAATACCAAAAGACGATAATCCGATAATAGCATAATACCAAAAGACGATAATCCGATAATAGCATAATACCAAAAGACGATAATCCGATAATAGCATAATACCAAAAGACGATAATCCGATAATAGCATAATACCAAAAGACGATAATCCGATAATAGCATAATACCAAAAGACGATAATCCGATAATAGCATAATACCAAAAGACGATAATCCGATAATAGCATAATACCAAAAGACGATAATCCGATAATAGCATAATACCAAAAGACGATAATCCGATAATAGCATAATACCAAAAGACGATAATCCGATAATATAGCATAATACCAAAAGACGATAATCCGATAATAGCATAATACCAAAAGACGATAATCCGATAATAGCATAATACCAAAAGACGATAATCCGATAATAGCATAATACCAAAAGACGATAATCCGATAATAGCATAATACCAAAAGACGATAATCCGATAATAGCATAATACCAAAAGACGATAATCCGATAATAGCATAATACCAAAAGACGATAATCCGATAATAGCATAATACAAAAAGACGATAATCCGATAATAGCATAATACCAAAAGACGATAATCCGATAATAGCATAATACCAAAAGACGATAATCCGATAATAGCAAAATACCAAAAGACGATAATCCGATAATAGCATAATACCAAAAGACGATAATCCGATAATAGCATAATACCAAAAGACGATAATCCGATAATAGCATAATACCAAAAGACGATAATCCGATAATAGCATAATACCAAAAGACGATAATCCGATAATAGCATAATACCAAAAGACGATAATCCGATAATAGCAAAATACCAAAAGACGATAATCCGATAATAGCATAATACCAAAAGACGATAATCCGATAATAGCATAATACCAAAAGACGATAATCCGATAATAGCATAATACCAAAAGACGATAATCCGATAATAGCATAATACCAAAAGACGATAATCCGATAATAGCATAATACAAAAAGACGATAATCCGATAATAGCATAATACCAAAAGACGATAATCCGATAATAGCATAATACCAAAAGACGATAATCCGATAATAGCATAATACCAAAAGACGATAATCCGATAATAGCAAAATACCAAAAGACGATAATCCGATAATAGCATAATACCAAAAGACGATAATCCGATAATAGCATAATAGACGATAATAGCAAAATACCAAAAGACGATAATCCGATAATAGCATAATACCAAAAGACGATAATCCGATAATAGCATAATACCAAAAGACGATAATCCGATAATAGCATAATACCAAAAGACGATAATCCGATAATAGCATAATACCAAAAGACGATAATCCGATAATAGCATAATACCAAAAGACGATAATCCGATAATAGCATAATACCAAAAGACGATAATCCGATAATAGCATAATACCAAAAGACGATAATCCGATAATAGCATAATACCAAAAGACGATAATCCGATAATAGCATAATACCAAAAGACGATAATCCGATAATAGCATAATACCAAAAGACGATAATCCGATAATAGCATAATACCAAAAGACGATAATCCGATAATAGCATAATACCAAAAGACGATAATCCGATAATAGCATAATACCAAAAGACGATAATCCGATAATAGCAGAATACCAAAAGACGATAATCCGATAATAGCATAATACCAAAAGACGATAATCCGATAATAGCATAATACCAAAAGACGATAATCCGATAATAGCATAATACCAAAAGACGATAATCCGATAATCCGATAATAGCATAATACCAAAAGACGATAATCCGATAATAGCATAATACCAAAAGACGATAATCCGATAATAGCATAATACCAAAAGACGATAATCCGATAATAGCAAAATACCAAAAGACGATAATCCGATAATAGCATAATACCAAAAGACGATAATCCGATAATAGCATAATACCAAAAGACGATAATCCGATAATAGCATAATACCAAAAGACGATAATCCGATAATAGCATAATACCAAAAGACGATAATCCGATAATAGCATAATACCAAAAGACGATAATCCGATAATAGCATAATACCAAAAGACGATAATCCGATAATAGCATAATACCAAAAGACGATAATCCGATAATAGCATAATACCAAAAGACGATAATCCGATAATAGCATAATACCAAAAGACGATAATCCGATAATAGCATAATACCAAAAGACGATAATCCGATAATAGCATAATACAAAAAGACGATAATCCGATAATAGCATAATACCAAAAGACGATAATCCGATAATAGCATAATACCAAAAGACGATAATCCGATAATAGCATAATACCAAAAGACGATAATCCGATAATAGCATAATACCAAAAGACGATAATCCGATAATAGCATAATACCAAAAGACGATAATCCGATAATAGCATAATACCAAAAGACGATAATCCGATAATAGCATAATACCAAAAGACGATAATCCGATAATAGCATAATACCAAAAGACGATAATCCGATAATAGCATAATACCAAAAGACGATAATCCGATAATAGCATAATACCAAAAGACGATAATCCGATAATAGCATAATACCAAAAGACGATAATCCGATAATAGCATAATACCAAAAGACGATAATCCGATAATAGCATAATACCAAAAGACGATAATCCGATAATAGCATAATACCAAAAGACGATAATCCGATAATAGCATAATACCAAAAGACGATAATCCGATAATAGCATAATACCAAAAGACGATAATCCGATAATAGCATAATACCAAAAGACGATAATCCGATAATAGCATAATACCAAAAGACGATAATCCGATAATAGCATAATACCAAAAGACGATAATCCGATAATAGCATAATACCAAAAGACGATAATCCGATAATAGCATAATACCAAAAGACGATAATCCGATAATAGCATAATACCAAAAGACGATAATCCGATAATAGCATAATACCAAAAGACGATAATCCGATAATAGCATAATACCAAAAGACGATAATCCGATAATAGCATAATACCAAAAGACGATAATCCGATAATAGCATAATACCAAAAGACGATAATCCGATAATAGCATAATACCAAAAGACGATAATCCGATAATAGCATAATACCAAAAGACGATAATCCGATAATAGCATAATACCAAAAGACGATAATCCGATAATAGCATAATACCAAAAGACGATAATCCGATAATAGCATAATACCAAAAGACGATAATCCGATAATAGCATAATACCAAAAGACGATAATCCGATAATAGCATAATACCAAAAGACGATAATCCGATAATAGCATAATACCAAAAGACGATAATCCGATAATAGCATAATACCAAAAGACGATAATCCGATAATAGCATAATACCAAAAGACGATAATCCGATAATAGCATAATACCAAAAGACGATAATCCGATAATAGCATAATACCAAAAGACGATAATCCGATAATAGCATAATACCAAAAGACGATAATCCGATAATAGCATAATACCAAAAGACGATAATCCGATAATAGCATAATACCAAAAGACGATAATCCGATAATAGCATAATACCAAAAGACGATAATCCGATAATAGCATAATACCAAAAGACGATAATCCGATAATAGCATAATACCAAAAGACGATAATCCGATAATAGCATAATACCAAAAGACGATAATCCGATAATAGCATAATACCAAAAGACGATAATCCGATAATAGCATAATACCAAAAGACGATAATCCGATAATAGCATAATACCAAAAGACGATAATCCGATAATAGCATAATACCAAAAGACGATAATCCGATAATAGCATAATACCAAAAGACGATAATCCGATAATAGCATAATACCAAAAGACGATAATCCGATAATAGCATAATACCAAAAGACGATAATCCGATAATAGCATAATACCAAAAGACGATAATCCGATAATAGCATAATACCAAAAGACGATAATCCGATAATAGCATAATACCAAAAGACGATAATCCGATAATAGCATAATACCAAAAGACGATAATCCGATAATAGCATAATACCAAAAGACGATAATCCGATAATAGCATAATACCAAAAGACGATAATCCGATAATAGCATAATACCAAAAGACGATAATCCGATAATAGCAAAATACCAAAAGACGATAATCCGATAATAGCATAATACCAAAAGACGATAATCCGATAATAGCAAAATACCAAAAGACGATAATCCGATAATAGCATAATACCAAAAGACGATAATCCGATAATAGCATAATACCAAAAGACGATAATCCGATAATAGCATAATACCAAAAGACGATAATCCGATAATAGCATAATACCAAAAGACGATAATCCGATAATAGCATAATACCAAAAGACGATAATCCGATAATAGCATAATACCAAAAGACGATAATCCGATAATAGCATAATACCAAAAGACGATAATCCGATAATAGCATAATACCAAAAGACGATAATCCGATAATAGCATAATACCAAAAGACGATAATCCGATAATAGCATAATACCAAAAGACGATAATCCGATAATAGCATAATACCAAAAGACGATAATCCGATAATAGCATAATACCAAAAGACGATAATCCGATAATAGCATAATACCAAAAGACGATAATCCGATAATAGCATAATACCAAAAGACGATAATCCGATAATAGCATAATACCAAAAGACGATAATCCGATAATAGCATAATACCAAAAGACGATAATCCGATAATAGCATAATACCAAAAGACGATAATCCGATAATAGCATAATACCAAAAGACGATAATCCGATAATAGCATAATACCAAAAGACGATAATCCGATAATAGCATAATACCAAAAGACGATAATCCGATAATAGCATAATACCAAAAGACGATAATCCGATAATAGCATAATACCAAAAGACGATAATCCGATAATAGCATAATACCAAAAGACGATAATCCGATAATAGCATAATACCAAAAGACGATAATCCGATAATAGCATAATACCAAAAGACGATAATCCGATAATAGCATAATACCAAAAGACGATAATCCGATAATAGCATAATACCAAAAGACGATAATCCGATAATAGCATAATACCAAAAGACGATAATCCGATAATAGCATAATACCAAAAGACGATAATCCGATAATAGCATAATACCAAAAGACGATAATCCGATAATAGCATAATACCAAAAGACGATAATCCGATAATAGCATAATACCAAAAGACGATAATCCGATAATAGCATAATACCAAAAGACGATAATCCGATAATAGCATAATACCAAAAGACGATAATCCGATAATAGCATAATACCAAAAGACGATAATCCGATAATAGCATAATACCAAAAGACGATAATCCGATAATAGCAAAATACCAAAAGACGATAATCCGATAATAGCATAATACCAAAAGACGATAATCCGATAATAGCATAATACCAAAAGACGATAATCCGATAATAGCATAATACCAAAAGACGATAATCCGATAATAGCAAAATACCAAAAGACGATAATCCGATAATAGCATAATACCAAAAGACGATAATCCGATAATAGCATAATACCAAAAGACGATAATCCGATAATAGCATAATACCAAAAGACGATAATCCGATAATAGCATAATACCAAAAGACGATAATCCGATAATAGCATAATACCAAAAGACGATAATCCGATAATAGCATAATACCAAAAGACGATAATCCGATAATAGCATAATACCAAAAGACGATAATCCGATAATAGCATAATACCAAAAGACGATAATCCGATAATAGCATAATACCAAAAGACGATAATCCGATAATAGCATAATACCAAAAGACGATAATCCGATAATAGCAAAATACCAAAAGACGATAATCCGATAATAGCATAATACCAAAAGACGATAATCCGATAATAGCATAATACCAAAAGACGATAATCCGATAATAGCATAATACCAAAAGACGATAATCCGATAATAGCATAATACCAAAAGACGATAATCCGATAATAGCATAATACCAAAAGACGATAATCCGATAATAGCATAATACCAAAAGACGATAATCCGATAATAGCATAATACCAAAAGACGATAATCCGATAATAGCATAATACCAAAAGACGATAATCCGATAATAGCATAATACCAAAAGACGATAATCCGATAATAGCATAATACCAAAAGACGATAATCCGATAATAGCATAATACCAAAAGACGATAATCCGATAATAGCATAATACCAAAAGACGATAATCCGATAATAGCATAATACCAAAAGACGATAATCCGATAATAGCATAATACCAAAAGACGATAATCCGATAATAGCAAAATACCAAAAGACGATAATCCGATAATAGCATAATACCAAAAGACGATAATCCGATAATAGCATAATACCAAAAGACGATAATCCGATAATAGCATAATACCAAAAGACGATAATCCGATAATAGCATAATACCAAAAGACGATAATCCGATAATAGCATAATACCAAAAGACGATAATCCGATAATAGCATAATACCAAAAGACGATAATCCGATAATAGCATAATACCAAAAGACGATAATCCGATAATAGCATAATACCAAAAGACGATAATCCGATAATAGCATAATACCAAAAGACGATAATCCGATAATAGCATAATACCAAAAGACGATAATCCGATAATAGCATAATACCAAAAGACGATAATCCGATAATAGCATAATACCAAAAGACGATAATCCGATAATAGCATAATACCAAAAGACGATAATCCGATAATAGCATAATACCAAAAGACGATAATCCGATAATAGCATAATACCAAAAGACGATAATCCGATAATAGCATAATACCAAAAGACGATAATCCGATAATAGCATAATACCAAAAGACGATAATCCGATAATAGCATAATACCAAAAGACGATAATCCGATAATAGCATAATACCAAAAGACGATAATCCGATAATAGCATAATACCAAAAGACGATAATCCGATAATAGCATAATACCAAAAGACGATAATCCGATAATAGCATAATACCAAAAGACGATAATCCGATAATAGCATAATACCAAAAGACGATAATCCGATAATAGCATAATACCAAAAGACGATAATCCGATAATAGCATAATACCAAAAGACGATAATCCGATAATAGCATAATACCAAAAGACGATAATCCGATAATAGCATAATACCAAAAGACGATAATCCGATAATAGCATAATACCAAAAGACGATAATCCGATAATAGCATAATACCAAAAGACGATAATCCGATAATAGCATAATACCAAAAGACGATAATCCGATAATAGCATAATACCAAAAGACGATAATCCGATAATAGCATAATACCAAAAGACGATAATCCGATAATAGCATAATACCAAAAGACGATAATCCGATAATAGCATAATACCAAAAGACGATAATCCGATAATAGCATAATACCAAAAGACGATAATCCGATAATAGCATAATACCAAAAGACGATAATCCGATAATAGCATAATACCAAAAGACGATAATCCGATAATAGCAAAATACCAAAAGACGATAATCCGATAATAGCATAATACCAAAAGACGATAATCCGATAATAGCATAATACCAAAAGACGATAATCCGATAATAGCATAATACCAAAAGACGATAATCCGATAATAGCATAATACCAAAAGACGATAATCCGATAATAGCATAATACCAAAAGACGATAATCCGATAATAGCATAATACCAAAAGACGATAATCCGATAATAGCATAATACCAAAAGACGATAATCCGATAATAGCATAATACCAAAAGACGATAATCCGATAATAGCATAATACCAAAAGACGATAATCCGATAATAGCATAATACCAAAAGACGATAATCCGATAATAGCAAAATACCAAAAGACGATAATCCGATAATAGCATAATACCAAAAGACGATAATCCGATAATAGCATAATACCAAAAGACGATAATCCGATAATAGCATAATACCAAAAGACGATAATCCGATAATAGCATAATACCAAAAGACGATAATCCGATAATAGCATAATACCAAAAGACGATAATCCGATAATAGCAAAATACCAAAAGACGATAATCCGATAATAGCATAATACCAAAAGACGATAATCCGATAATAGCATAATACCAAAAGACGATAATCCGATAATAGCATAATACCAAAAGACGATAATCCGATAATAGCATAATACCAAAAGACGATAATCCGATAATAGCATAATACCAAAAGACGATAATCCGATAATAGCATAATACCAAAAGACGATAATCCGATAATAGCATAATACCAAAAGACGATAATCCGATAATAGCATAATACCAAAAGACGATAATCCGATAATAGCATAATACCAAAAGACGATAATCCGATAATAGCATAATACCAAAAGACGATAATCCGATAATAGCATAATACCAAAAGACGATAATCCGATAATAGCATAATACCAAAAGACGATAATCCGATAATAGCATAATACCAAAAGACGATAATCCGATAATAGCATAATACCAAAAGACGATAATCCGATAATAGCATAATACCAAAAGACGATAATCCGATAATAGCATAATACCAAAAGACGATAATCCGATAATAGCATAATACCAAAAGACGATAATCCGATAATAGCATAATACCAAAAGACGATAATCCGATAATAGCATAATACCAAAAGACGATAATCCGATAATAGCATAATACCAAAAGACGATAATCCGATAATAGCATAATACCAAAAGACGATAATCCGATAATAGCATAATACCAAAAGACGATAATCCGATAATAGCATAATACCAAAAGACGATAATCCGATAATAGCATAATACCAAAAGACGATAATCCGATAATAGCATAATACCAAAAGACGATAATCCGATAATAGCATAATACCAAAAGACGATAATCCGATAATAGCATAATACCAAAAGACGATAATCCGATAATAGCATAATACCAAAAGACGATAATCCGATAATAGCATAATACCAAAAGACGATAATCCGATAATAGCATAATACCAAAAGACGATAATCCGATAATAGCATAATACCAAAAGACGATAATCCGATAATAGCATAATACCAAAAGACGATAATCCGATAATAGCATAATACCAAAAGACGATAATCCGATAATAGCATAATACCAAAAGACGATAATCCGATAATAGCATAATACCAAAAGACGATAATCCGATAATAGCATAATACCAAAAGACGATAATCCGATAATAGCATAATACCAAAAGACGATAATCCGATAATAGCATAATACCAAAAGACGATAATCCGATAATAGCATAATACCAAAAGACGATAATCCGATAATAGCATAATACAAAAAGACGATAATCCGATAATAGCATAATACCAAAAGACGATAATCCGATAATAGCATAATAATACCAAAAGACGATAATCCGATAATAGCATAATACCAAAAGACGATAATCCGATAATAGCATAATACCAAAAGACGATAATCCGATAATAGCATAATACCAAAAGACGATAATCCGATAATAGCATAATACCAAAAGACGATAATCCGATAATAGCATAATACCAAAAGACGATAATCCGATAATAGCATAATACCAAAAGACGATAATCCGATAATAGCATAATACCAAAAGACGATAATCCGATAATAGCATAATACCAAAAGACGATAATCCGATAATAGCATAATACCAAAAGACGATAATCCGATAATAGCATAATACCAAAAGACGATAATCCGATAATAGCATAATACCAAAAGACGATAATCCGATAATAGCATAATACCAAAAGACGATAATCCGATAATAGCATAATACCAAAAGACGATAATCCGATAATAGCATAATACCAAAAGACGATAATCCGATAATAGCATAATACCAAAAGACGATAATCCGATAATAGCATAATACCAAAAGACGATAATCCGATAATAGCATAATACCAAAAGACGATAATCCGATAATAGCATAATACCAAAAGACGATAATCCGATAATAGCATAATACCAAAAGACGATAATCCGATAATAGCATAATACCAAAAGACGATAATCCGATAATAGCATAATACCAAAAGACGATAATCCGATAATAGCATAATACCAAAAGACGATAATCCGATAATAGCATAATACCAAAAGACGATAATCCGATAATAGCATAATACCAAAAGACGATAATCCGATAATAGCATAATACCAAAAGACGATAATCCGATAATAGCATAATACCAAAAGACGATAATCCGATAATAGCATAATACCAAAAGACGATAATCCGATAATAGCATAATACCAAAAGACGATAATCCGATAATAGCATAATACCAAAAGACGATAATCCGATAATAGCATAATACCAAAAGACGATAATCCGATAATAGCATAATACCAAAAGACGATAATCCGATAATAGCATAATACCAAAAGACGATAATCCGATAATAGCATAATACCAAAAGACGATAATCCGATAATAGCATCATACCAAAAGACGATAATCCGATAATAGCATAATACCAAAAGACGATAATCCGATAATAGCATAATACCAAAAGACGATAATCCGATAATAGCATAATACCAAAAGACGATAATCCGATAATAGCATAATACCAAAAGACGATAATCCGATAATAGCATAATACCAAAAGACGATAATCCGATAATAGCATAATACCAAAAGACGATAATCCGATAATAGCATAATACCAAAAGACGATAATCCGATAATAGCAAAATACCAAAAGACGATAATCCGATAATAGCATAATACCAAAAGACGATAATCCGATAATAGCATAATACCAAAAGACGATAATCCGATAATAGCATAATACCAAAAGACGATAATCCGATAATAGCATAATACCAAAAGACGATAATCCGATAATAGCATAATACCAAAAGACGATAATCCGATAATAGCATAATACCAAAAGACGATAATCCGATAATAGCATAATACCAAAAGACGATAATCCGATAATAGCATAATACCAAAAGACGATAATCCGATAATAGCATAATACCAAAAGACGATAATCCGATAATAGCATAATACCAAAAGACGATAATCCGATAATAGCATAATACCAAAAGACGATAATCCGATAATAGCATAATACCAAAAGACGATAATCCGATAATAGCATAATACCAAAAGACGATAATCCGATAATAGCATAATACCAAAAGACGATAATCCGATAATAGCATAATACCAAAAGACGATAATCCGATAATAGCATAATACCAAAAGACGATAATCCGATAATAGCATAATACCAAAAGACGATAATCCGATAATAGCATAATACCAAAAGACGATAATCCGATAATAGCATAATACCAAAAGACGATAATCCGATAATAGCATAATACCAAAAGACGATAATCCGATAATAGCATAATACCAAAAGACGATAATCCGATAATAGCATAATACCAAAAGACGATAATCCGATAATAGCATAATACCAAAAGACGATAATCCGATAATAGCATAATACCAAAAGACGATAATCCGATAATAGCATAATACCAAAAGACGATAATCCGATAATAGCATAATACCAAAAGACGATAATCCGATAATAGCATAATACCAAAAGACGATAATCCGATAATAGCATAATACCAAAAGACGATAATCCGATAATAGCATAATACCAAAAGACGATAATCCGATAATAGCATAATACCAAAAGACGATAATCCGATAATAGCATAATACCAAAAGACGATAATCCGATAATAGCATAATACCAAAAGACGATAATCCGATAATAGCATAATACCAAAAGACGATAATCCGATAATAGCATAATACCAAAAGACGATAATCCGATAATAGCATAATACCAAAAGACGATAATCCGATAATAGCATAATACCAAAAGACGATAATCCGATAATAGCATAATACCAAAAGACGATAATCCGATAATAGCATAATACCAAAAGACGATAATCCGATAATAGCAAAATACCAAAAGACGATAATCCGATAATAGCATAATACCAAAAGACGATAATCCGATAATAGCATAATACCAAAAGACGATAATCCGATAATAGCAAAATACCAAAAGACGATAATCCGATAATAGCATAATACCAAAAGACGATAATCCGATAATAGCATAATACCAAAAGACGATAATCCGATAATAGCATAATACCAAAAGACGATAATCCGATAATAGCAAAATACCAAAAGACGATAATCCGATAATAGCATAATACGATAATCCGATAATAGCATAATACCAAAAGACGATAATCCGATAATAGCATAATACCAAAAGACGATAATCCGATAATAGCATAATACCAAAAGACGATAATCCGATAATAGCATAATACCAAAAGACGATAATCCGATAATAGCATAATACCAAAAGACGATAATCCGATAATAGCATAATACCAAAAGACGATAATCCGATAATAGCATAATACCAAAAGACGATAATCCGATAATAGCATAATACCAAAAGACGATAATCCGATAATAGCATAATACCAAAAGACGATAATCCGATAATAGCATAATACCAAAAGACGATAATCCGATAATAGCATAATACCAAAAGACGATAATCCGATAATAGCATAATACCAAAAGACGATAATCCGATAATAGCATAATACCAAAAGACGATAATCCGATAATAGCATAATACCAAAAGACGATAATCCGATAATAGCATAATACCAAAAGACGATAATCCGATAATAGCATAATACCAAAAGACGATAATCCGATAATAGCATAATACCAAAAGACGATAATCCGATAATAGCATAATACCAAAAGACGATAATCCGATAATAGCATAATACCAAAAGACGATAATCCGATAATAGCATAATACCAAAAGACGATAATCCGATAATAGCATAATACCAAAAGACGATAATCCGATAATAGCATAATACCAAAAGACGATAATCCGATAATAGCATAATACCAAAAGACGATAATCCGATAATAGCATAATACCAAAAGACGATAATCCGATAATAGCATAATACCAAAAGACGATAATCCGATAATAGCATAATACCAAAAGACGATAATCCGATAATAGCATAATACCAAAAGACGATAATCCGATAATAGCATAATACCAAAAGACGATAATCCGATAATAGCATAATACCAAAAGACGATAATCCGATAATAGCATAATACCAAAAGACGATAATCCGATAATAGCATAATACCAAAAGACGATAATCCGATAATAGCATAATACCAAAAGACGATAATCCGATAATAGCATAATACCAAAAGACGATAATCCGATAATAGCATAATACCAAAAGACGATAATCCGATAATAGCATAATACCAAAAGACGATAATCCGATAATAGCATAATACCAAAAGACGATAATCCGATAATAGCATAATACCAAAAGACGATAATCCGATAATAGCATAATACCAAAAGACGATAATCCGATAATAGCATAATACCAAAAGACGATAATCCGATAATAGCATAATACCAAAAGACGATAATCCGATAATAGCATAATACCAAAAGACGATAATCCGATAATAGCATAATACCAAAAGACGATAATCCGATAATAGCATAATACCAAAAGACGATAATCCGATAATAGCATAATACCAAAAGACGATAATCCGATAATAGCATAATACCAAAAGACGATAATCCGATAATAGCATAATACCAAAAGACGATAATCCGATAATAGCATAATACCAAAAGACGATAATCCGATAATAGCATAATACCAAAAGACGATAATCCGATAATAGCATAATACCAAAAGACGATAATCCGATAATAGCATAATACCAAAAGACGATAATCCGATAATAGCATAATACCAAAAGACGATAATCCGATAATAGCATAATACCAAAAGACGATAATCCGATAATAGCATAATACCAAAAGACGATAATCCGATAATAGCATAATACCAAAAGACGATAATCCGATAATAGCATAATACCAAAAGACGATAATCCGATAATAGCAAATACCAAAAGACGATAATCCGATAATAGCATAATACCAAAAGACGATAATCCGATAATAGCATAATACCAAAAGACGATAATCCGATAATAGCATAATACCAAAAGACGATAATCCGATAATAGCATAATACCAAAAGACGATAATCCGATAATAGCATAATACCAAAAGACGATAATCCGATAATAGCATAATACCAAAAGACGATAATCCGATAATAGCATAATACCAAAAGACGATAATCCGATAATAGCATAATACCAAAAGACGATAATCCGATAATAGCATAATACCAAAAGACGATAATCCGATAATAGCATAATACCAAAAGACGATAATCCGATAATAGCATAATACCAAAAGACGATAATCCGATAATAGCATAATACCAAAAGACGATAATCCGATAATAGCATAATACCAAAAGACGATAATCCGATAATAGCATAATACCAAAAGACGATAATCCGATAATAGCATAATACCAAAAGACGATAATCCGATAATAGCATAATACCAAAAGACGATAATCCGATAATAGCATAATACCAAAAGACGATAATCCGATAATAGCATAATACCAAAAGACGATAATCCGATAATAGCATAATACCAAAAGACGATAATCCGATAATAGCATAATACCAAAAGACGATAATCCGATAATAGCATAATACCAAAAGACGATAATCCGATAATAGCATAATACCAAAAGACGATAATCCGATAATAGCATAATACCAAAAGACGATAATCCGATAATAGCATAATACCAAAAGACGATAATCCGATAATAGCATAATACCAAAAGACGATAATCCGATAATAGCATAATACCAAAAGACGATAATCCGATAATAGCATAATACCAAAAGACGATAATCCGATAATAGCATAATACCAAAAGACGATAATCCGATAATAGCATAATACCAAAAGACGATAATCCGATAATAGCATAATACCAAAAGACGATAATCCGATAATAGCATAATACCAAAAGACGATAATCCGATAATAGCAAAATACCAAAAGACGATAATCCGATAATAGCATAATACCAAAAGACGATAATCCGATAATAGCAAAATACCAAAAGACGATAATCCGATAATAGCATAATACCAAAAGACGATAATCCGATAATAGCATAATACCAAAAGACGATAATCCGATAATAGCAAATACCAAAAGACGATAATCCGATAATAGCATAATACCAAAAGACGATAATCCGATAATAGCATAATACCAAAAGACGATAATCCGATAATAGCATAATACCAAAAGACGATAATCCGATAATAGCATAATACCAAAAGACGATAATCCGATAATAGCATAATACCAAAAGACGATAATCCGATAATAGCATAATACCAAAAGACGATAATCCGATAATAGCATAATACCAAAAGACGATAATCCGATAATAGCATAATACCAAAAGACGATAATCCGATAATAGCATAATACCAAAAGACGATAATCCGATAATAGCATAATACCAAAAGACGATAATCCGATAATAGCATAATACCAAAAGACGATAATCCGATAATAGCATAATACCAAAAGACGATAATCCGATAATAGCATAATACCAAAAGACGATAATCCGATAATAGCATAATACCAAAAGACGATAATCCGATAATAGCATAATACCAAAAGACGATAATCCGATAATAGCATAATACCAAAAGACGATAATCCGATAATAGCATAATACCAAAAGACGATAATCCGATAATAGCATAATACCAAAAGACGATAATCCGATAATAGCATAATACCAAAAGACGATAATCCGATAATAGCATAATACCAAAAGACGATAATCCGATAATAGCATAATACCAAAAGACGATAATCCGATAATAGCATAATACCAAAAGACGATAATCCGATAATAGCATAATACCAAAAGACGATAATCCGATAATAGCATAATACCAAAAGACGATAATCCGATAATAGCATAATACCAAAAGACGATAATCCGATAATAGCATAATACCAAAAGACGATAATCCGATAATAGCATAATACCAAAAGACGATAATCCGATAATAGCATAATACCAAAAGACGATAATCCGATAATAGCATAATACCAAAAGACGATAATCCGATAATAGCATAATACCAAAAGACGATAATCCGATAATAGCATAATACCAAAAGACGATAATCCGATAATAGCATAATACCAAAAGACGATAATCCGATAATAGCATAATACCAAAAGACGATAATCCGATAATAGCATAATACCAAAAGACGATAATCCGATAATAGCATAATACCAAAAGACGATAATCCGATAATAGCATAATACCAAAAGACGATAATCCGATAATAGCATAATACCAAAAGACGATAATCCGATAATAGCATAATACCAAAAGACGATAATCCGATAATAGCATAATACCAAAAGACGATAATCCGATAATAGCATAATACCAAAAGACGATAATCCGATAATAGCATAATACCAAAAGACGATAATCCGATAATAGCATAATACCAAAAGACGATAATCCGATAATAGCATAATACCAAAAGACGATAATCCGATAATAGCATAATACCAAAAGACGATAATCCGATAATAGCAAAATACCAAAAGACGATAATCCGATAATAGCATAATACCAAAAGACGATAATCCGATAATAGCATAATACCAAAAGACGATAATCCGATAATAGCATAATACCAAAAGACGATAATCCGATAATAGCATAATACCAAAAGACGATAATCCGATAATAGCATAATACCAAAAGACGATAATCCGATAATAGCATAATACCAAAAGACGATAATCCGATAATAGCATAATACCAAAAGACGATAATCCGATAATAGCATAATACCAAAAGACGATAATCCGATAATAGCATAATACCAAAAGACGATAATCCGATAATAGCATAATACCAAAAGACGATAATCCGATAATAGCATAATACCAAAAGACGATAATCCGATAATAGCAAAATACCAAAAGACGATAATCCGATAATAGCATAATACCAAAAGACGATAATCCGATAATAGCATAATACCAAAAGACGATAATCCGATAATAGCATAATACCAAAAGACGATAATCCGATAATAGCATAATACCAAAAGACGATAATCCGATAATAGCATAATACCAAAAGACGATAATCCGATAATAGCATAATACCAAAAGACGATAATCCGATAATAGCATAATACCAAAAGACGATAATCCGATAATAGCATAATACCAAAAGACGATAATCCGATAATAGCATAATACCAAAAGACGATAATCCGATAATAGCATAATACCAAAAGACGATAATCCGATAATAGCATAATACCAAAAGACGATAATCCGATAATAGCATAATACCAAAAGACGATAATCCGATAATAGCATAATACCAAAAGACGATAATCCGATAATAGCATAATACCAAAAGACGATAATCCGATAATAGCATAATACCAAAAGACGATAATCCGATAATAGCATAATACCAAAAGACGATAATCCGATAATAGCATAATACCAAAAGACGATAATCCGATAATAGCATAATACCAAAAGACGATAATCCGATAATAGCATAATACCAAAAGACGATAATCCGATAATAGCATAATACCAAAAGACGATAATCCGATAATAGCATAATACCAAAAGACGATAATCCGATAATAGCATAATACCAAAAGACGATAATCCGATAATAGCATAATACCAAAAGACGATAATCCGATAATAGCATAATACCAAAAGACGATAATCCGATAATAGCATAATACCAAAAGACGATAATCCGATAATAGCATAATACCAAAAGACGATAATCCGATAATAGCATAATACCAAAAGACGATAATCCGATAATAGCATAATACCAAAAGACGATAATCCGATAATAGCATAATACCAAAAGACGATAATCCGATAATAGCATAATACCAAAAGACGATAATCCGATAATAGCATAATACCAAAAGACGATAATCCGATAATAGCATAATACCAAAAGACGATAATCCGATAATAGCATAATACCAAAAGACGATAATCCGATAATAGCATAATACCAAAAGACGATAATCCGATAATAGCATAATACCAAAAGACGATAATCCGATAATAGCATAATACCAAAAGACGATAATCCGATAATAGCATAATACCAAAAGACGATAATCCGATAATAGCATAATACCAAAAGACGATAATCCGATAATAGCATAATACCAAAAGACGATAATCCGATAATAGCATAATACCAAAAGACGATAATCCGATAATAGCATAATACCAAAAGACGATAATCCGATAATAGCAAAATACCAAAAGACGATAATCCGATAATAGCATAATACCAAAAGACGATAATCCGATAATAGCATAATACCAAAAGACGATAATCCGATAATAGCATAATACCAAAAGACGATAATCCGATAATAGCATAATACCAAAAGACGATAATCCGATAATAGCATAATACCAAAAGACGATAATCCGATAATAGCATAATACCAAAAGACGATAATCCGATAATAGCATAATACCAAAAGACGATAATCCGATAATAGCATAATACCAAAAGACGATAATCCGATAATAGCATAATACCAAAAGACGATAATCCGATAATAGCATAATACCAAAAGACGATAATCCGATAATAGCATAATACCAAAAGACGATAATCCGATAATAGCATAATACCAAAAGACGATAATCCGATAATAGCATAATACCAAAAGACGATAATCCGATAATAGCATAATACCAAAAGACGATAATCCGATAATAGCATAATACCAAAAGACGATAATCCGATAATAGCAAAATACCAAAAGACGATAATCCGATAATAGCATAATACCAAAAGACGATAATCCGATAATAGCATAATACCAAAAGACGATAATCCGATAATAGCATAATACCAAAAGACGATAATCCGATAATAGCATAATACCAAAAGACGATAATCCGATAATAGCATAATACCAAAAGACGATAATCCGATAATAGCATAATACCAAAAGACGATAATCCGATAATAGCAAAATACCAAAAGACGATAATCCGATAATAGCATAATACCAAAAGACGATAATCCGATAATAGCATAATACCAAAAGACGATAATCCGATAATAGCATAATACCAAAAGACGATAATCCGATAATAGCATAATACCAAAAGACGATAATCCGATAATAGCATAATACCAAAAGACGATAATCCGATAATAGCATAATACCAAAAGACGATAATCCGATAATAGCATAATACCAAAAGACGATAATCAGATAATAGCAAAATACCAAAAGACGATAATCCGATAATAGCATAATACCAAAAGACGATAATCCGATAATAGCATAATACCAAAAGACGATAATCCGATAATAGCATAATACCAAAAGACGATAATCCGATAATAGCATAATACCAAAAGACGATAATCCGATAATAGCATAATACCAAAAGACGATAATCCGATAATAGCATAATACCAAAAGACGATAATCCGATAATAGCATAATACCAAAAGACGATAATCCGATAATAGCATAATACCAAAAGACGATAATCCGATAATAGCATAATACCAAAAGACGATAATCCGATAATAGCATAATACCAAAAGACGATAATCCGATAATAGCATAATACCAAAAGACGATAATCCGATAATAGCATAATACCAAAAGACGATAATCCGATAATAGCATAATACCAAAAGACGATAATCCGATAATAGCATAATACCAAAAGACGATAATCCGATAATAGCATAATACCAAAAGACGATAATCCGATAATAGCATAATACCAAAAGACGATAATCCGATAATAGCATAATACCAAAAGACGATAATCCGATAATAGCATAATACCAAAAGACGATAATCCGATAATAGCATAATACCAAAAGACGATAATCCGATAATAGCATAATACCAAAAGACGATAATCCGATAATAGCATAATACCAAAAGACGATAATCCGATAATAGCATAATACCAAAAGACGATAATCCGATAATAGCAAAATACCAAAAGACGATAATCCGATAATAGCATAATACCAAAAGACGATAATCCGATAATAGCATAATACCAAAAGACGATAATCCGATAATAGCATAATACCAAAAGACGATAATCCGATAATAGCATAATACCAAAAGACGATAATCCGATAATAGCATAATACCAAAAGACGATAATCCGATAATAGCATAATACCAAAAGACGATAATCCGATAATAGCATAATACCAAAAGACGATAATCCGATAATAGCATAATACCAAAAGACGATAATCCGATAATAGCATAATACCAAAAGACGATAATCCGATAATAGCATAATACCAAAAGACGATAATCCGATAATAGCATAATACCAAAAGACGATAATCCGATAATAGCATAATACCAAAAGACGATAATCCGATAATAGCATAATACCAAAAGACGATAATCCGATAATAGCATAATACCAAAAGACGATAATCCGATAATAGCATAATACCAAAAGACGATAATCCGATAATAGCATAATACCAAAAGACGATAATCCGATAATAGCATAATACCAAAAGACGATAATCCGATAATAGCATAATACCAAAAGACGATAATCCGATAATAGCATAATACCAAAAGACGATAATCCGATAATAGCATAATACCAAAAGACGATAATCCGATAATAGCATAATACCAAAAGACGATAATCCGATAATAGCATAATACCAAAAGACGATAATCCGATAATAGCATAATACCAAAAGACGATAATCCGATAATAGCATAATACCAAAAGACGATAATCCGATAATAGCATAATACCAAAAGACGATAATCCGATAATAGCATAATACCAAAAGACGATAATCCGATAATAGCATAATACCAAAAGACGATAATCCGATAATAGCATAATACCAAAAGACGATAATCCGATAATAGCATAATACCAAAAGACGATAATCCGATAATAGCATAATACCAAAAGACGATAATCCGATAATAGCATAATACCAAAAGACGATAATCCGATAATAGCATAATACCAAAAGACGATAATCCGATAATAGCATAATACCAAAAGACGATAATCCGATAATAGCATAATACCAAAAGACGATAATCCGATAATAGCATAATACCAAAAGACGATAATCCGATAATAGCATAATACCAAAAGACGATAATCCGATAATAGCATAATACCAAAAGACGATAATCCGATAATAGCATAATACCAAAAGACGATAATCCGATAATAGCATAATACCAAAAGACGATAATCCGATAATAGCATAATACCAAAAGACGATAATCCGATAATAGCATAATACCAAAAGACGATAATCCGATAATAGCATAATACCAAAAGACGATAATCCGATAATAGCATAATACCAAAAGACGATAATCCGATAATAGCATAATACCAAAAGACGATAATCCGATAATAGCATAATACCAAAAGACGATAATCCGATAATAGCATAATACCAAAAGACGATAATCCGATAATAGCATAATACCAAAAGACGATAATCCGATAATAGCATAATACCAAAAGACGATAATCCGATAATAGCATAATACCAAAAGACGATAATCCGATAATAGCATAATACCAAAAGACGATAATCCGATAATAGCATAATACCAAAAGACGATAATCCGATAATAGCATAATACCAAAAGACGATAATCCGATAATAGCATAATACCAAAAGACGATAATCCGATAATAGCATAATACCAAAAGACGATAATCCGATAATAGCATAATACCAAAAGACGATAATCCGATAATAGCATAATACCAAAAGACGATAATCCGATAATAGCATAATACCAAAAGACGATAATCCGATAATAGCATAATACCAAAAGACGATAATCCGATAATAGCATAATACCAAAAGACGATAATCCGATAATAGCATAATACCAAAAGACGATAATCCGATAATAGCATAATACCAAAAGACGATAATCCGATAATAGCATAATACCAAAAGACGATAATCCGATAATAGCATAATACAAAAGACGATAATCCGATAATAGCATAATACCAAAAGACGATAATCCGATAATAGCATAATACCAAAAGACGATAATCCGATAATAGCATAATACCAAAAGACGATAATCCGATAATAGCATAATACCAAAAGACGATAATCCGATAATAGCATAATACCAAAAGACGATAATCCGATAATAGCATAATACCAAAAGACGATAATCCGATAATAGCATAATACCAAAAGACGATAATCCGATAATAGCATAATACCAAAAGACGATAATCCGATAATAGCATAATACCAAAAGACGATAATCCGATAATAGCATAATACCAAAAGACGATAATCCGATAATAGCATAATACCAAAAGACGATAATCCGATAATAGCATAATACCAAAAGACGATAATCCGATAATAGCATAATACCAAAAGACGATAATCCGATAATAGCATAATACCAAAAGACGATAATCCGATAATAGCATAATACCAAAAGACGATAATCCGATAATAGCATAATACCAAAAGACGATAATCCGATAATAGCATAATACCAAAAGACGATAATCCGATAATAGCATAATACCAAAAGACGATAATCCGATAATAGCATAATACCAAAAGACGATAATCCGATAATAGCATAATACCAAAAGACGATAATCCGATAATAGCATAATACCAAAAGACGATAATCCGATAATAGCATAATACCAAAAGACGATAATCCGATAATAGCATAATACCAAAAGACGATAATCCGATAATAGCATAATACCAAAAGACGATAATCCGATAATAGCATAATACCAAAAGACGATAATCCGATAATAGCATAATACCAAAAGACGATAATCCGATAATAGCATAATACCAAAAGACGATAATCCGATAATAGCATAATACCAAAAGACGATAATCCGATAATAGCATAATACCAAAAGACGATAATCCGATAATAGCATAATACCAAAAGACGATAATCCGATAATAGCATAATACCAAAAGACGATAATCCGATAATAGCATAATACCAAAAGACGATAATCCGATAATAGCATAATACCAAAAGACGATAATCCGATAATAGCATAATACCAAAAGACGATAATCCGATAATAGCATAATACCAAAAGACGATAATCCGATAATAGCATAATACCAAAAGACGATAATCCGATAATAGCATAATACCAAAAGACGATAATCCGATAATAGCATAATACCAAAAGACGATAATCCGATAATAGCATAATACCAAAAGACGATAATCCGATAATAGCATAATACCAAAAGACGATAATCCGATAATAGCATAATACCAAAAGACGATAATCCGATAATAGCATAATACCAAAAGACGATAATCCGATAATAGCATAATACCAAAAGACGATAATCCGATAATAGCAAAATACCAAAAGACGATAATCCGATAATAGCATAATACCAAAAGACGATAATCCGATAATAGCATAATACCAAAAGACGATAATCCGATAATAGCATAATACCAAAAGACGATAATCCGATAATAGCATAATACCAAAAGACGATAATCCGATAATAGCATAATACCAAAAGACGATAATCCGATAATAGCATAATACCAAAAGACGATAATCCGATAATAGCATAATACCAAAAGACGATAATCCGATAATAGCATAATACCAAAAGACGATAATCCGATAATAGCATAATACCAAAAGACGATAATCCGATAATAGCATAATACCAAAAGACGATAATCCGATAATAGCATAATACCAAAAGACGATAATCCGATAATAGCATAATACCAAAAGACGATAATCCGATAATAGCATAATACCAAAAGACGATAATCCGATAATAGCATAATACCAAAAGACGATAATCCGATAATAGCATAATACCAAAAGACGATAATCCGATAATAGCATAATACCAAAAGACGATAATCCGATAATAGCATAATACCAAAAGACGATAATCCGATAATAGCATAATACCAAAAGACGATAATCCGATAATAGCATAATACCAAAAGACGATAATCCGATAATAGCATAATACCAAAAGACGATAATCCGATAATAGCATAATACCAAAAGACGATAATCCGATAATAGCATAATACCAAAAGACGATAATCCGATAATAGCATAATACCAAAAGACGATAATCCGATAATAGCATAATACCAAAAGACGATAATCCGATAATAGCATAATACCAAAAGACGATAATCCGATAATAGCATAATACCAAAAGACGATAATCCGATAATAGCATAATACCAAAAGACGATAATCCGATAATAGCATAATACCAAAAGACGATAATCCGATAATAGCATAATACCAAAAGACGATAATCCGATAATAGCATAATACCAAAAGACGATAATCCTATAATAGCATAATACCAAAAGACGATAATCCGATAATAGCATAATACCAAAAGACGATAATCCGATAATAGCATAATACCAAAAGACGATAATCCGATAATAGCATAATACCAAAAGACGATAATCCGATAATAGCATAATACCAAAAGACGATAATCCGATAATAGCATAATACCAAAAGACGATAATCCGATAATAGCATAATACCAAAAGACGATAATCCGATAATAGCATAATACCAAAAGACGATAATCCGATAATAGCATAATACCAAAAGACGATAATCCGATAATAGCATAATACCAAAAGACGATAATCCGATAATAGCATAATACCAAAAGACGATAATCCGATAATAGCATAATACCAAAAGACGATAATCCGATAATAGCATAATACCAAAAGACGATAATCCGATAATAGCATAATACCAAAAGACGATAATCCGATAATAGCATAATACCAAAAGACGATAATCCGATAATAGCATAATACCAAAAGACGATAATCCGATAATAGCATAATACCAAAAGACGATAATCCGATAATAGCATAATACCAAAAGACGATAATCCGATAATAGCATAATACCAAAAGACGATAATCCGATAATAGCAAAATACCAAAAGACGATAATCCGATAATAGCATAATACCAAAAGACGATAATCCGATAATAGCATAATACCAAAAGACGATAATCCGATAATAGCATAATACCAAAAGACGATAATCCGATAATAGCATAATACCAAAAGACGATAATCCGATAATAGCATAATACCAAAAGACGATAATCCGATAATAGCATAATACCAAAAGACGATAATCCGATAATAGCATAATACCAAAAGACGATAATCCGATAATAGCATAATACCAAAAGACGATAATCCGATAATAGCATAATACCAAAAGACGATAATCCGATAATAGCATAATACCAAAAGACGATAATCCGATAATAGCATAATACCAAAAGACGATAATCCGATAATAGCATAATACCAAAAGACGATAATCCGATAATAGCATAATACCAAAAGACGATAATCCGATAATAGCATAATACCAAAAGACGATAATCCGATAATAGCATAATACCAAAAGACGATAATCCGATAATAGCATAATACCAAAAGACGATAATCCGATAATAGCATAATACCAAAAGACGATAATCCGATAATAGCATAATACCAAAAGACGATAATCCGATAATAGCATAATACCAAAAGACGATAATCCGATAATAGCATAATACCAAAAGACGATAATCCGATAATAGCATAATACCAAAAGACGATAATCCGATAATAGCATAATACCAAAAGACGATAATCCGATAATAGCATAATACCAAAAGACGATAATCCGATAATAGCATAATACCAAAAGACGATAATCCGATAATAGCATAATACCAAAAGACGATAATCCGATAATAGCATAATACCAAAAGACGATAATCCGATAATAGCATAATACCAAAAGACGATAATCCGATAATAGCATAATACCAAAAGACGATAATCCGATAATAGCATAATACCAAAAGACGATAATCCGATAATAGCATAATACCAAAAGACGATAATCCGATAATAGCATAATACCAAAAGACGATAATCCGATAATAGCAAATTACCAAAAGACGATAATCCGATAATAGCATAATACCAAAAGACGATAATCCGATAATAGCATAATACCAAAAGACGATAATCCGATAATAGCATAATACCAAAAGACGATAATCCGATAATAGCATAATACCAAAAGACGATAATCCGATAATAGCATAATACCAAAAGACGATAATCCGATAATAGCATAATACCAAAAGACGATAATCCGATAATAGCATAATACCAAAAGACGATAATCCGATAATAGCATAATACCAAAAGACGATAATCCGATAATAGCATAATACCAAAAGACGATAATCCGATAATAGCATAATACCAAAAGACGATAATCCGATAATAGCATAATACCAAAAGACGATAATCCGATAATAGCATAATACCAAAAGACGATAATCCGATAATAGCATAATACCAAAAGACGATAATCCGATAATAGCATAATACCAAAAGACGATAATCCGATAATAGCATAATACCAAAAGACGATAATCCGATAATAGCAAAATACCAAAAGACGATAATCCGATAATAGCATAATACCAAAAGACGATAATCCGATAATAGCATAATACCAAAAGACGATAATCCGATAATAGCATAATACCAAAAGACGATAATCCGATAATAGCATAATACCAAAAGACGATAATCCGATAATAGCATAATACCAAAAGACGATAATCCGATAATAGCATAATACCAAAAGACGATAATCCGATAATAGCATAATACCAAAAGACGATAATCCGATAATAGCATAATACCAAAAGACGATAATCCGATAATAGCATAATACCAAAAGACGATAATCCGATAATAGCATAATACCAAAAGACGATAATCCGATAATAGCATAATACCAAAAGACGATAATCCGATAATAGCATAATACCAAAAGACGGTAATCCGATAATAGCATAATACCAAAAGACGATAATCCGATAATAGCATAATACCAAAAGACGATAATCCGATAATAGCAAAATACCAAAAGACGATAATCCGATAATAGCATAATACCAAAAGACGATAATCCGATAATAGCATAATACCAAAAGACGATAATCCGATAATAGCATAATACCAAAAGACGATAATCCGATAATAGCATAATACCAAAAGACGATAATCCGATAATAGCATAATACCAAAAGACGATAATCCGATAATAGCATAATACCAAAAGACGATAATCCGATAATAGCATAATACCAAAAGACGATAATCCGATAATAGCATAATACCAAAAGACGATAATCCGATAATAGCATAATACCAAAAGACGATAATCCGATAATAGCATAATACCAAAAGACGATAATCCGATAATAGCATAATACCAAAAGACGATAATCCGATAATAGCATAATAACAAAAGACGATAATCCGATAATAGCATAATACCAAAAGACGATAATCCGATAATAGCATAATACCAAAAGACGATAATCCGATAATAGCATAATACCAAAAGACGATAATCCGATAATAGCATAATACCAAAAGACGATAATCCGATAATAGCATAATACCAAAAGACGATAATCCGATAATAGCATAATACCAAAAGACGATAATCCGATAATAGCATAATACCAAAAGACGATAATCCGATAATAGCATAATACCAAAAGACGATAATCCGATAATAGCAAAATACCAAAAGACGATAATCCGATAATAGCATAATACCAAAAGACGATAATCCGATAATAGCATAATACCAAAAGACGATAATCCGATAATAGCATAATACCAAAAGACGATAATCCGATAATAGCATAATACCAAAAGACGATAATCCGATAATAGCATAATACCAAAAGACGATAATCCGATAATAGCATAATACCAAAGACGATAATCCGATAATAGCATAATACCAAAAGACGATAATCCGATAATAGCATAATACCAAAAGACGATAATCCGATAATAGCATAATACCAAAAGACGATAATCCGATAATAGCATAATACCAAAAGACGATAATCCGATAATAGCATAATACCAAAAGACGATAATCCGATAATAGCATAATACCAAAAGACGATAATCCGATAATAGCAAAATACCAAAAGACGATAATCCGATAATAGCATAATACCAAAAGACGATAATCCGATAATAGCATAATACCAAAAGACGATAATCCGATAATAGCATAATACCAAAAGACGATAATCCGATAATAGCATAATAATACCAAAAGACGATAATCCGATAATAGCAAAATACCAAAAGACGATAATCCGATAATAGCATAATACCAAAAGACGATAATCCGATAATAGCATAATACCAAAAGACGATAATCCGATAATAGCATAATACCAAAAGACGATAATCCGATAATAGCATAATACCAAAAGACGATAATCCGATAATAGCATAATACCAAAAGACGATAATCCGATAATAGCATAATACCAAAAGACGATAATCCGATAATAGCATAATACCAAAAGACGATAATCCGATAATAGCATAATACCAAAAGACGATAATCCGATAATAGCATAATACCAAAAGACGATAATCCGATAATAGCATAATACCAAAAGACGATAATCCGATAATAGCAAAATACCAAAAGACGATAATCCGATAATAGCATAATACCAAAAGACGATAATCCGATAATAGCATAATACCAAAAGACGATAATCCGATAATAGCATAATACCAAAAGACGATAATCCGATAATAGCATAATACCAAAAGACGATAATCCGATAATAGCATAATACCAAAAGACGATAATCCGATAATAGCATAATACCAAAAGACGATAATCCGATAATAGCATAATACCAAAAGACGATAATCCGATTAATATAATACAAAAAGACGATAATCCGATAATAGCATAATACCAAAAGACGATAATCCGATAATAGCATAATACCAAAAGACGATAATCCGATAATAGCATAATACCAAAAGACGATAATCCGATAATAGCATAATACCAAAAGACGATAATCCGATAATAGCATAATACCAAAAGACGATAATAAGATAATAAAAGACGATAATAATAATACCAAAAGAATAAACGATAAAAAATAAATAAAAAGACGATATAAATAATAATAATTAAAAAAAGACGATAATTAAAAATAAAAACCAAAAGACGATAATCCGATAATAGCATAATACCAAAAGACGATAATCCGATAATAGCATAAAAAAATAGCATAATAATAAAAAAGACGATAAATAAGATAATCGATAATACCAAAAGACGATAATCGATAATAAGCATAAATACCAAAAGACGATAATATAGCATACCAAAAAAAGACGATTAATAAAATTAAAAAATAAAAAATAATACCAAAAGACGATATTATAAAAATAGCATAATAAAACGATAATAATTAAATAATTAAAAATACCAAAAATAATCGAAATAGCAAAATACCAAAAATAAAAAATCCGATAATAGATAATAAAAAATGACGATAATAAAAAATAATAAAAAAAAATATATAATAAAATAATAAATAAAGAATAATCGATAATAGCATAATACCAAAGACGATAATCGATTAAAAAAAGAAAATCGATAATAGCATATATCCAAAGATAAATAGCAAAATAAAAAAAGACGATAATCCGATAATAGCATAATACCAAAAGACGATAATCCGATAATAGCATAATACCAAAAGACGATAATCCGATAATAGCATAATACCAAAAGACGATCACGATAATCCGATAATAGCATAATACCAAAAGACGATAATCCGATAATAGCATAATACCAAAAGACGATAATCCGATAATAGCATAATACCAAAAGACGATAATCCGATAATAGCATAATACCAAAAGACGATAATCCGATAATAGCATAATACCAAAAGACGATAATCCGATAATAGCATAATACCAAAAGACGATAATCCGATAATAGCAAAATACCAAAAGACGATAATCCGATAATAGCATAATACCAAAAGACGATAATCCGATAATAGCATAATACCAAAAGACGATAATCCGATAATAGCATAATACCAAAAGACGATAATCCGATAATAGCATAATAACAAAAGACGATAATCCGATAATAGCATAATACCAAAAGACGATAATCCGATAATAGCAAAATACCAAAAGACGATAATCCGATAATAGCATAATACCAAAAGACGATAATCCGATAATAGCATAATACCAAAAGACGATAATCCGATAATAGCAAAATACCAAAAGACGATAATCCGATAATAGCATAATACCAAAAGACGATAATCCGATAATCGCATAATACCAAAAGACGATAATCCGATAATAGCATAATACCAAAAGACGATAATCCGATAATAGCATAATACCAAAAGACGATAATCCGATAATAGCATAATACCAAAAGACGATAATCCGATAATAGCATAATACCAAAAGACGATAATCCGATAATAGCATAATACCAAAAGACGATAATCCGATAATAGCATAATAACAAAAGACGATAATCCGATAATAGCATAATACCAAAAGACGATAATCCGATAATTGCATAATACCAAAAGACGATAATCCGATAATAGCATAATACCAAAAGACGATAATCCGATAATAGCATAATACCAAAAGACGATAATCCGATAATAGCATAATACCAAAAGACGATAATCCGATAATAGCATAATACCAAAAGACGATAATCCGATAATAGCATAATACCAAAAGACGATAATCCGATAATAGCATAATACCAAAAGACGATAATCCGATAATAGCAAAATACCAAAAGACGATAATTCGATAATAGCATAATACCAAAAGACGATAATCCGATAATAGCATAATACCAAAAGACGATAATCCGATAATAGCATAATACCAAAAGACGATAATCCGATAATAGCAAAATACCAAAAGACGATAATCCGATAATAGCATAATACCAAAAGACGATAATCCGATAATAGCAAAATACCAAAAGACGATAATCCGATAATAGCAAAATACCAAAAGACGATAATCCGATAATAGCATAATACCAAAAGACGATAATCCGATAATAGCAAAATACCAAAAGACGATAATCCGATAATAGCATAATACCAAAAGACGATAATCCGATAATAGCATAATACCAAAAGACGATAATCCGATAATAGCATAATACCGAAAGACGATAATCCGATAATAGCAAAATACCGAAAAAAGGTTATCCGATAATAGCATTATACCGAAAGACGATAATCCGATAATAGCAAAATACCGAAAGACGATAATCCGATAATAGCATAATACCGAAAGACGATAATCCGATAATAGCATAATACCCAAAGACGATAATCCGATAATAGCATAATACCGAAAGACGATAATCCGATAATAGCAAAATACCGAAAGACGATAATCCGATAATAGCATAATACCGAAAGACGATAATCCGATAATAGCATAATACCGAAAGACGATAATCCGATAATAGCATAATACCGAAAGACGATAATCCGATAATAGCAAAATACCAAAAGACGATAATCCGATAATAGCATAATACCAAAAGACGATAATCCGATAATAGCAAAATACCAAAAGACGATAATCCGATAATAGCAAAATACCAAAAGACGATAATCCGATAATAGCATAATACCAAAAGACGATAATCCGATAATAGCATAATACCAAAAGACGATAATCCGATAATAGCAAAATACCAAAAGACGATAATCCGATAATAGCATAATACCAAAAGACGATAATCCGATAATAGCAAAATACCAAAAGACGATAATCCGATAATAGCATAATACCAAAAGACGATAATCCGATAATAGCATAATACCAAAAGACGATAATCCGATAATAGCATAATACCAAAAGACGATAATCCGATAATAGCATAATACCAAAAGACGATAATCCGATAATAGCAAAATAATAAAAGACGATAATCCGATAATAGCATAATACCAAAAGACGATAATCCGATAATAGCATAATACCAAAAGACGATAATCCGATAATAGCATAATACCAAAAGACGATAATCCGATAATAGCATAATACCAAAAGACGATAATCCGATAATAGCAAAATACCAAAAGACGATAATCCGATAATAGCATAATACCAAAAGACGATAATCCGATAATAGCATAATACCAAAAGACGATAATCCGATAATAGCATAATACCAAAAGACGATAATCCGATAATAGCATAATACCAAAAGACGATAATCCGATAATAGCATAATACCAAAAGACGATAATCCGATAATAGCATAATACCAAAAGACGATAATCCGATAATAGCATAATACCAAACGACGATAATCCGATAATAGCATAATACCAAAAGACGATAATCCGATAATAGCATAATACCAAAAGACGATAATCCGATAATAGCATAATACCAAAAGACGATAATCCGATAATAGCATAATACCAAAAGACGATAATCCGATAATAGCATAATACCAAAGACGATAATCCGATAATAGCATAATACCAAAAGACGATAATCCGATAATAGCAAAATACCAAAGACGATAATCCGATAATAGCATAATACCAAAAGACGATAATCCGATAATAGCATAATACCAAAAGACGATAATCCGATAATAGCATAATACCAAAAGACGATAATCCGATAATAGCATAATACCAAAAGACGATAATCCGATAATAGCATAATACCAAAAGACGATAATCCGATAATAGCATAATACCAAAAGACGATAATCCGATAATAGCATAATACCAAAAGACGATAATCCGATAATAGCATAATACCAAAAGACGATAATCCGATAATAGCATAATACCAAAAGACGATAATCCGATAATAGCATAATACCGAAAGACGATAATCCGATAATAGCATAATACCAAAAGACGATAATCCGATAATAGCATAATACCAAAAGACGATAATCCGATAATAGCATAATACAAAAAGACGATAATCCGATAATAGCATAATACCAAAAGACGATAATCCGATAATAGCATAATACCAAAAGACGATAATCCGATAATAGCATAATACCAAAAAGACGATAATCCGATAATAGCATAATACCAAAAGACGATAATCCGATAATAGCATAATACCGAAAAGACGATAATCCGATAATAGCAAAATACCGAAAAGACGATAATCCGATAATAGCATAATACCGAAAAGACGATAATCCGATAATAGCATAATACCAAAAAGACGATAATCCGATAATAGCATAATACCAAAAGACGATAATCCGATAATAGCATAATACCGAAAGACGATAATCCGATAATAGCATAATACCAAAAGACGATAATCCGATAATAGCATAATACCAAAAGACGATAATCCGATAATAGCATAATACCAAAAGACGATAATCCGATAATAGCAAAATACCAAAAGACGATAATCCGATAATAGCATAATACCAAAAGACGATAATCCGATAATAGCAAAATACCAAAAGACGATAATCCGATAATAGCATAATACCAAAAGACGATAATCCGATAATAGCATAATACCAAAAGACGATAATCCGATAATAGCATCATACCAAAACACGATAATCCGATAATAGCATAATACCAAAAGACGATAATCCGATAATAGCATCATACCAAAAGACGATAATCCGATAATAGCATAATACCAAAAGACGATAATCCGATAATAGCATAATACCAAAAGACGATAATCCGATAATAGCATAATACCAAAAGACGATAATCCGATAATAGCATAATACCGAAAGACGATAATCCGATAATAGCATAATACCGAAAGACGATAATCCGATAATAGCATAATACCGAAAGACGATAATCCGATAATAGCATAATACCGAAAGACGAGAATCCGATAATAGCATAATACCGAAAGACGATAATCCGATAATAGCATAATACCAAAAGACGATAATCCGATAATAGCATAATACCAAAAGACGATAATCCGATAATAGCATAATACCAAAGGACGATAATCCGATAATAGCATAATACCAAAAGACGATAATCCGATAATAGCATAATACCAAAGACGATAATCCGATAATAGCATAATACCAAAAGACGATAATCCGATAATAGCAAAATACCAAAAGACGATAATCCGATAATAGCATAATACCAAAAGACGATAATCCGATAATAGCATAATACCAAAAGACGATAATCCGATAATAGCATAATACCAAAAGACGATAATCCGATAATAGCATAATACCGAAAGACGATAATCCGATAATAGCATAATACCAAAAGACGATAATCCGATAATAGCAAAATACCAAAAGACGATAATCCGATAATAGCATAATACCAAAAGACGATAATCCGATAATAGCAAAATACCAAAAGACGATAATCCGATAATAGCATAATACCAAAAGACGATAATCCGATAATAGCATAATACCAAAGACGATAATCCGATAATAGCATAATACCAAAAGACGATAATCCGATAATAGCAAAATACCAAAGACGATAATCCGATAATAGCATAATACCAAAAGACGATAATCCGATAATAGCATAAATTACCGAAAAGACGATAATCCGATAATAGCAAAATACCGAAAGACGATAATCCGATAATAGCATAATACCGAAAAGACGATAATCCGATAATAGCATAATACCAAAAGACGATAATCCGATAATAGCATAATACCAAAAGACGATAATCCGATAATAGCATAATACCGAAAAGACGATAATCCGATAATAGCATAATACCGAAAAGACGATAATCCGATAATAGCATAATACCAAAAGACGATAATCCGATAATAGCATAATACCAAAAGACGATAATCCGATAATAGCATAATACCAAAAGACGATAATCCGATAATAGCATAATACCGAAAGACGATAATCCGATAATAGCATAATACCGAAAGACGATAATCCGATAATAGCATAATACCCAAAGACGATAATCCGATAATAGCATAATACCGAAAGACGATAATCCGATAATAGCATAATACCAAAAGACGATAATCCGATAATAGCAAAATAATAAAAGACGATAATCCGATAATAGCATAATACCAAAAGACGATAATCCGATAATAGCATAATACCAAAAGACGATAATCCGATAATAGCATAATACCAAAGACGGTAATCCGATAATAGCATAATACCAAAAAGACGATAATCCGATAATAGCAAAATGCCAAAAGACGATAATCCGATAATAGCAAAATACCAAAAGACGATAATCCGATAATAGCATAATACCAAAAGACGATAATCCGATAATAGCAAAATACCAAAAGACGATAATCCGATAATAGCATAATACCGAAAGACGATAATCCGATAATAGCATAATACCGAAAGACGATAATCCGATAATAGCATAATACCAAAAGACGATAATCCGATAATAGCAAAATACCAAAAGACGATAATCCGATAATAGCATAATACCAAAAGACGATAATCCGATAATAGCATAATACCAAAAGACGATAATCCGATAATAGCATAATGCCAAAAGACGATAATCCGATAATAGCATAATACCAAAAGACGATAATCCGATAATAGCAAAATACCAAAAGACGATAATCCGATAATAGCATAATACCAAAAGACGATAATCCGATAATAGCATAATACCAAAGGCCGATAATCCGATAATAGCATAATACCAAAAGACGATAATCCGATAATAGCATAATACCAAAGGACGATAATCCGATAATAGCATTATACCGAAGACGATAATCCGATAATAGCAAAATACCGAAAGACGATAATCCGATAATAGCATAATACCAAAAGACGATAATCCGATAATAGCATAATACCCAAAGACGATAATCCGATAATAGCATAATACCAAAAGACGATAATCCGATAATAGCATAATACCAAAAGACGATAATCCGATAATAGCAAAATACCAAAAGACGATAATCCGATAATAGCATAATACCAAAAGACGATAATCCGATAATAGCATAATACCAAAAGACGATAATCCGATAATAGCATAATACCAAAAGACGATAATCCGATAATAGCATAATACCAAAAGACGATAATCCGATAATAGCAAAATACCGAAAGACGATAATCCGATAATAGCATAATACCCAAAGACGATAATCCGATAATAGCATAATACCAAAAGACGATAATCCGATAATAGCATAATACCAAAGGACGATAATCCGATAATAGCATAATACCAAAAGACGATAATCCGATAATAGCATAATACCAAAAGACGATAATCCGATAATAGCATAATACCAAAAGACGATAATCCGATAATAGCATAATACCAAAAGACGATAATCCGATAATAGCAAAATACCAAAAGACGATAATCCGATAATAGCATAATACCAAAAGACGATAATCCGATAATAGCAAAATGCCAAAAGACGATAATCCGATAATAGCATAATACCAAAAGACGATAATCCGATAATAGCATAATACCAAAAGACGATAATCCGATAATAGCAAAATGCCAAAAGACGATAATCCGATAATAGCATAATACCAAAAGACGATAATCCGATAATAGCAAAATACCAAAAGACGATAATCCGATAATAGCATAATACCAAAAGACGATAATCCGATAATAGCATAATACCAAAAGACGATAATCCGATAATAGCAAAATACCAAAAGACGATAATCCGATAATAGCATAATACCAAAAGACGATAATCCGATAATAGCATAATACCAAAAGACGATAATCCGATAATAGCATAAGACCCAAAGACGATAATCCGATAATAGCATAATACCAAAAGACGATAATCCTATAATAGCAATAATACCAAAGACGATAATCCGATAATAGCATAATACCAAAGACGATAATCCGATAATAGCAAAATACCGAAAGACGATAATCCGATAATAGCATAATACCAAAAGACGATAATCCGATAATAGCATAATACCAAAGACGATAATCCGATAATAGCATAATACCAAAAGACGATAATCCGATAATAGCATAATACCAAAAGACGATAATCCGATAATAGCATAATACCAAAAGACGATAATCCGATAATAGCATAATACCAAAAGACGATAATCCGATAATAGCATAATACGAAAAGACGATAATCCGATAATAGCATAATACCAAAAGACGATAATCCGATAATAGCATAATACCAAAAGACGATAATCCGATAATAGCATAATACCAAAAGACGATAATCCGATAATAGCATAATACCAAAAGACGATAATCCGATAATAGCAAAATACCAAAGACGATAATCCGATAATAGCATAATACCAAAAGACGATAATCCGATAATAGCATAATAACAAAAGACGATAATCCGATAATAGCATAATACCAAAAGACGATAATCCGATAATAGCAAAATACCAAAAGACGATAATCCGATAATAGCATAATACCAAAAGACGATAATCCGATAATAGCATAATACCAAAAGACGATAATCCGATAATAGCATAATACCAAAAGACGATAATCCGATAATAGCATAATACCAAAAGACGATAATCCGATAATAGCATAATACCAAAAGACGATAATCCGATAATAGCATAATGCCAAAAGACGATAATCCGATAATAGCATAATACCAAAAGACGATAATCCGATAATAGCATAATACCAAAAGACGATAATCCGATAATAGCATAATACCAAAAGACGATAATCCGATAATAGCATAATACCAAAAGACGATAATCCGATAATAGCATAATACCAAAGACGATAATCCGATAATAGCATAATACCAAAAGACGATAATCCGATAATAGCATAATACCAAAAGACGATAATCCGATAATAGCAAAATACCAAAAGACGATAATCCGATAATAGCATAATACCAAAAGACGATAATCCGATAATAGCATAATACCATAATACCAAAAGACGATAATCCGATAATAGCATAATACCAAAAGACGATAATCCGATAATAGCATAATACCAAAAGACGATAATCCGATAATAGCAAAATACCAAAAGACGATAATCCGATAATAGCATAATACCAAAAGACGATAATCCGATAATAGCATAATACCAAAAGACGATAATCCGATAATAGCAAAATACCAAAAGACGATAATCCGATAATAGCATAATACCAAAAGACGATAATCCGATAATAGCATAATACCAAAAGACGATAATCCGATAATAGCATAATACCAAAAGACGATAATCCGATAATAGCATAATACCAAAAGACGATAATCCGATAATAGCATAATACCGAAAGACGATAATCCGATAATAGCATAATACCGAAAGACGATAATCCGATAATAGCATAATACCGAAAGACGATAATCCGATAATAGCATAATACCGAAAGACGATAATCCGATAATAGCATAATACCAAAAAGACGATAATCCGATAATAGCATAATACCGAAAAGACGATAATCCGATAATAGCAAAATACCAAAAGACGATAATCCGATAATAGCATAATACCCAAAGACGATAATCCGATAATAGCATAATAACGAAAGACGATAATCCGATAATAGCATAATACCGAAAGACGATAATCCGATAATAGCATAATACCGAAAGACGATAATCCGATAATAGCATAATACCGAAAGACGATAATCCGATAATAGCATAATACCGAAAGACGATAATCCGATAATAGCAAAATACCGAAAGACGATAATCCGATAATAGCATAAAAAGACGATAATCCGATAATAGACGATAATCCGATAATAGCATAATACCGAAAGACGATAATCCGATAATAGCATAATACCAAAAGACGATAATCCGATAATAGCATAATACCGAAAAGACGATAATCCGATAATAGCATAATACCAAAGACGATAATCCGATAATAGCATAATACCAAAAGACGATAATCCGATAATAGCATAATACCAAAAGACGATAATCCGATAATAGCATAATACCAAAAGACGATAATCCGATAATAGCATAATACCAAAAGACGATAATCCGATAATAGCATAATACCACAAGACGATAATCCGATAATAGCATAATACCAAAAGACGATAATCCGATAATAGCAAAATACCAAAAGACGATAATCCGATAATAGCATAATACCAAAAGACGATAATCCGATAATAGCATAATACCAAAAGACGATAATCCGATAATAGCATAATACCAAAAGACGATAATCCGATAATAGCATAATACCGAAAGACGATAATCCGATAATAGCATAATACCGAAAGACGATAATCCGATAATAGCATAATAGCATAATACCGAAAGACGATAATCCGATAATAGCATAATACCAAAGACGATAATCCGATAATAGCATAATACCAAAAGACGAGAATCCGAGAATAGCATAATACCAAAAAGACGATAATCCGATAATAGCATAATACCGAAAAGACGATAATCCGATAATAGCATAATACCAAAAGACGATAATCCGATAATAGCATAATACCGAAAAGACGATAATCCGATAATAGCATAATACCGAAAAGACGATAATCCGATAATAGCATAATACCGAAAAGACGATAATCCGATAATAGCATAATACCGAAAAGACGATAATCCGATAATAGCATAATACCGAAAGACGATAATCCGATAATAGCATAATACCGAAAGACGATAATCCGATAATAGCATAATACCAAAAGACGATAATCCGATAATAGCATAATACCGAAAGACGATAATCCGATAATAGCATAATACCGAAAAGACGATAATCCGATAATAGCATAATACCAAAAGACGATAATCCGATAATAGCATAATACCAAAAGACGATAATCCGATAATAGCATAATACCAAACGACGATAATCCGATAATAGCATAATACCAAAAGACGATAATCCGATAATAGCAAAATACCAAAAGACGATAATCCGATAATAGCATAATACCGACAAGACGATAATCCGATAATAGCATAATACCAAAAGACGATAATCCGATAATAGCATAATACCAAAAGACGATAATCCGATAATAGCATAATACCGAAAGACGATAATCCGATAATAGCATAATACCGAAAAGACGATAATCCGATAATAGCATAATACCAAAAGACGATAATCCGATAATAGCATAATACCGAAAGACGATAATCCGATAATAGCAAAATACCGAAAGACGATAATCCGATAATAGCATAATACCGAAAGACGATAATCCGATAATAGCAAAATACCGAAAAAAGGTAATCCGATAATAGCATAATAACAAAAGACGATAATCCGATAATAGCATAATACCAAAAGACGATAATCCGATAATAGCATAATACCAAAAGACGATAATCCGATAATAGCAAAATACCGAAAGACGATAATCCGATAATAGCATAATACCGAAAGACGATAATCCGATAATAGCATAATACCGAAAGACGATAATCCGATAATAGCATAATACCGAAAAGACGATAATCCGATAATAGCATAATACCGAAAGACGATAATCCGATAATAGCATAATACCGAAAGACGATAATCCGATAATAGCATAATACCGAAAGACGATAATCCGATAATAGCATAATACCGAAAAGACGATAATCCGATAATAGCATAATACCGAAAAGACGATAATCCGATAATAGCATAATACCGAAAGACGATAATCCGATAATAGCATAATACCGAAAGACGATAATCCGATAATAGCATAATACCGAAAGACGATAATCCGATAATAGCATAATACCAAAAGACGATAATCCGATAATAGCATAATACCGAAAGACGATAATCCGAGAATAGCATAATACCGAAAGACGATAATCCGATAATAGCATAATACCAAAAGACGATAATCCGATAATAGCATAATACCGAAAGACGATAATCCGATAATAGCATAATACCAAAAGACGATAATCCGATAATAGCATAATACCAAAAGACGATAATCCGATAATAGCATAATACCAAAAGACGATAATCCGATAATAGCATTACACCAAAAGACGATAATCCGATAATAGCATAATACCAAAAGACGATAATCCGATAATAGCATAATACCGAAAGACGATAATCCGATAATAGCATAATACCGAAAGACGATAATCCGATAATAGCAAAATACCGAAAGACGATAATCCGATAATAGCATAATACCGAAAGACGATAATCCGATAATAGCATAATACCGAAAGACGATAATCCGATAATAGCAAAATACCGAAAAAAGGTTATCCGATAATAGCATTATACCGAAAGACGATAATCCGATAATAGCATAATACCGAAAGACGATAATCCGATAATAGCATAATACCGAAAGACGATAATCCGATAATAGCAAAATACCGAAAGACGATAATCCGATAATAGCATAATACCGAAAGACGATAATCCGATAATAGCATAATACCGAAAGACGATAATCCGATAATAGCATAATACCGAAAGACGATAATCCGATAATAGCATAATACCGAAAGACGATAATCCGATAATAGCATAATACCGAAAGACGATAATCCGATAATAGCAAAATACCGAAAGACGATAATCCGATAATAGCATAATACCGAAAGACGATAATCCGATAATAGCATAATACCGAAAGACGATAATCCGATAATAGCATAATACCGAAAGACGATAATCCGATAATAGCATAATACCGAAACACGATAATCCGATAATAGCATAATACCGAAAGACGATAATCCGATAATAGCAAAATACCGAAAGACGATAATCCGATAATAGCATAATACCGAAAGACGATAATCCGATAATAGCAAAATACCGAAAGACGATAATCCGATAATAGCAAAATACCGAAAGACGATAATCCGATAATAGCATAATACCAAAAGACGATAATCCGATAATAGCATAATACCGAAAGACGATAATCCGATAATAGCATAATACCGAAAGACGATAATCCGATAATAGCATAATACCAAAAGACGATAATCCGATAATAGCATAATACCGAAAGACGATAATCCGATAATAGCATAATACCGAAAGACGATAATCCTATAATAGAAAAATACCGAAAGACGATAATCCGATAATAGCATAATACCGAAAGACGATAATCCGATAATAGCATAATACCGAAAGACGATAATCCGATAATAGCATAATACCGAAAGACGATAATCCGATAATAGCAAAATGCCGAAAGACGATAATCCGATAATAGCATAATACCGAAAGACGATAATCCGATAATAGCAAAATACCGAAAGACGATAATCCGATAATAGCATAATACCGAAAGACGATAATCCGATAATAGCATAATACCGAAAGACGATAATCCGATAATAGCATAATACCGAAAAGACGATAATCCGATAATAGCATAATACCGAAAAGACGATAATCCGATAATAGCATAATACCGAAAAGACGATAATCCGATAATAGCATAAAATCCGAAAGACGATAATCCGATAATAGCATAATACCGAAAGACGATAATCCGATAATAGCATAATACCGAAAGACGATAATCCGATAATAGCATAATACCGAAAGACGATAATCCGATAATAGCATAATACCGAAAGACGATAATCCGATAATAGCAGAATACCGAAAGACGATAATCCGATAATAGCATAATACCAAAAGACGATAATCCGATAATAGCATAATACCGAAAGACGATAATCCGATAATAGCATAATACCGAAAGACGATAATCCGATAATAGCATAATACCGAAAGACGATAATCCGATAATAGCATAATACCGAAAGACGATAATCCGATAATAGCAAAATACCGAAAGACGATAATCCGATAATAGCATAATACCAAAAGACGATAATCCGATAATAGCATAATACCGAAAGACGATAATCCGATAATAGCATAATACCGAAAGACGATAATCCGATAATAGCATAATACCGAAAGACGATAATCCGATAATAGCATAATACCGAAAGACGATAATCCGATAATAGCAAAATACCGAAAGACGATAATCCGATAATAGCATAATACCGAAAGACGATAATCCGATAATAGCATAATACCGAAAGACGATAATCCGATAATAGCATAATACCGAAAGACGATAATCCGATAATAGCATAATACCGAAAGACGATAATCCGATAATAGCATAATACCGAAAGACGATAATCCGATAATAGCATAATACCGAAAGACGATAATCCGATAATAGCATAATACCGAAAGACGATAATCCGATAATAGCATAATACCGAAAGACGATAATCCGATAATAGTAAAATACCGAAAGACGATAATCCGATAATAGCATAATACCGAAAGACGATAATCCGATAATAGCATAATACCGAAAGACGATAATCCGATAATAGCAAAATACCGAAAGACGATAATCCGATAATAGCATAATACCGAAAGACGATAATCCGATAATAGCAAAATACCGAAAGACGATAATCCGATAATAGCAAAATACCGAAAGACGATAATCCGATAATAGCATAATACCGAAAGACGATAATCCGATAATAGCATAATACCGAAAGACGATCATCCGATAATAGCAAAATACCGAAAGACGATAATCCGATAATAGCATAATACCGAAAGACGATAATCCGATAATAGCATAATACCGAAAGACGATAATCCGATAATAGCATAATACCGAAAGACGATAATCCGATAATAGCATAATAACCGAAAGACGATAATCCGATAATAGCATAATACCGAAAGACGATAATCCGATAATAGCATAATACCGAAAGACGATAATCCGATAATAGCATAATACCGAAAGACGATAATCCGATAATAGCATAATACCGAAAGACGATAATCCGATAATAGCATAATACCGAAAGACGATAATCCGATAATAGCATAATACCGAAAGACGATAATCCGATAATAGCATAATACCGAAAGACGATAATCCGATAATAGCATAATACCGAAAGACGATAATCCGATAATAGCATAATACCGAAAAGACGATAATCCGATAATAGCATAATACCGAAAAGACGATAATCCGATAATAGCATAATACCAAAAGACGATAATCCGATAATAGCATAATACCGAAAAGACGATAATCCGATAATAGCATAATACCGAAAAGACGATAATCCGATAATAGCATAATACCGAAAGACGATAATCCGATAATAGCATAATACCAAAAGACGATAATCCGATAATAGCATAATACCGAAAGACGATAATCCGATAATAGCATAATACCGAAAGACGATAATCCGATAATAGCATAATACCGAAAGACGATAATCCGATAATAGCATAATACCGAAAGACGATAATCCGATAATAGCATAATACCGAAAGACGATAATCCGATAATAGCAAAATACCGAAAGACGATAATCCGATAATAGCAGAATACCGAAAGACGATAATCCGATAATAGCATAATACCGAAAGACGATAATCCGATAATAGCAAAATACCGAAAGACGATAATCCGATAATAGCAAAATACCGAAAAAAGGTTATCCGATAATAGCATTATACCGAAAGACGATAATCCGATAATAGCAAAATACCGAAAGACGATAATCCGATAATATCATAATACCGAAAGACGATAATCCGATAATAGCAAAATACCGAAAGACGATAATCCGATAATAGCATAATACCGAAAGACGATAATCCGATAATAGCAAAATACCGAAAGACGATAATCCGATAATAGCATAATACCGAAAGACGATAATCCGATAATAGCATAATACCGAAAGACGATAATCCGATAATAGCAAAATACCGAAAGACGATAATCCGATAATAGCATAATACCAAAAGACGATAATCCGATAATAGCATAATACCAAAAGACGATAATCCGATAATAGCATAATACCGAAAAGACGATAATCCGATAATAGCATAATACCAAAGACGATAATCCGATAATAGCATAATACCAAAAGACGATAATCCGATAATAGCATAATACCAAAAGACGATAATCCGATAATAGCATAATACCAAAAGACGATAATCCGATAATAGCATAATACCAAAAGACGATAATCCGATAATAGCATAATACCGAAAGACGATAATCCGATAATAGCATAATACCGAAAGACGATAATCCGATAATAGCATAATACCGAAAGACGATAATCCGATAATAGACGATAATCCGATAATAGCATAATACCAAAAGACGATAATCCGATAATAGCATAATACAAAAAGACGATAATCCGATAATAGCATAATACCAAAAGACGATAATCCGATAATAGCATAATACCAAAAGACGATAATCCGATAATAGCATAATACCGAAAGACGATAATCCGATAATAGCATAATACCGAAAGACGATAATCCGATAATAGCATAAATACCAAAAGACGATAATCCGATAATAGCATAATACCGAAAGACGATAATCCGATAATAGCATAATACCGAAAGACGATAATCCGATAATAGCATAATACCGAAAGACGATAATCCGATAATAGCAAAATACCGAAAGACGATAATCCGATAATAGCATAATACCGAAAGACGATAATCCGATAATAGCAAAATACCGAAAGACGATAATCCGATAATAGCATAATACCGAAAGACGATAATCCGATAATAGCATAATACCGAAAGACGATAATCCGATAATAGCATAATACCGAAAGACGATAATCCGATAATAGCATAATACCGAAAGACGATAATCCGATAATAGCATAATACCGAAAGACGATAATCCGATAATAGCATAATACCGATAGACGATAATCCGATAATAGCATAATACCAAAAGACGATAATCCGATAATAGCATAATACCAAAAGACGATAATCCGATAATAGCAAAATACCAAAAGACGATAATCCGATAATAGCATAATACCAAAAGACGATAATCCGATAATAGCATAATACCAAAAGACGATAATCCGATAATAGCATAATACCAAACGACGATAATCCGATAATAGCATAATACCAAAAGACGATAATCCGATAATAGCATAATACCAAAAGACGATAATCCGATAATAGCATAATACCAAAAGACGATAATCCGATAATAGCATAATACCAAAAGACGATAATCCGATAATAGCATAATACCAAAAGACGATAATCCGATAATAGCATAATACCAAAAGACGATAATCCGATAATAGCATAATACCAAAAGACGATAATCCGATAATAGCATAAAACCAAAAGACGATAATCCGATAATAGCATAATACCAAAAGACGATAATCCGATAATAGCAAAATACCGAAAGACGATAATCCGATAATAGCATAATACCGAAAGACGATAATCCGATAATAGCATAATACCAAAAGACGATAATCCGATAATAGCATAATACCAAAAGACGATAATCCGATAATAGCATAATACCAAAAGACGATAATCCGATAATAGCAAAATACCAAAAGACGATAATCCGATAATAGCATAATACCAAAAGACGATAATCCGATAATAGCATAATACCAAAAGACGATAATCCGATAATAGCATAATACCGAAAGACGATAATCCGATAATAGCAAAATACCGAAAGACGATAATCCGATAATAGCATAATACCAAAAGACGATAATCCGATAATAGCATAATACCAAAAGACGATAATCCGATAATAGCATAATACCGAAAGACGATAATCCGATAATAGCATAATACCGAAAGACGATAATCCGATAATAGCATAATACCAAAAGACGATAATCCGATAATAGCATAATACCGAAAGACGATAATCCGATAATAGCAAAATACCGAAAGACGATAATCCGATAATAGCATAATACCGAAAGACGATAATCCGATAATAGCATAATACCGAAAGACGATAATCCGATAATAGCATAATACCGAAAGACGATAATCCGATAATAGCATAATACCGAAAAACGATAATCCGATAATAGCATAATACCGAAAGACGATAATCCGATAATAGCATAATACCGAAAGACGATAATCCGATAATAGCATAATACCAAAAGACGATAATCCGATAATAGCATAATACCGAAAGACGATAATCCGATAATAGCATAATACCGAAAGACGATAATCCGATAATAGCATAATACCGAAAGACGATAATCCGATAATAGCATAATACCGAAAGACGATAATCCGATAATAGCAGAATACCGAAAGACGATAATCCGATAATAGCATAATACCGAAAGACGATAATCCGATAATAGCATAATACCAAAAGACGATAATCCGATAATAGCATAATACCGAAAGACGATAATCCGATAATAGCATAATACCGAAAGACGATAATCCGATAATAGCATAATACCGAAAGACGATAATCCGATAATAGCAAAATACCGAAAGACGATAATCCGATAATAGCATAATACCGAAAGACGATAATCCGATAATAGCATAATACCGAAAGACGATAATCCGATAATAGCATAATACCGAAAGACGATAATCCGATAATAGCATAATACCGAAAGACGATAATCCGATAATAGCATAATACCGAAAGACGATAATCCGATAATAGCATCATACCGAAAGACGATAATCCGATAATAGCATAATACCGAAAGACGATAATCCGATAATAGCATAATACCGAAAGACGATAATCCGATAATAGCAAAATACCGAAAGACGATAATCCGATAATAGCATAATACCGAAAGACGATAATCCGATAATAGCATAATACCGAAAGACGATAATCCGATAATAGCAAAATACCGAAAGACGATAATCCGATAATAGCATAATACCGAAAGACGATAATCCGATAATAGCATAATACCAAAAGACGATAATCCGATAATAGCAAAATACCGAAAGACGATAATCCGATAATAGCATAATACCGAAAGACGATAATCCGATAATAGCATAATACCGAAAGACGATAATCCGATAATAGCATAATACCGAAAGACGATAATCCGATAATAGCATAATACCGAAAGACGATAATCCGATAATAGCAAAATACCGAAAGACGATAATCCGATAATAGCATAATACCGAAAGACGATAATCCGATAATAGCATAATACCAAAAGACGATAATCCGATAATAGCATAATACCGAAAGACGATAATCCGATAATAGCATAATACCGAAAGACGATAATCCGATAATAGCATAATACCGAAAGACGATAATCCGATAATAGCAAATACCGAAAAGACGATAATCCGATAATAGCATAATACCGAAAGACGATAATCCGATAATAGCATAATACCGAAAGACGATAATCCGATAATAGCATAATACCGAAAGACGATAATCCGATAATAGCATAATACCGAAAGACGATAATCCGATAATAGCATAATACCGAAAGACGATAATCCGATAATAGCATAATACCGAAAAGACGATAATCCGATAATAGCAAAATACCGAAAAGACGATAATCCGATAATAGCATAATACCGAAAGACGATAATCCGATAATAGCATAATACCAAAAGACGATAATCCGATAATAGCATAATACCGAAAGACGATAATCCGATAATAGCATAATACCGAAAAGACGATAATCCGATAATAGCATAATACCAAAAGACGATAATCCGATAATAGCATAATACCAAAAGACGATAATCCGATAAAAGCATAATACCAAAAGACGATAATCCGATAATAGCAGAATACCAAAAGACGATAATCCGATAATAGCAGAATACCGAAAAGACGATAATCCGATAATAGCATAATACCGAAAAGACGATAATCCGATAATAGCATAATACCGAAAGACGATAATCCGATAATAGCATAATACCGAAAGACGATAATCCGATAATAGCATAATACCGAAAGACGATAATCCGATAATAGCATAATACCGAAAGACGATAATCCGATAATAGCATAATACCGAAAGACGATAATCCGATAATAGCAAAATACCGAAAGACGATAATCCGATAATAGCATAATACCGAAAGACGATAATCCGATAATAGCATAATACCGAAAGACGATAATCCGATAATAGCATAATACCGAAAAACGATAATCCGATAATAGCATAATACCGAAAGACGATAATCCGATAATAGCAAAATACCGAAAGACGATAATCCGATAATAGCATAATACCGAAAGACGATAATCCGATAAAAGCATAATACCGAAAGACGATAATCCGATAATAGCATAATACCGAAAGACGATAATCCGATAATAGCATAATACCGAAAGACGATAATCCGATAATAGCATAATACCGAAAGACGATAATCCGATAATAGCATAATACCGAAAGACGATAATCCGATAATAGCATAATACCGAAAGACGATAATCCGATAATAGCATAATACCGAAAGACGATAATCCGATAATAGCATAATACCGAAAGACGATAATCCGATAATAGCATAATACCGAAAGACGATAATCCGATAATAGCATAATAACGAAAGACGATAATCCGATAATAGCATAATACCGAAAGACGATAATCCGATAATAGCAAAATACCGAAAGACGATAATCCGATAATAGCATAATACCGAAAGACGATAATCCGATAATAGCAAAATACCGAAAAAAGGTTATCCGATAATAGCATTATACCGAAAGACGATAATCCGATAATAGCAAAATACCGAAAGACGATAATCCGATAATAGCATAATACCGAAAGACGATAATCCGATAATAGCATAATACCGAAAGACGATAATCCGATAATAGCATAATACCGAAAGACGATAATCCGATAATAGCATAATACCGAAAGACGATAATCCGATAATAGCAAAATACCGAAAGACGATAATCCGATAATAGCATAATACCGAAAGACGATAATCCGATAATAGCATAATACCGAAAGACGATAATCCGATAATAGCATAATACCGAAAGACGATAATCCGATAATAGCATAATACCGAAAGACGATAATCCGATAATAGCAAAATACCGAAAGACGATAATCCGATAATAGCATAATACCGAAAGACGATAATCCGATAATAGCATAATACCGAAAGACGATAATCCGATAATAGCAAAATACCGAAAGACGATAATCCGATAATAGCATAATACCGAAAGACGATAATCCGATAATAGCATAATACCGAAAGACGATAATCCGATAATAGCATAATACCGAAAGACGATAATCCGATAATAGCAAAATACCGAAAGACGATAATCCGATAATAGCATAATACCGAAAAGACGATAATCCGATAATAGCATAATACCGAAAAGACGATAATCCGATAATAGCATAATACCGAAAGACGATAATCCGATAATAGCATAATACCGAAAAGACGATAATCCGATAATAGCATAATACCGAAAGACGATAATCCGATAATAGCATAATACCCAAAGACGATAATCCGATAATAGCATAATACCGAAAGACGATAATCCGATAATAGCAAAATACCGAAAGACGATAATCCGATAATAGCAAAATACCGAAAAAAGGTTATCCGATAATAGCATTATACCGAAAGACGATAATCCGATAATAGCAAAATACCGAAAAAAGGTTATCCGATAATAGCATAATACCGAAAGACGATAATCCGATAATAGCAAAATACCGAAAGACGATAATCCGATAATAGCATAATACCGAAAGACGATAATCCGATAATAGCATAATACCGAAAGACGATAATCCGATAATAGCATAATACCGAAAGACGATAATCCGATAATAGCATAATACCGAAAGACGATAATCCGATAATAGCATAATGCCGAAAGACGATAATCCGATAATAGCAAAATACCGAAAGACGATAATCCGATAATAGCATAATACCGAAAGACGATAATCCGATAATAGCATAATACCCAAAGACGATAATCCGATAATAGCATAATACCGAAAGACGATAATCCGATAATAGCATAATACCCAAAGACGATAATCCGATAATAGCATAATACCGAAAGACGATAATCCGATAATAGCATAATACCGAAAGACGATAATCCGATAATAGCAAAATACCGAAAAAAGGTTATCCGATAATAGCATTATACCGAAAGACGATAATCCGATAATAGCATAATACCGAAAGACGATAATCCGATAATAGCATAATACCGAAAGACGATAATCCGATAATAGCATAATACCGAAAGACGATAATCCGATAATAGCAAAATACCGAAAGACGATAATCCGATAATAGCATAATACCGAAAGACGATAATCCGATAATAGCATAATACCGAAAGACGATAATCCGATAATAGCATAATACCGAAAGACGATCATCCGATAATAGCATAATACCGAAAGACGATAATCCGATAATAGCATAATACCGAAAGACGATAATCCGATAATAGCATAATACCGAAAGACGATAATCCGATAATAGCATAATACCGAAAGACGATAATCCGATAATAGCATAATACCGAAAGACGATAATCCGATAATAGCATAATACCGAAAGACGATAATCCGATAATAGCATAATACCGAAAGACGATAATCCGATAATAGCATAATACCGAAAGACGATAATCCGATAATAGCATAATACCGAAAGACGATAATCCGATAATAGCATAATACCGAAAAGACGATAATCCGATAATAGCATAATACCGAAAAGACGATAATCCGATAATAGCATAATACCGAAAGACGATAATCCGATAATAGCATAATACCGAAAGACGATAATCCGATAATAGCATAATACCGAAAGACGATAATCCGATAATAGCATAATACCGAAAGACGATAATCCGATAATAGCATAATACCGAAAAGACGATAATCCGATAATAGCATAATACCGAAAGACGATAATCCGATAATAGCATAATACCGAAAGACGATAATCCGATAATAGCATAATACCGAAAGACGATAATCCGATAATAGCAAAATACCGAAAAAAGGTTATCCGATAATAGCATAATACCGAAAGACGATAATCCGATAATAGCAAAATACCGAAAGACGATAATCCGATAATAGCATAATACCGAAAGACGATAATCCGATAATAGCATAATACCGAAAGACGATAATCCGATAATAGCATAATACCGAAAGACGATAATCCGATAATAGCATAATACCGAAAGACGATAATCCGATAATAGCATAATACCGAAAGACGATAATCCGATAATAGCAAAATACCGAAAGACGATAATCCGATAATAGCAAAATACCGAAAGACGATAATCCGATAATAGCATAATACCGAAAGACGATAATCCGATAATAGCATAATACCGAAAGACGATAATCCGATAATAGCATAATACCGAAAGACGATAATCCGATAATAGCATAATACCGAAAGACGATAATCCGATAATAGCAAAATACCGAAAGACGATAATCCGATAATAGCATAATACCGAAAGACGATAATCCGATAATAGCAAAATACCGAAAGACGATAATCCGATAATAGCATAATACCGAAAGACGATAATCCGATAATAGCAAAATACCGAAAGACGATAATCCGATAATAGCATAATACCGAAAGACGATAATCCGATAATAGCAAAATACCGAAAGACGATAATCCGATAATAGCATAATACCGAAAGACGATAATCCGATAATAGCATAATACCGAAAGACGATAATCCGATAATAGCATAATACCGAAAGACGATAATCCGATAATAGCATAATACCGAAAGACGATAATCCGATAATAGCATAATACCGAAAGACGATAATCCGATAATAGCATAATACCGAAAGACGATAATCCGATAATAGCAAAATACCGAAAGACGATAATCCGATAATAGCATAATACCGAAAGACGATAATCCGATAATAGCATAATACCGAAAGACGATAATCCGATAATAGCATAATACCGAAAGACGATAATCCGATAATAGCATACTACCGAAAGACGATAATCCGATAATAGCAAAATACCGAAAGACGATAATCCGATAATAGCAAAATACCGAAAGACGATAATCCGATAATAGCATAATACCGAAAGACGATAATCCGATAATAGCAAAATACCGAAAGACGATAATCCGATAATAGCAAAATACCGAAAAAAGGTTATCCGATAATAGCATTATACCGAAAGACGATAATCCGATAATAGCATGATACCGAAAGACGATAATCCGATAATAGCATAATACCGAAAGACGATAATCCGATAATAGCATAATACCGAAAGACGATAATCCGATAATAGCATAATACCGAAAGACGATAATCCGATAATAGCATAATACCGAAAGACGATAATCCGATAATAGCATAATACCGAAAGACGATAATCCGATAATAGCAAAATACCGAAAGACGATAATCCGATAATAGCATAATACCGAAAGACGATAATCCGATAATAGCATAATACCGAAAGACGATAATCCGATAATAGCATAATACCGAAAGACGATAATCCGATAATAGCATAATACCGAAAGACGATAATCCGATAATAGCAAAATACCGAAAGACGATAATCCGATAATAGCATAATACCGAAAGACGATAATCCGATAATAGCATAATACCGAAAGACGATAATCCGATAATAGCATAATACCGAAAGACGATAATCCGATAATAGCATAATACCGAAAGACGATAATCCGATAATAGCATAATAACGAAAGACGATAATCCGATAATAGCATAATACCGAAAGACGATAATCCGATAATAGCATAATACCGAAAGACGATAATCCGATAATAGCATAATACCGAAAGACGATAATCCGATAATAGCATAATACCGAAAGACGATAATCCGATAATAGCAAAATACCGAAAGACGATAATCCGATAATAGCATAATACCGAAAGACGATAATCCGATAATAGCATAATACCGAAAGACGATAATCCGATAATAGCAAATAATGAAAGACGATAATCCGATAATAGCATAATACCGAAAGACGATAATCCGATAATAGCATAATACCGAAAGACGATAATCCGATAATAGCATAATACCGAAAGACGATAATCCGATAATAGCATAATACCGAAAGACGATAATCCGATAATAGCATAATACCGAAAGACGATAATCCGATAATAGCATAATACCGAAAGACGATAATCCGATAATAGCATAATACCGAAAGACGATAATCCGATAATAGCATAATACCGAAAGACGATAATCCGATAATAGCAAAATACCGAAAGACGATAATCCGATAATAGCATAATACCGAAAGACGATAATCCGATAATAGCATAATACCGAAAGACGATAATCCGATAATAGCATAATACCGAAAGACGATAATCCGATAATAGCATAATACCCAAAGACGATAATCCGATAATAGCATAATACCGAAAGACGATAATCCGATAATAGCATAATACCGAAAGACGATAATCCGATAATAGCATAATACCGAAAGACGATAATCCGATAATAGCATAATACCGAAAGACGATAATCCGATAATAGCATAATACCGAAAGACGATAATCCGATAATAGCATAATACCGAAAGACGATAATCCGATAATAGCAAAATACCGAAAGACGATAATCCGATAATAGCATAATACCGAAAGACGATAATCCGATAATAGCATAATACCCAAAGACGATAATCCGATAATAGCATAATACCGAAAGACGATAATCCGATAATAGCATAATACCGAAAGACGATAATCCGATAATAGCATAATACCGAAAGACGATAATCCGATAATAGCATAATATCGAAAGACGATAATCCGATAATAGCATAATACCGAAAGACGATAATCCGATAATAGCATAATACCGAAAGACGATAATCCGATAATAGCATAATACCGAAAGACGATAATCCGATAATAGCATAATACCGAAAGACGATAATCCGATAATAGCATAATACCGAAAGACGATAATCCGATAATAGCATAATACCGAAAGACGATAATCCGATAATAGCAAAATACCGAAAGACGATAATCCGATAATAGCATAATACCGAAAGACGATAATCCGATAATAGCATAATACCGAAAGACGATAATCCGATAATAGCATAATACCGAAAGACGATAATCCGATAATAGCAAAATACCGAAAAAAGGTTATCCGATAATAGCATTATACCGAAAGACGATAATCCGATAATAGCAAAATACCGAAAGACGATAATCCGATAATAGCATAATACCGAAAGACGATAATCCGATAATAGCAAAATACCGAAAGACGATAATCCGATAATAGCATAATACCGAAAGACGATAATCCGATAATAGCAAAATACCGAAAGACGATAATCCGATAATAGCATAATACCGAAAGACGATAATCCGATAATAGCATAATACCGAAAGACGATAATCCGATAATAGCAAAATACCGAAAGACGATAATCCGATAATAGCATAATACCGAAAGACGATAATCCGATAATAGCATAATACCGAAAGACGATAATCCGATAATAGCATAATACCGAAAGACGATAATCCGATAATAGCATAATACCGAAAGACGATAATCCGATAATAGCATAATACCGAAAGACGATAATCCGATAATAGCATAATACCGAAAGACGATAATCCGATAATAGCATAATACCGAAAGACGATAATCCGATAATAGCAAAATACCGAAAGACGATAATCCGATAATAGCATAATACCGAAAGACGATAATCCGATAATAGCATAATACCCAAAGACGATAATCCGATAATAGCATAATACCGAAAGACGATAATCCGATAATAGCATAATACCCAAAGACGATAATCCGATAATAGCATAATACCGAAAGACGATAATCCGATAATAGCATAATACCGAAAGACGATAATCCGATAATAGCAAAATACCGAAAGACGATAATCCGATAATAGCATAATACCGAAAGACGATAATCCGATAATAGCATAATACCGAAAGACGATAATCCGATAATAGCATAATACCGAAAGACGATAATCCGATAATAGCATAATACCGAAAGACGATAATCCGATAATAGCATAATACCGAAAGACGATAATCCGATAATAGCAAAATACCGAAAGACGATAATCCGATAATAGCATAATACCGAAAGACGATAATCCGATAATAGCATAATACCGAAAGACGATAATCCGATAATAGCAAAATACCGAAAGACGATAATCCGATAATAGCATAATACCGAAAGACGATAATCCGATAATAGCAAAATACCGAAAGACGATAATCCGATAATAGCATAATACCGAAAGACGATAATCCGATAATAGCATAATACCGAAAGACGATAATCCGATAATAGCATAATACCGAAAGACGATAATCCGATAATAGCATAATACCGAAAGACGATAATCCGATAATAGCATAATACCGAAAAACGATAATCCGATAATAGCATAATACCGAAAGACGATAATCCGATAATAGCATAATACCGAAAGACGATAATCCGATAATAGCATAATACCGAAAGACGATAATCCGATAATAGCATAATACCGAAAGACGATAATCCGATAATAGCATAATACCGAAAGACGATAATCCGATAATAGCATAATACCGAAAGACGATAATCCGATAATAGCATAATACCGAAAAGACGATAATCCGATAATAGCATAATACCGAAAGACGATAATCCGATAATAGCATAATACCGAAAGACGATAATCCGATAATAGCATAATACCGAAAGACGATAATCCGATAATAGCATAATACCGAAAGACGATAATCCGATAATAGCATAATACCGAAAGACGATAATCCGATAATAGCAAAATACCGAAAGACGATAATCCGATAATAGCATAATACCGAAAGACGATAATCCGATAATAGCATAATACCGAAAGACGATAATCCGATAATAGCATAATACCGAAAGACGATAATCCGATAATAGCATAATACCGAAAGACGATAATCCGATAATAGCAAAATACCGAAAGACGATAATCCGATAATAGCATAATACCGAAAGACGATAATCCGATAATAGCATAATACCGAAAGACGATAATCCGATAATAGCATAATACCGAAAGACGATAATCCGATAATAGCAAAATACCGAAAGACGATAATCCGATAATAGCATAATACCGAAAGACGATAATCCGATAATAGCATAATACCGAAAGACGATAATCCGATAATAGCATAATACCGAAAGACGATAATCCGATAATAGCATAATACCGAAAGACGATAATCCGATAATAGCATAATACCGAAAGACGATAATCCGATAATAGCATAATACCGAAAGACGATAATCCGATAATAGCATAATAAAAAGACGATAATCCGATAATAGCATAATACCGAAAAGACGATAATCCGATAATAGCATAATACCGAAAGACGATAATCCGATAATAGCATAATACCGAAAGACGATAATCCGATAATAGCATAATACCGAAAGACGATAATCCGATAATAGCATAATACCGAAAGACGATAATCCGATAATAGCATAATACCGAAAGACGATAATCCGATAATAGCAAAATGCCGAAAGACGATAATCCGATAATAGCAAAATACCGAAAGACGATAATCCGATAATAGCATAATACCGAAAGACGATAATCCGATAATAGCATAATACCGAAAGACGATAATCCGATAATAGCAAAATACCGAAAAAAGGTTATCCGATAATAGCATAATACCGAAAGACGATAATCCGATAATAGAAAAATACCGAAAGACGATAATCCGATAATAGCATAATACCGAAAGACGATAATCCGATAATAGCAGAATACCGAAAGACGATAATCCGATAATAGCATAATACCGAAAGACGATAATCCGATAATAGCATAATACCGAAAGACGATAATCCGATAATAGCATAATACCGAAAAACGATAATCCGATAATAGCATAATACCGAAAGACGATAATCCGATAATAGCATAATGCCGAAAGACGATAATCCGATAATAGCATAATACCGAAAGACGATAATCCGATAATAGCATAATACCGAAAGACGATAATCCGATAATAGCATAATACCGAAAGACGATAATCCGATAATAGCATAATGCCGAAAGACGATAATCCGATAATAGCATAATACCGAAAGACGATAATCCGATAATAGCATAATACCGAAAGACGATAATCCGATAATAGCAAAATACCGAAAGACGATAATCCGATAATAGCATAATACCGAAAGACGATAATCCGATAATAGCAAAATACCGAAAGACGATAATCCGATAATAGCATAATACCGAAAGACGATAATCCGATAATAGCATAATACCGAAAGACGATAATCCGATAATAGCAAAATACCGAAAGACGATAATCCGATAATAGCATAATACCGAAAGACGATAATCCGATAATAGCAAAATACCGAAAGACGATAATCCGATAATAGCATAATACCGAAAGACGATAATCCGATAATAGCATAATAAAAGACGATAATCCGATAATAGCAAAATACCGAAAGACGATAATCCGATAATAGCATAATACCGAAAGACGATAATCCGATAATAGCATAATACCGAAAGACGATAATCCGATAATAGCATAATACCGAAAGACGATAATCCGATAATAGCATAATACCGAAAAACGATAATCCGATAATAGCAAAATACCGAAAGACGATAATCCGATAATAGCATAATACCGAAAAACGATAATCCGATAATAGCATAATACCGAAAGACGATAATCCGATAATAGCATAATACCGAAAGACGATAATCCGATAATAGCAAAATACCGAAAGACGATAATCCGATAATAGCAGAATACCGAAAGACGATAATCCGATAATAGCATAATACCGAAAGACGATAATCCGATAATAGCATAATACCGAAAGACGATAATCCGATAATAGCATAATACCGAAAGACGATAATCCGATAATAGCATAATACCGAAAGACGATAATCCGATAATAGCATAATACCGAAAGACGATAATCCGATAATAGCAAAATACCGAAAAACGATAATCCGATAATAGCATAATACCGAAAGACGATAATCCGATAATAGCATAATACCGAAAGACGATAATCCGATAATAGCATAATACCGAAAGACGATAATCCGATAATAGCATAATACCGAAAGACGATAATCCGATAATAGCATAATACCGAAAGACGATAATCCGATAATAGCATAATACCAAAAGACGATAATCCGATAATAGCAAAATACCGAAAGACGATAATCCGATAATAGCATAATACCGAAAGACGATAATCCGATAATAGCATAATACCGAAAGACGATAATCCGATAATAGCATAATACCCAAAGACGATAATCCGATAATAGCATAATACCGAAAGACGATAATCCGATAATAGCATAATACCGAAAGACGATAATCCGATAATAGCATAATACCGAAAGACGATAATCCGATAATAGCATAATACCGAAAGACGATAATCCGATAATAGCATAATACCGAAAGACGATAATCCGATAATAGCAAAATACCGAAAGACGATAATCCGATAATAGCAAAATACCGAAAGACGATAATCCGATAATAGCATAATACCGAAAGACGATAATCCGATAATAGCAAAATACCGAAAGACGATAATCCGATAATAGCATAATACCGAAAGACGATAATCCGATAATAGCATAATACCGAAAGACGATAATCCGATAATAGCAAAATACCGAAAGACGATAATCCGATAATAGCATAATACCGAAAGACGATAATCCGATAATAGCATAATACCGAAAGACGATAATCCGATAATAGCATAATACCGAAAGACGATAATCCGATAATAGCATAATACCGAAAGACGATAATCCGATAATAGCAAAATACCGAAAGACGATAATCCGATAATAGCATAATACCGAAAGACGATAATCCGATAATAGCATAATACCGAAAGACGATAATCCGATAATAGCATAATACCGAAAGACGATAATCCGATAATAGCATAATACCGAAAGACGATAATCCGATAATAGCATAATACCGAAAGACGATAATCCGATAATAGCATAATACCGAAAGACGATAATCCGATAATAGCATAATACCGAAAGACGATAATCCGATAATAGCATAATACCGAAAGACGATAATCCGATAATAGCATAATACCGAAAGACGATAATCCGATAATAGCAAAATACCGAAAAACGATAATCCGATAATAGCATAATACCGAAAGACGATAATCCGATAATAGCATAATACCGAAAGACGATAATCCGATAATAGCAAAATACCGAAAGACGATAATCCGATAATAGCATAATACCGAAAGACGATAATCCGATAATAGCATAATACCGAAAGACGATAATCCGATAATAGCATAATACCGAAAGACGATAATCCGATAATAGCAAAATACCGAAAGACGATAATCCGATAATAGCATAATACCGAAAGACGATAATCCGATAATAGCAAAATACCGAAAAAAGGTTATCCGATAATAGCATTATACCGAAAGACGATAATCCGATAATAGCAAAATACCGAAAAACGATAATCCGATAATAGCAAAATACCGAAAGACGATAATCCGATAATAGCAAAATACCAAAAGACGATAATCCGATAATAGCATAATACCAAAAGACGATAATCCGATAATAGCAAAATACGAAAAGACGATAATCCGATAATAGCATAATACCAAAAGACGATAATCCGATAATAGCATAATACCAAAAGACGATAATCCGATAATAGCATAATACCAAAAGACGATAATCCGATAATAGCATAATACCAAAAGACGATAATCCGATAATAGCATAATACCGAAAGACGATAATCCGATAATAGCATAATACCGAAAGACGATAATCCGATAATAGCATAATACCGAAAGACGATAATCCGATAATAGCATAATACCGAAAGACGATAATCCGATAATAGCATAATAACGAAAGACGATAATCCGATAATAGCATACCGAAAGACGATAATCCGATAATAGCAAAATACCGAAAGACGATAATCCGATAATAGCATAATAAAAAAGACGATAATCCGATAATAGCATAATACCGAAAAGACGATAATCCGATAATAGCATAATACCGAAAGACGATAATCCGATAATAGCAAAATACCGAAAAGACGATAATCCGATAATAGCATAATACGAAAGACGATAATCCGATAATAGCATAATACCGAAAGACGATAATCCGATAATAGCATAATACCGAAAGACGATAATCCGATAATAGCAGAATACCGAAAGACGATAATCCGATAATAGCATAATACCGAAAGACGATAATCCGATAATAGCATAATACCGAAAGACGATAATCCGATAATAGCATAATACCGAAAGACGATAATCCGATAATAGCATAATACCGAAAGACGATAATCCGATAATAGCATAATACCGAAAGACGATAATCCGATAATAGCATAATACCGAAAGACGATAATCCGATAATAGCAAAATAACGAAAGACGATAATCCGATAATAGCAAAATACCGAAAGACGATAATCCGATAATAGCATAATACCGAAAGACGATAATCCGATAATAGCATAATACCGAAAGACGATAATCCGATAATAGCAAAATACCGAAAGACGATAATCCGATAATAGCATAATACCGAAAGACGATAATCCGATAATAGCATAATACCAAAAGACGATAATCCGATAATAGCATAATACCGAAAGACGATAATCCGATAATAGCATAATACCGAAAGACGATAATCCGATAATAGCATAATACCGAAAGACGATAATCCGATAATAGCAAAATACCGAAAGACGATAATCCGATAATAGCATAATACCAAAAGACGATAATCCGATAATAGCATAATACCAAAAGACGATAATCCGATAATAGCATAATACCGAAAGACGATAATCCGATAATAGCATAATACCGAAAGACGATAATCCGATAATAGCATAATACCGAAAGACGATAATCCGATAATAGGAAAATACCGAAAGACGATAATCCGATAATAGCATAATACCGAAAGACGATAATCCGATAATAGCATAATACCGAAAGACGATAATCCGATAATAGCATAATACCGAAAGACGATAATCCGATAATAGCATAATACCGAAAGACGATAATCCGATAATAGCATAATACCGAAAGACGATAATCCGATAATAGCATAATACCGAAAGACGATAATCCGATAATAGCATAATACCGAAAGACGATAATCCGATAATAGCAAAATACCGAAAGACGATAATCCGATAATAGCATAATACCGAAAGACGATAATCCGATAATAGCATAATACCGAAAGACGATAATCCGATAATAGCATAATACCGAAAGACGATAATCCGATAATAGCATAATACCGAAAGACGATAATCCGATAATAGCAAAATACCGAAAGACGATAATCCGATAATAGCAAAATACCGAAAGACGATAATCCGATAATAGCATAATACCAAAAGACGATAATCCGATAATAGCAAAATACCGAAAGACGATAATCCGATAATAGCATAATACCAAAAGACGATAATCCGATAATAGCAAAATACCGAAAGACGATAATCCGATAATAGCATAATACCGAAAGACGATAATCCGATAATAGCATAATACCGAAAGACGATAATCCGATAATAGCAAAATACCGAAAGACGATAATCCGATAATAGCATAATACCGAAAGACGATAATCCGATAATAGCATAATACCGAAAGACGATAATCCGATAATAGCATAATACCGAAAGACGATAATCCGATAATAGCAAAATACCGAAAGACGATAATCCGATAATAGCATAATACCGAAAGACGATAATCCGATAATAGCAAAATACCGAAAGACGATAATCCGATAATAGCATAATACCGAAAGACGATAATCCGATAATAGCATAATACCGAAAGACGATAATCCGATAATAGCATGATACCGAAAGACGATAATCCGATAATAGCATAATACCGAAAGACGATAATCCGATAATAGAAAAATACCGAAAGACGATAATCCGATAATAGCATAATACCGAAAGACGATAATCCGATAATAGCAAAATACCGAAAGACGATAATCCGATAATAGAAAAATACCGAAAGACGATAATCCGATAATAGCAAAATACCGAAAGACGATAATCCGATAATAGCAAAATACCGAAAGACGATAATCCGATAATAGCATAATACCGAAAGACGATAATCCGATAATAGCATAATACCGAAAGACGATAATCCGATAATAGCATAATACCGAAAGACGATAATCCGATAATAGCATAATACCGAAAGACGATAATCCGATAATAGAAAAATACCGAAAGACGATAATCCGATAATAGCATAATACCGAAAGACGATAATCCGATAATAGCATAATACCGAAAGACGATAATCCGATAATAGCATAATACCGAAAGACGATAATCCGATAATAGCAGAATACCGAAAGACGATAATCCGATAATAGCAAAATACCGAAAGACGATAATCCGATAATAGCATAATACCGAAAGACGATAATCCGATAATAGCATAATACCGAAAGACGATAATCCGATAATAGCATAATACCGAAAGACGATAATCCGATAATAGCATAATACCGAAAGACGATAATCCGATAATAGCATAATACCGAAAGACGATAATCCGATAATAGCATAATACCGAAAGACGATAATCCGATAATAGCATAATACCGAAAGACGATAATCCGATAATAGCAAAATACCGAAAGACGATAATCCGATAATAGCATAATACCGAAAGACGATAATCCGATAATAGCAAAATACCGAAAGACGATAATCCGATAATAGCATAATACCGAAAGACGATAATCCGATAATAGCATAATACCGAAAGACGATAATCCGATAATAGCATAATACCGAAAGACGATAATCCGATAATAGCATAATACCGAAAGACGATAATCCGATAATAGCATAATACCGAAAGACGATAATCCGATAATAGCAAAATACCGAAAGACGATAATCCGATAATAGCATAATACCGAAAGACGATAATCCGATAATAGCATAATACCGAAAGACGATAATCCGATAATAGCATAATACCGAAAGACGATAATCCGATAATAGAAAAATACCGAAAGACGATAATCCGATAATAGCATAATACCGAAAGACGATAATCCGATAATAGCATAATACCGAAAGACGATAATCCGATAATAGCATAATACCGAAAGACGATAATCCGATAATAGCATAATACCGAAAGACGATAATCCGATAATAGCAAAATACCGAAAGACGATAATCCGATAATAGCAAAATACCGAAAGACGATAATCCGATAATAGCATAATACCGAAAGACGATAATCCGATAATAGCAAAATACCGAAAGACGATAATCCGATAATAGCATAATACCGAAAGACGATAATCCGATAATAGCATAATACCGAAAGACGATAATCCGATAATAGCAAAATACCGAAAGACGATAATCCGATAATAGCATAATACCGAAAGACGATAATCCGATAATAGCATAATACCGAAAGACGATAATCCGATAATAGCATAATACCGAAAGACGATAATCCGATAATAGCATAATACCGAAAGACGATAATCCGATAATAGCAAAATACCGAAAGACGATAATCCGATAATAGCATAATACCGAAAGACGATAATCCGATAATAGCATAATACCGAAAGACGATAATCCGATAATAGCATAATACCGAAAGACGATAATCCGATAATAGCATAATACCGAAAGACGATAATCCGATAATAGCATAATACCGAAAGACGATAATCCGATAATAGCATAATACCGAAAGACGATAATCCGATAATAGCATAATACCGAAAGACGATAATCCGATAATAGCAAAATACCGAAAGACGATAATCCGATAATAGCAAAATACCGAAAAACGATAATCCGATAATAGCATAATACCGAAAGACGATAATCCGATAATAGCATAATACCGAAAGACGATAATCCGATAATAGCAAAATACCGAAAGACGATAATCCGATAATAGCATAATACCGAAAGACGATAATCCGATAATAGCATAATACCGAAAGACGATAATCCGATAATAGCATAATACCGAAAGACGATAATCCGATAATAGCAAAATACCGAAAGACGATAATCCGATAATAGCATAATACCGAAAGACGATAATCCGATAATAGCATAATACCGAAAGACGATAATCCGATAATAGCATAATACCGAAAGACGATAATCCGATAATAGCAAAATACCGAAAGACGATAATCCGATAATAGCATAATACCGAAAGACGATAATCCGATAATAGCATAATACCGAAAGACGATAATCCGATAATAGCATAATACCGAAAGACGATAATCCGATAATAGCAAAATACCGAAAGACGATAATCCGATAATAGCATAATACCGAAAGACGATAATCCGATAATAGCATAATACCGAAAGACGATAATCCGATAATAGCATAATACCGAAAGACGATAATCCGATAATAGCAAAATACCGAAAGACGATAATCCGATAATAGCATAATACCGAAAGACGATAATCCGATAATAGCAAAATACCGAAAGACGATAATCCGATAATAGCAAAATACCGAAAGACGATAATCCGATAATAGCAAAATACCGAAAGACGATAATCCGATAATAGCATAATACCGAAAGACGATAATCCGATAATAGCATAATACCGAAAGACGATAATCCGATAATAGCAAAATACCGAAAGACGATAATCCGATAATAGCATAATACCGAAAGACGATAATCCGATAATAGCAAAATACCGAAAGACGATAATCCGATAATAGCAAAATACCGAAAGACGATAATCCGATAATAGCAAAATACCGAAAGACGATAATCCGATAATAGCAAAATACCGAAAGACGATAATCCGATAATAGCATAATACCGAAAGACGATAATCCGATAATAGCATAATACCGAAAGACGATAATCCGATAATAGCATAATACCGAAAGACGATAATCCGATAATAGCATAATACCGAAAGACGATAATCCGATAATAGCAAAATACCGAAAGACGATAATCCGATAATAGCATAATACCGAAAGACGATAATCCGATAATAGCATAATACCGAAAGACGATAATCCGATAATAGCATAATACCGAAAGACGATAATCCGATAATAGCATAATACCGAAAGACGATAATCCGATAATAGCATAATACCGAAAGACGATAATCCGATAATAGCAAAATACCGAAAGACGATAATCCGATAATAGCAGAATACCGAAAGACGATAATCCGATAATAGCATAATACCGAAAGACGATAATCCGATAATAGCATAATACCGAAAGACGATAATCCGATAATAGCAAAATACCGAAAGACGATAATCCGATAATAGCAAAATACCGAAAGACGATAATCCGATAATAGCATAATACCGAAAGACGATAATCCGATAATAGCATAATACCGAAAGACGATAATCCGATAATAGCATAATACCGAAAGACGATAATCCGATAATAGCATAATACCGAAAGACGATAATCCGATAATAGCATAATACCGAAAGACGATAATCCGATAATAGCAAAATACCGAAAGACGATAATCCGATAATAGCATAATACCGAAAGACGATAATCCGATAATAGCATAATACCGAAAGACGATAATCCGATAATAGCATAATACCGAAAGACGATAATCCGATAATAGCAAAATACCGAAAGACGATAATCCGATAATAGCATAATACCGAAAGACGATAATCCGATAATAGCATAATACCGAAAGACGATAATCCGATAATAGCAAAATACCGAAAGACGATAATCCGATAATAGCAGAATACCGAAAGACGATAATCCGATAATAGCATAATACCGAAAGACGATAATCCGATAATAGCAAAATACCGAAAGACGATAATCCGATAAAGAAATAAAAAATATACGATAAAAAAATACCGAAAAATAATCCGATAATAGCATAATACCAAATGACGATAATCCGATAATAGCATAATACCAAAAGACGATAATCCGATAATAGCAAAATAAAAAAAGACGATAATCCGATAATAGCATAATACCAAAAGACGATAATCCGATAATAGCATAATACCAAAAGACGATAATCCGATAATAGCATAATACCGAAAGACGATAATCCGATAATAGCATAATACCGAAAGACGATAATCCGATAATAGCATAATACCGAAAGACGATAATCCGATAATAGCATAATACCGAAAGACGATAATCCGATAATAGCAAAATACCGAAAGACGATAATCCGATAATAGCAAAATACCGAAAGACGATAATCCGATAATAGCATAATACCGAAAGACGATAATCCGATAATAATAGCAAAATACCGAAAGACGATAATCCGATAATAGCAAAATACCGAAAGACGATAATCCGATAATAGCATAATACCGAAAGACGATAATCCGATAATAGCAAAATAAAAAAAGACGATAATCCGATAATAGCATAATACCAAAAGACGATAATCCGATAATAGCAAAATACCGAAAGACGATAATCCGATAATAGCATAATACCGAAAGACGATAATCCGATAATAGCATAATACCGAAAGACGATAATCCGATAATAGCATAATACCGAAAGACGATAATCCGATAATAGCATAATACCGAAAGACGATAATCCGATAATAGCAAAATACCGAAAGACGATAATCCGATAATAGCAAAATACCGAAAGACGATAATCCGATAATAGCATAATACCGAAAGACGATAATACGATAATAGCATAATACCGAAAGACGATAATCCGATAATAGCATAATACCGAAAGACGATAATCCGATAATAGCAAAATACCGAAAGACGATAATCCGATAATAGCATAATACCGAAAGACGATAATCCGATAATAGCATAATACCGAAAGACGATAATCCGATAATAGCATAATACCGAAAGACGATAATCCGATAATAGCATAATACCGAAAGACGATAATCCGATAATAGCATAATACCGAAAGACGATAACCCGATAATAGCAAAATACCGAAAGACGATAATCCGATAATAGCATAATACCGAAAGACGATAATCCGATAATAGCATAATACCGAAAGACGATAATCCGATAATAGCAAAATACCGAAAGACGATAATCCGATAATAGCAAAATACCGAAAGACGATAAAAAATAAAAAAAACGAAAATAATAGCATAAACCGAAAGACGATAATCCGATAATACGAAAACGAAAAAAACCGAAAGACGATATAATAAATACCGATAATAGACGAAAATAAAACGATAATACAAAAAAAAATAATCCGATAATAGCATAATACCGAAAGACGATAATCCGATAATAGCAAAATACCGAAAGACGATAATCCGAAAATAGCAAAATACCGAAAGACGATAATCCGATAATAGCATAGTACCGAAAGACGATAATCCGATAATCATAATAAAAAATAAAAATCCGATAATAGAAAAATACCGAAAGACGATAATCCGATAATAGCATAATACCGAAAGACGATAATCCGATAATAGCATAATACCGAAAGACGATAATCCGATAATAGCATAATACCGAAAGACGATAATCCGATAATAGCATAATACCGAAAGACGATAATCCGATAATAGCATAATACCGAAAGACGATAATCCGATAATAGAAAAATGCCGAAAGACGATAATCCGATAATAGCAAAATGCCGAAAGACGATAAATAAGCAAAATACGAAAGACGACGATAATAGCAAATGCCGAAAGACGATAATCCGATAATAGCAAAATAAAGACGATAATCCGAAAAAAAAAAAAAAAAAAATAGCAAAATGCCGAAAGACGATAATCCGATAATAGCAAAATGCCGAAAGATAAATAATAAAAAAAAAAAGATAATCCGAAAAAAAAAAATACCGAAAGACGATAATCCGATAATAGCATAATACCGAAAGACGATAATCCGATAATAGCATAATACCGAAAGACGATAATCCGATAATAGCATAATACCGAAAGACGATAATCCGATAATAGCAAAATACCGAAAGACGATAATCCGATAATAGCATAATACCGAAAGACGATAATCCGATAATAGCATAATACCGAAAGACGATAATCCGATAATAGCATAGAACCGAAAGACGATAATCCGATAATAGCATAATACCGAAAGACGATAATCCGATAATAGCAAAATACCGAAAGACGATAATCCGATAATAGCATAATACCGAAAGACGATAATCCGATAATAGCAAAATACCGAAAGACGATAATCCGATAATAGCATAATACCGAAAGACGATAATCCGAAAATAGCATAATACCGAAAGACGATAATCCGATAATAGCATAATACCGAAAGACGATAATCCGATAATAGCATAATACCGAAAGACGATAATCCGATAATAGCAAAATACCGAAAGACGATAATCCGATAATAGCATAATACCGAAAGACGATAATCCGATAATAGCAAAATACCGAAAGACGATAATCCGATAATAGCATAATACCGAAAGACGATAATCCGATAATAGCAAAATACCGAAAGACGATAATCCGATAATAGCAAAATACCGAAAGACGATAATCCGATAATAGCAGAATACCGAAAGACGATAATCCGATAATAGAAAAATACCGAAAGACGATAATCCGATAATAGCATAATACCGAAAGACGAGATAATCCGATAATAGCATAATACCGAAAGACGATAATCCGATAATAGCAAAATACCGAAAGACGATAATCCGATAATAGCATAATACCGAAAGACGATAATCCGATAATAGCATAATACCGAAAGACGATAATCCGATAATAGCAAAATACCGAAAGACGATAATCCGATAATAGCAAAATACCGAAAGACGATAATCCGATAATAGCATAATACCGAAAGACGATAATCCGATAATAGCAAAATACCGAAAGACGATAATCCGATAATAGCATAATACCGAAAGACGATAATCCGATAATAGCATAATACCGAAAGACGATAATCCGATAATAGCATAATACCGAAAGACGATAATCCGATAATAGCAAAATACCGAAAGACGATAATCCGATAATAGCATAATACCGAAAGACGATAATCCGATAATAGCAAAATACCGAAAGACGATAATCCGATAATAGCATAATACCGAAAGACGATAATCCGATAATAGCAAAATACCGAAAGACGATAATCCGATAATAGCATAATACCGAAAGACGATAATCCGATAATAGCATAATATCGAAAGACGATAATCCGATAATAGCATAATACCGAAAGACGATAATCCGATAATAGCATAATACCGAAAGACGATAATCCGATAATAGCATAATACCGAAAGACGATAATCCGATAATAGCATAATACCGAAAGACGATAATCCGATAATAGCATAATACCGAAAGACGATAATCCGATAATAGCAAAATACCGAAAGACGATAATCCGATAATAGCATAATACCGAAAGACGATAATCCGATAATAGCAAAATACCGAAAGACGATAATCCGATAATAGCATAATACCGAAAGACGATAATCCGATAATAGCATAATACCGAAAGACGATAATCCGATAATAGCATAATACCGAAAGACGATAATCCGATAATAGCAAAATACCGAAAGACGATAATCCGATAATAGCATAATACCGAAAGACGATAATCCGATAATAGCAAAATACCGAAAGACGATAATCCGATAATAGCATAATACCGAAAGACGATAATCCGATAATAGCAAAATACCGAAAGACGATAATCCGATAATAGCAAAATACCGAAAGACGATAATCCGATAATAGCAAAATACCGAAAGACGATAATCCGATAATAGCATAATACCGAAAGACGATAATCCGATAATAGCAAAATACCGAAAGACGATAATCCGATAATAGCATAATACCGAAAGACGATAATCCGATAATAGCATAATACCGAAAGACGATAATCCGATAATAGCATAATACCGAAAGACGATAATCCGATAATAGCATAATACCGAAAGACGATAATCCGATAATAGCATAATACCGAAAGACGATAATCCGATAATAGCAAAATACCGAAAGACGATAATCCGATAATAGCATAATACCGAAAGACGATAATCCGATAATAGCATAATACCGAAAGACGATAATCCGATAATAGCATAATACCGAAAGACGATAATCCGATAATAGCAATACCGAAAGACGATAATCCGATAATAGCATAATACCGAAAGACGATAATCCGATAATAGCATAATACCGAAAGACGATAATCCGATAATAGCATAATACCGAAAGACGATAATCCGATAATAGCATAATACCGAAAGACGATAATCCGATAATAGCATAATACCGAAAGACGATAATCCGATAATAGCATAATACCGAAAGACGATAATCCGATAATAGCAAATACCGAAAGACGATAATCCGATAATAGCATAATACCGAAAGACGATAATCCGATAATAGCAAAATACCGAAAGACGATAATCCGATAATAGCATAATACCGAAAGACGATAATCCGATAATAGCATAATACCGAAAGACGATAATCCGATAATAGCATAATACCGAAAGACGATAATCCGATAATAGCATAATACCGAAAGACGATAATCCGATAATAGCATAATACCGAAAGACGATAATCCGATAATAGCAAAATACCGAAAGACGATAATCCGATAATAGCATAATACCGAAAGACGATAATCCGATAATAGCATAATACCGAAAGACGATAATCCGATAATAGCATAATACCGAAAGACGATAATCCGATAATAGCATAATACCGAAAGACGATAATCCGATAATAGCATAATACCGAAAGACGATAATCCGATAATAGCAAAATACCGAAAGACGATAATCCGATAATAGCATAATACCGAAAGACGATAATCCGATAATAGCATAATACCGAAAGACGATAATCCGATAATAGCATAATACCGAAAGACGATAATCCGATAATAGCATAATACCGAAAGACGATAATCCGGTAATAGCATAATACCGAAAGACGATAATCCGATAATAGCATAATACCGAAAGACGATAATCCGATAATAGCATAATACCGAAAGACGATAATCCGATAATAGCATAATACCGAAAGACGATAATCCGATAATAGCATAATACCGAAAGACGATAATCCGATAATAGCATAATACCGAAAGACGATAATCCGATAATAGCATAATACCGAAAGACGATAATCCGATAATAGCAAAATACCGAAAGACGATAATCCGATAATAGCATAATACCGAAAGACGATAATCCGATAATAGCATAATACCGAAAGACGATAATCCGATAATAGCAAAATACCGAAAGACGATAATCCGATAATAGCATAATACCGAAAGACGATAATCCGATAATAGCATAATACCGAAAGACGATAATCCGATAATAACATAATACCGAAAGACGATAATCCGATAATAGCATAATACCGAAAGACGATAATCCGATAATAGCAAAATACCGAAAGACGATAATCCGATAATAGCAAAATACCGAAAGACGATAATCCGATAATAGCATAATACCGAAAGACGATAATCCGATAATAGCATAATACCGAAAGACGATAATCCGATAATAGCAAAATACCGAAAGACGATAATCCGATAATAGCAAAATACCGAAAGACGATAATCCGATAATAGCATAATACCGAAAGACGATAATCCGATAATAGCAAAATACCGAAAGACGATAATCCGATAATTGCATAATACCGAAAGACGATAATCCGATATAATAGCAAAATGCAGAAAGACGATAATCCGATAATAGCAAAATACCGAAAGACGATAATCCGATAATAGCATAATACCGAAAGACGATAATCCGATAATAGCATAATACCGAAAGAAGATAATCCGATAATAGCATAATACCGAAAGACGATAATCCGATAATAGCATAATACCGAAAGACGATAATCCGATAATAGCATAATACCGAAAGACGATAATCCGATAATAGCATAATACCGAAAGACGATAATCCGATAATAGCATAATACCGAAAGACGATAATCCGATAATAGCAAAATACCGAAAGACGATAATCCGATAATAGCCGATAATAGCCGATAATACCGAAAGGACGATAATCCGATAATAGCATAATACCGAAAGACGATAATCCGATAATAGCATAATACCGAAAGACGATAATCCGATAATAGCATAATACCGAAAGACGATAATCCGATAATAGCATAATACCGAAAGACGATAATCCGATAATAGCATAATACCGAAAGACGATAATCCGATAATAGCAAAATACCGAAAGACGATAATCCGATAATAGCAAAATACCGAAAGACGATAATCCGATAATAGCATAATACCGAAAGACGATAATCCGATAATAGCATAATACCGAAAGACGATAATCCGATAATAGCATAATACCGAAAGACGATAATCCGATAATAGCAAAATACCGAAAAAAGGTTATCCGATAATAGCATAATACCGAAAGACGATAATCCGATAATAGCATAATACCGAAAGACGATAATCCGATAATAGCATAATACCGAAAGACGATAATCCGATAATAGCAAAATACCGAAAGACGATAATCCGATAATAGCATAATACCGAAAGACGATAATCCGATAATAGCAAAATACCGAAAGACGATAATCCGATAATAGCATAATACCGAAAGACGATAATCCGATAATAGCAAAATACCGAAAAAAGGTTATCCGATAATAGCATTATACCGAAAGACGATAATCCGATAATAGCAAAATACCGAAAGACGATAATCCGATAATAGCATAATACCGAAAGACGATAATCCGATAATAGCAAAATACCGAAAGACGATAATCCGATAATAGCATAATACCGAAAGACGATAATCCGATAATAGCAAAATACCGAAAGACGATAATCCGATAATAGCATAATACCGAAAGACGATAATCCGATAATAGCATAATACCGAAAGACGATAATCCGATAATAGCAAAATACCGAAAGACGATAATCCGATAATAGCATAATACCGAAAGACGATAATCCGATAATAGCATAATACCCAAAGACGATAATCCGATAATAGCATAATACCGAAAGACGATAATCCGATAATAGCATAATACCGAAAGACGATAATCCGATAATAGCAAAATACCGAAAGACGATAATCCGATAATAGCATAATACCGAAAGACGATAATCCGATAATAGCATAATACCGAAAGACGATAATCCGATAATAGCATAATACCGAAAGACGATAATCCGATAATAGCAAAATACCGAAAGACGATAATCCGATAATAGCATAATACCGAAAGACGATAATCCGATAATAGCATAATACCGAAAGACGATAATCCGATAATAGCATAATACCGAAAGACGATAATCCGATAATAGCAAAATACCGAAAGACGATAATCCGATAATAGCAAAATACCGAAAAAAGGTTATCCGATAATAGCATTATACCGAAAGACGATAATCCGATAATAGCAAAATACCGAAAGACGATAATCCGATAATAGCATAATACCGAAAGACGATAATCCGATAATAGCAAAATACCGAAAGACGATAATCCGATAATAGCAAAATACCGAAAAAAGGTTATCCGATAATAGCATTATACCGAAAGACGATAATCCGATAATAGCAAAATACCGAAAAAAGGTTATCCGATAATAGCATAATACCGAAAGACGATAATCCGATAATAGCAAAATACCGAAAGACGATAATCCGATAATAGCATAATACCGAAAGACGATAATCCGATAATAGCATAATACCGAAAGACGATAATCCGATAATAGCATAATACCGAAAGACGATAATCCGATAATAGCAAAATACCGAAAGACGATAATCCGATAATAGCATAATACCGAAAGACGATAATCCGATAATAGCAAAATACCGAAAGACGATAATCCGATAATAGCATAATACCGAAAGACGATAATCCGATAATAGCAAAATACCGAAAGACGATAATCCGATAATAGCATAATACCCAAAGACGATAATCCGATAATAGCATAATACCGAAAGACGATAATCCGATAATAGCAAATACCGAAAAGACGATAATCCGATAATAGCATAATACCGAAAGACGATAATCCGATAATAGCATAATACCGAAAGACGATAATCCGATAATAGCATAATACCGAAAGACGATAATCCGATAATAGCATAATACCGAAAGACGATAATCCGATAATAGCATAATACCGAAAGACGATAATCCGATAATAGCAAAATACCGAAAGACGATAATCCGATAATAGCAGAATACCGAAAGACGATAATCCGATAATAGCATAATACCGAAAGACGATAATCCGATAATAGCATAATACCGAAAGACGATAATCCGATAATAGCATAATACCGAAAGACGATAATCCGATAATAGCATAATACCGAAAGACGATAATCCGATAATAGCAAAATACCGAAAGACGATAATCCGATAATAGCATAATACCGAAAGACGATAATCCGATAATAGCATAATACCGAAAGACGATAATCCGATAATAGCATAATACCAAAAGACGATAATCCGATAATAGCATAATACCGAAAGACGATAATCCGATAATAGCATAATACCGAAAGACGATAATCCGATAATAGCATAATACCAAAGACGATAATCCGATAATAGCAAAATACCGAAAAGACGATAATCCGATAATAGCATAATACCGAAAAGACGATAATCCGATAATAGCATAATACCGAAAAGACGATAATCCGATAATAGCAAATACGAAAGACGATAATCCGATAATAGCATAATACCGAAAGACGATAATCCGATAATAGCATAATACCGAAAGACGATAATCCGATAATAGCAAAATACCGAAAGACGATAATCCGATAATAGCATAATACCGAAAGACGATAATCCGATAATAGGATAATACCGAAAGACGATAATCCGATAATAGCATAATACCGAAAGACGATAATCCGATAATAGCATAATACCGAAAGACGATAATCCGATAATAGCATAATACCGAAAGACGATAATCCGATAATAGCAAAATACCGAAAGACGATAATCCGATAATAGCAAAATACCGAAAGACGATAATCCGATAATAGCAAAATACCGAAAGACGATAATCCGATAATAGCATAATACCGAAAGACGATAATCCGATAATAGCAGAATACCGAAAGACGATAATCCGATAATAGCAGAATACCGAAAGACGATAATCCGATAATAGCATAATACCGAAAGACGATAATCCGATAATAGCATAATACCGAAAGACGATAATCCGATAATAGCATAATACCGAAAGACGATAATCCGATAATAGCATAATACCGAAAGACGATAATCCGATAATAGCATAATACCGAAAGACGATAATCCGATAATAGCATAATACCGAAAGACGATAATCCGATAATAGCAAAATACCGAAAGACGATAATCCGATAATAGCATAATACCGAAAGACGATAATCCGATAATAGCAAAATACCGAAAGACGATAATCCGATAATAGCATAATACCGAAAGACGATAATCCGATAATAGCATAATACCGAAAGACGATAATCCGATAATAGCATAATACCGAAAGACGATAATCCGATAATAGCAAAATAATGAAAGACGATAATCCGATAATAGCATAATACCGAAAGACGATAATCCGATAATAGCATAATACCGAAAGACGATAATCCGATAATAGCATAATACCCAAAGACGATAATCCGATAATAGCAAAATACCGAAAGACGATAATCCGATAATAGCATAATACCGAAAGACGATAATCCGATAATAGCATAATACCAAAAGACGATAATCCGATAATAGCATAATACCGAAAAGACGATAATCCGATAATAGCATAATACCGAAAAGACGATAATCCGATAATAGCATAATACCGAAAGACGATAATCCGATAATAGCATAATACCGAAAAGACGATAATCCGATAATAGCATAATACCGAAAAGACGATAATCCGATAATAGCATAATACCGAAAGACGATAATCCGATAATAGCATAATACCGAAAGACGATAATCCGATAATAGCATAATACCGAAAGACGATAATCCGATAATAGCAAAATACCGAAAGACGATAATCCGATAATAGCATAATACCGAAAGACGATAATCCGATAATAGCATAATACCGAAAGACGATAATCCGATAATAGCATAATACCGAAAGACGATAATCCGATAATAGCATAATACCGAAAGACGATAATCCGATAATAGCAAAATACCGAAAAAAGGTTATCCGATAATAGCATTATACCGAAAGACGATAATCCGATAATAGCAAAATACCGAAAGACGATAATCCGATAATAGCATAATACCGAAAGACGATAATCCGATAATAGCATAATACCGAAAGACGATAATCCGATAATAGCATAATACCGAAAGACGATAATCCGATAATAGCATAATACCGAAAGACGATAATCCGATAATAGCATAATACCGAAAGACGATAATCCGATAATAGCATAATACCGAAAGACGATAATCCGATAATAGCATAATACCGAAAGACGATAATCCGATAATAGCATAATACCGAAAGACGATAATCCGATAATAGCATAATACCGAAAGACGATAATCCGATAATAGCATAATACCGAAAGACGATAATCCGATAATAGCAAAATACCGAAAGACGATAATCCGATAATAGCATAATACCGAAAGACGATAATCCGATAATAGCAAAATACCAAAAGACGATAATCCGATAATAGCATAATACCGAAAGACGATAATCCGATAATAGCATAATACCGAAAGACGATAATCCGATAATAGCAAAATACCGAAAGACGATAATCCGATAATAGCATAATACCGAAAGACGATAATCCGATAATAGCAAAATACCAAAAGACGATAATCCGATAATAGCAAAATGCCGAAAGACGATAATCCGATAATAGCATAATACCGAAAGACGATAATCCGATAATAGCATAATACCGAAAGACGATAATCCGATAATAGCATAATACCGAAAGACGATAATCCGATAATAGCAAAATACCGAAAGACGATAATCCGATAATAGCAAAATACCGAAAAAAGGTTATCCGATAATAGCATTATACCGAAAGACGATAATCCGATAATAGCAAAATACCGAAAGACGATAATCCGATAATAGCATAATACCGAAAGACGATAATCCGATAATAGCAAAATACCAAAAGACGATAATCCGATAATAGCAAAATACCAAAAGACGATAATCCGATAATAGCAAAATACCAAAAGACGATAATCCGATAATAGCAAAATGCCGAAAAGACGATAATCCGATAATAGCATAATACCGAAAAGACGATAATCCGATAATAGCATAATACCGAAAGACGATAATCCGATAATAGCATAATACCGAAAGACGATAATCCGATAATAGCAAAATACCGAAAGACGATAATCCGATAATAGCATAATACCGAAAGACGATAATCCGATAATAGCAAAATACCGAAAGACGATAATCCGATAATAGCATAATACCGAAAGACGATAATCCGATAATAGCAAAATACCGAAAGACGATAATCAGATAATAGCAAAATACCGAAAAAAGGTTATCCGATAATAGCATTATACCGAAAGACGATAATCAGATAATAGCAAAATACCAAAAGACGATAATCCGATAATAGCATAATACCGAAAGACGATAATCCGATAATAGCAAAATACCGAAAGACGATAATCCGATAATAGCATAATACCGAAAGACGATAATCCGATAATAGCATAATACCGAAAGACGATAATCCGATAATAGCAAAATAATGAAAGACGATAATCCGATAATAGCATAATACCGAAAGACGATAATCCGATAATAGCAAAATACCGAAAGACGATAATCCGATAATAGCATAATACCGAAAGACGATAATCCGATAATAGCAAAATACCGAAAGACGATAATCCGATAATAGCATAATACCGAAAGACGATAATCCGATAATAGCAAAATACCGAAAGACGATAATCCGATAATAGCATAATACCGAAAGACGATAATCCGATAATAGCATAATACCGAAAGACGATAATCCGATAATAGCAAAATACCGAAAGACGATAATCCGATAATAGCATAATACCGAAAGACGATAATCCGATAATAGCATAATACCGAAAGACGATAATCCGATAATAGCATAATACCGAAAGACGATAATCCGATAATAGCAAGATATCGAAAGACGATAATCCGATAATAGCATAATACCGAAAGACGATAATCCGATAATAGCATAATACCGAAAGACGATAATCCGATAATAGCATAATACCGAAAAGACGATAATCCGATAATAGCATAATACCGAAAGACGATAATCCGATAATAGCAAAATACCGAAAGACGATAATCCGATAATAGCATAATACCGAAAGACGATAATCCGATAATAGCAAAATACCGAAAGACGATAATCCGATAATAGCAAAATACCGAAAAAAGGTTATCCGATAATAGCATTATACCGAAGACGATAATCCGATAATAGCAAAATACCGAAAGACGATAATCCGATAATAGCAAATACCGAAAAGACGATAATCCGATAATAGCATAATACCGAAAGACGATAATCCGATAATAGCATAATACCGAAAGACGATAATCCGATAATAGCATAATACAAAGACGATAATCCGATAATAGCATAATACCGAAAGACGATAATCCGATAATAGCATAATACCGAAAAGACGATAATCCGATAATAGCATAATACCGAAAGACGATAATCCGATAATAGCAAAATACCGAAAAGACGATAATCCGATAATAGCAAAATACCGAAAGACGATAATCCGATAATAGCATAAAAAAGACGATAATCCGATAATAGCATAATACCGAAAGACGATAATCCGATAATAGCATAATACCGAAAAGACGATAATCCGATAATAGCATAATACCGAAAGACGATAATCCGATAATAGCATAATACCGAAAAGACGATAATCCGATAATAGCATAATACCGAAAGACGATAATCCGATAATAGCATAATACCGAAAAGACGATAATCCGATAATAGCATAATACCGAAAAGACGATAATCCGATAATAGCATAATACCGAAAAGACGATAATCCGATAATAGCATAATACCGAAAAGACGATAATCCGATAATAGCATAATACCGAAAGACGATAATCCGATAATAGCATAATACCGAAAGACGATAATCCGATAATAGCATAATACCGAAAAGACGATAATCCGATAATAGCATAATACCGAAAGACGATAATCCGATAATAGCATAATACCGAAAAGACGATAATCCGATAATAGCATAATACCGAAAAGACGATAATCCGATAATAGCATAATACCGAAAAGACGATAATCCGATAATAGCAAAATACCGAAAGACGATAATCCGATAATAGCATAATACCGAAAGACGATAATCCGATAATAGCATAATACCGAAAGACGATAATCCGATAATAGCATAATTCCCAAAGACGATAATCCGATAATAGCATAATACCGAAAGACGATAATCCGATAATAGCATAATACCGAAAGACGATAATCCGATAATAGCATAATACCGAAAGACGATAATCCGATAATAGCATAATACCGAAAGACGATAATCCGATAATAGCATAATACCGAAAGACGATAATCCGATAATAGCATAATACCGAAAGACGATAATCCGATAATAGCATAATACCGAAAAGACGATAATCCGATAATAGCATAATACCGAAAGACGATAATCCGATAATAGCATAATACCGAAAGACGATAATCCGATAATAGCAATACCGAAAGACGATAATCCGATAATAGCAAATACCCGAAAGACGATAATCCGATAATAGCATAATACCGAAAGACGATAATCCGATAATAGCATAATACCGAAAGACGATAATCCGATAATAGCATAATACCGAAAGACGATAATCCGATAATAGCATAATACCGAAAGACGATAATCCGATAATAGCATAATACCGAAAGACGATAATCCGATAATAGCATAATACCGAAAAGACGATAATCCGATAATAGCATAATACCGAAAGACGATAATCCGATAATAGCATAATACCGAAAGACGATAATCCGATAATAGCATAATACCGAAAGACGATAATCCGATAATAGCATAATACCGAAAGACGATAATCCGATAATAGCATAATACCGAAAGACGATAATCCGATAATAGCATAATACGAAAGACGATAATCCGATAATAGCATAATACCGAAAGACGATAATCCGATAATAGCAAAATACCGAAAGACGATAATCCGATAATAGCAGAATACCGAAAGACGATAATCCGATAATAGCATAATACCGAAAGACGATAATCCGATAATAGCATAATACCGAAAGACGATAATCCGATAATAGCAAAATACCGAAAGACGATAATCCGATAATAGCATAATACCGAAAGACGATAATCCGATAATAGCATAATACCGAAAGACGATAATCCGATAATAGCATAATACCGAAAGACGATAATCCGATAATAGCAAAATACCGAAAGACGATAATCCGATAATAGCATAATACCGAAAGACGATAATCCGATAATAGCAAAATACCGAAAGACGATAATCCGATAATAGCAAAATACCGAAAGACGATAATCCGATAATAGCATAATACCGAAAGACGATAATCCGATAATAGCAAAATACCGAAAAAAGGTTATCCGATAATAGCATTATACCGAAAGACGATAATCCGATAATAGCAAAATACCGAAAGACGATAATCCGATAATAGCATAATACCGAAAGACGATAATCCGATAATAGCATAATACCGAAAGACGATAATCCGATAATAGCATAATACCGAAAGACGATAATCCGATAATAGCATAATACCGAAAGACGATAATCCGATAATAGCATAATACCGAAAGACGATAATCCGATAATAGCATAATACCGAAAGACGATAATCCGATAATAGCAAAATACCGAAAGACGATAATCCGATAATAGCATAATACCGAAAGACGATAATCCGATAATAGCAAAATACCGAAAGACGATAATCCGATAATAGCATAATACCGAAAGACGATAATCCGATAATAGCATAATACCGAAAGACGATAATCCGATAATAGCAAAATACCGAAAGACGATAATCCGATAATAGCATAATACCGAAAGACGATAATCCGATAATAGCATAATACCGAAAGACGATAATCCGATAATAGCATAATACCGAAAGACGATAATCCGATAATAGCAAAATACCGAAAGACGATAATCCGATAATAGCATAATACCGAAAGACGATAATCCGATAATAGCATAATACCGAAAGACGATAATCCGATAATAGCATAATACCGAAAGACGATAATCCGATAATAGCAAAATACCGAAAGACGATAATCCGATAATAGCATAATACCGAAAGACGATAATCCGATAATAGCATAATACCGAAAGACGATAATCCGATAATAGCATAATACCGAAAGACGATAATCCGATAATAGCATAATACCGAAAGACGATAATCCGATAATAGCATAATACCGAAAGACGATAATCCGATAATAGCAAAATACCGAAAGACGATAATCCGATAATAGCATAATACCGAAAGACGATAATCCGATAATAGCATAATACCGAAAGACGATAATCCGATAATAGCATAATACCGAAAAGACGATAATCCGATAATAGCATAATACCGAAAAGACGATAATCCGATAATAGCATAATACCGAAAGACGATAATCCGATAATAGCATAATACCAAAAGACGATAATCCGATAATAGCATAATACCGAAAGACGATAATCCGATAATAGCATAATACCGAAAGACGATAATCCGATAATAGCATAATACCGAAAGACGATAATCCGATAATAGCAGAATACCGAAAGACGATAATCCGATAATAGCATAATACCGAAAGACGATAATCCGATAATAGCATAATACCGAAAGACGATAATCCGATAATAGCAAAATACCGAAAGACGATAATCCGATAATAGCATAATACCGAAAGACGATAATCCGATAATAGCATAATACCGAAAGACGATAATCCGATAATAGCATAATACCCAAAGACGATAATCCGATAATAGCATAATACCGAAAGACGATAATCCGATAATAGCATAATACCAAAAGACGATAATCCGATAATAGCATAATACCAAAAGACGATAATCCGATAATAGCATAATACCAAAAGACGATAATCCGATAATAGCATAATGCCAAAAGACGATAATCCGATAATAGCATAATACCAAAAGACGATAATCCGATAATAGCATAATACCAAAAGACGATAATCCAATAATAGCATAATACCAAAAGACGGTAATCCGATAATAGCATAATACCAAAAGACGATAATCCGATAATAGCATAATACCAAAAGACGATAATCCGATAATAGCATAATACCAAAAGACGATAATCCGATAATAGCAAAATACCGAAAGACGATAATCCGATAATAGCATAATACCGAAAGACGATAATCCGATAATAGCATAATACCGAAAGACGATAATCCGATAATAGCATAATACCGAAAGACGATAATCCGATAATAGCAGAATACCGAAAGACGATAATCCGATAATAGCAGAATACCGAAAGACGATAATCCGATAATAGCAAAATACCGAAAGACGATAATCCGATAATAGCAAAATACCGAAAAAAGGTTATCCGATAATAGCATTATACCGAAAGACGATAATCCGATAATAGCAAAATACCGAAAGACGATAATCCGATAATAGCATAATACCGAAAGACGATAATCCGATAATAGCAAAATACCGAAAGACGATAATCCGATAATAGCATAATACCGAAAGACGATAATCCGATAATAGCATAATACCGAAAGACGATAATCCGATAATAGCATAATACCGAAAGACGATAATCCGATAATAGCATAATACCGAAAGACGATAATCCGATAATAGCATAATACCGAAAGACGATAATCCGATAATAGCATAATACCGAAAGACGATAATCCGATAATAGCATAATACCGAAAGACGATAATCCGATAATAGCAAAATACCGAAAGACGATAATCCGATAATAGCAATACCGAAAAGACGATAATCCGATAATAGCATAATACCGAAAAGACGATAATCCGATAATAGCATAATACCGAAAGACGATAATCCGATAATAGCATAATACCGAAAGACGATAATCCGATAATAGCATAATACCGAAAGACGATAATCCGATAATAGCATAATACCGAAAGACGATAATCCGATAATAGCATAATACCGAAAAGACGATAATCCGATAATAGCATAATACCGAAAGACGATAATCCGATAATAGCATAATACCGAAAGACGATAATCCGATAATAGCATAATACGAAAGACGATAATCCGATAATAGCATAATACCGAAAGACGATAATCCGATAATAGCATAATACCGAAAGACGATAATCCGATAATAGCATAATACCGAAAGACGATAATCCGATAATAGCATAATACCGAAAGACGATAATCCGATAATAGCAAAATAAAGAAAGACGATAATCCGATAATAGCATAATACCGAAAGACGATAATCCGATAATAGCAAAATACCGAAAGACGATAATCCGATAATAGCATAATACCGAAAGACGATAATCCGATAATAGCAAAATACCGAAAGACGATAATCCGATAATAGCATAATACCGAAAGACGATAATCCGATAATAGCAAAATACCGAAAGACGATAATCCGATAATAGCATAATACCGAAAGACGATAATCCGATAATAGCATAATACCGAAAGACGATAATCCGATAATAGCATAATACCGAAAGACGATAATCCGATAATAGCATAATACCGAAAGACGATAATCCGATAATAGCATAATACCGAAAGACGATAATCCGATAATAGCATAATACCGAAAAGACGATAATCCGATAATAGCATAATACCGAAAGACGATAATCCGATAATAGCATAATACCGAAAGACGATAATCCGATAATAGCATAATACCGAAAAGACGATAATCCGATAATAGCATAATACCGAAAGACGATAATCCGATAATAGCATAATACCGAAAGACGATAATCCGATAATAGCATAATACCGAAAAGACGATAATCCGATAATAGCATAATACCGAAAGACGATAATCCGATAATAGCATAATACCGAAAGACGATAATCCGATAATAGCATAATACCGAAAGACGATAATCCGATAATAGCATAATACCGAAAGACGATAATCCGATAATAGCATAATACCGAAAGACGATAATCCGATAATAGCATAATACCGAAAGACGATAATCCGATAATAGCATAATACCGAAAGACGATAATCCGATAATAGCATAATACCGAAAGACGATAATCCGATAATAGCAAAATACCGAAAGACGATAATCCGATAATAGCATAATACCGAAAGACGATAATCCGATAATAGCATAATACCGAAAGACGATAATCCGATAATAGCATAATACCGAAAGACGATAATCCGATAATAGCATAATACCGAAAGACGATAATCCGATAATAGCATAATACCGAAAGACGATAATCCGATAATAGCAAAATACCGAAAGACGATAATCCGATAATAGCATAATACCGAAAGACGATAATCCGATAATAGCAAAATACCGAAAGACGATAATCCGATAATAGCATAATACCGAAAGACGATAATCCGATAATAGCATAATACCGAAAGACGATAATCCGATAATAGCATAATACCGAAAGACGATAATCCGATAATAGCATAATACCGAAAGACGATAATCCGATAATAGCAGAATACCGAAAGACGATAATCCGATAATAGCAAAATACCGAAAGACGATAATCCGATAATAGCATAATACCAAAAGACGATAATCCGATAATAGCAAAATACCGAAAGACGATAATCCGATAATAGCATAATACCAAAAGACGATAATCCGATAATAGCATAATACCTAAAGACGATAATCCGATAATAGCATAATACCGAAAGACGATAATCCGATAATAGCATAATACCGAAAGACGATAATCCGATAATAGCATAATACCGAAAGACGATAATCCGATAATAGCATAATACCAAAAGACGATAATCCGATAATAGCATAATACCAAAAGACGATAATCCGATAATAGCATAATACCAAAAGACGATAATCCGATAATAGCAAAATACCAAATGACGATAATCCGATAATAGCATAATACCAAAAGACGATAATCCGATAATAGCATACCGAAAGACGATAATCCGATAATAGCAAAATACCAAAAGACGATAATCCGATAATAGCATAATACCGAAAGACGATAATCCGATAATAGCATAATACCGAAAGACGATAATCCGATAATAGCATAATACCGAAAGACGATAATCCGATAATAGCATAATACCGAAAGACGATAATCCGATAATAGCATAATACCGAAAGACGATAATCCGATAATAGCAAAATACCGAAAGACGATAATCCGATAATAGCATAATACCGAAAGACGATAATCCGATAATAGCAAAATACCGAAAAAAGGTTATCCGATAATAGCAAAATACCGAAAGACGATAATCCGATAATAGCAAAATACCGAAAGACGATAATCCGATAATAGCATAATACCGAAAGACGATAATCCGATAATAGCAAAATACCGAAAGACGATAATCCGATAATAGCAAAATACCGAAAAAAGGTTATCCGATAATAGCATTATACCGAAAGACGATAATCCGATAATAGCAAAATACCAAAAGACGTTAATCCGATAATAGCATAATACCGAAAGACGATAATCCGATAATAGCAAAATACCGAAAGACGATAATCCGATAATAGCAAAATACCGAAAAAAGGTTATCCGATAATAGCATTATACCGAAAGACGATAATCCGATAATAGCAAAATACCGAAAGACGATAATCCGATAATAGCAAAATACCAAAAGACGATAATCCGATAATAGCAAAATGCCGAAAGACGATAATCCGATAATAGCAAAATACCGAAAGACGATAATCCGATAATAGCATAATACCGAAAGACGATAATCCGATAATAGCATAATACCGAAAGACGATAATCCGATAATAGCAAAATACCGAAAGACGATAATCCGATAATAGCATAATACCGAAAGACGATAATCCGATAATAGCAAAATACCGAAAGACGATAATCCGATAATAGCAAAATACCGAAAAACGATAATCCGATAATAGCAAAATACCGAAAGACGATAATCCGATAATAGCATAATACCGAAAGACGATAATCCGATAATAGCATAATACCGAAAGACGATAATCCGATAATAGCATAATACCGAAAGACGATAATCCGATAATAGCAAAATACCTAAAAGACGATAATCCGATAATAGCATAATACCGAAAAGACGATAATCCGATAATAGCATAATACCGAAAAGACGATAATCCGATAATAGCATAATACCCAAAGACGATAATCCGATAATAGCAAAATACCGAAAGACGATAATCCGATAATAGCATAATACCGAAAGACGATAATCCGATAATAGCATAATACCGAAAGACGATAATCCGATAATAGCATAATACCGAAAGACGATAATCCGATAATAGCATAATACCGAAAGACGATAATCCGATAATAGCATAATACCGAAAGACGATAATCCGATAATAGCAAAATACCGAAAGACGATAATCCGATAATAGCATAATACCGAAAGACGATAATCCGATAATAGCAAAATACCGAAAGACGATAATCCGATAATAGCATAATACCGAAAGACGATAATCCGATAATAGCAAAATACCGAAAGACGATATTCCGATAATAGCATAATACCGAAAGACGATAATCCGATAATAGCATAATACCGAAAGACGATAATCCGATAATAGCATAATACCGAAAGACGATAATCCGATAATAGCATGATACCGAAAGACGATAATCCGATAATAGCATAATACCGAAAGACGATAATCCGATAATAGCAAAATACCGAAAGACGATAATCCGATAATAGCATAATACCGAAAGACGATAATCCGATAATAGCATAATACCCAAAGACGATAATCCGATAATAGCATAATACCGAAAGACGATAATCCGATAATAGCATAATACCGAAAGACGATAATCCGATAATAGCATAATACCGAAAGACGATAATCCGATAATAGCATCATACCGAAAGACGATAATCCGATAATAGCATAATACCGAAAGACGATAATCCGATAATAGCATAATACCGAAAGACGATAATCCGATAATAGCATAATACCGAAAGACGATAATCCGATAATAGCAAAATACCGAAAGACGATAATCCGATAATAGCATAATACCGAAAGACGATAATCCGATAATAGCATAATACCGAAAGACGATAATCCGATAATAGCAAAATACCGAAAGACGATAATCCGATAATAGCATAATACCGAAAGACGATAATCCGATAATAGCATAATACCGAAAGACGATAATCCGATAATAGCAAAATACCGAAAGACGATAATCCGATAATAGCATTATACCGAAAGACGATAATCCGATAATAGCATAATACCGAAAGACGATAATCCGATAATAGCATAATACCGAAAGACGATAATCCGATAATAGCATAATACCGAAAGACGATAATCCGATAATAGCATAATACCGAAAGACGATAATCCGATAATAGCAAAATACCGAAAGACGATAATCCGATAATAGCATAATACCGAAAGACGATAATCCGATAATAGCATAATACCGAAAGACGATAATCCGATAATAGCAAAATACCGAAAGACGATAATCCGATAATAGCATAATACCGAAAGACGATAATCCGATAATAGCATAATACCCAAAGACGATAATCCGATAATAGCATAATACCGAAAGACGATAATCCGATAATAGCATAATACCGAAAGACGATAATCCGATAATAGCAAAATACCGAAAGACGATAATCCGATAATAGCATAATACCGAAAGACGATAATCCGATAATAGCATAATACCGAAAGACGATAATCCGATAATAGCATAATACCGAAAGACGATAATCCGATAATAGCATAATACCGAAAGACGATAATCCGATAATAGCATAATACCGAAAGACGATAATCCGATAATAGCATAATACCGAAAGACGATAATCCGATAATAGCAAAATACCGAAAGACGATAATCCGATAATAGCATAATACCGAAAGACGATAATCCGATAATAGCAAAATACCGAAAGACGATAATCCGATAATAGCAAGATACCGAAAGACGATAATCCGATAATAGCATAATACCGAAAGACGATAATCCGATAATAGCATAATACCGAAAGACGATAATCCGATAATAGCATAATACCGAAAGACGATAATCCGATAATAGCATAATACCGAAAGACGATAATCCGATAATAGCAAAATACCGAAAGACGATAATCCGATAATAGCATAATACCGAAAGACGATAATCCGATAATAGCATAATACCGAAAGACGATAATCCGATAATAGCATAATACCGAAAGACGATAATCCGATAATAGCATAATACCGAAAGACGATAATCCGATAATAGCATAATACCCAAAGACGATAATCCGATAATAGCATAATACCGAAAGACGATAATCCGATAATAGCATAATACCCAAAGACGATAATCCGATAATAGCATAATACCGAAAGACGATAATCCGATAATAGCATAATACCGAAAGACGATAATCCGATAATAGCAAAATACCGAAAGACGATAATCCGATAATAGCATAATACCGAAAGACGATAATCCGATAATAGCAAAATACCGAAAGACGATAATCCGATAATAGCATAATACCGAAAGACGATAATCCGATAATAGCAAAATACCGAAAGACGATAATCCGATAATAGCAAAATACCGAAAGACGATAATCCGATAATAGCAAAATACCGAAAGACGATAATCCGATAATAGCATAATACCGAAAGACGATAATCCGATAATAGCAAAATACCGAAAGACGATAATCCGATAATAGCATAATACCGAAAGACGATAATCCGATAATAGCATAATACCGAAAGACGATAATCCGATAATAGCATAATACCCAAAGACGATAATCCGATAATAGCATAATACCGAAAGACGATAATCCGATAATAGCATAATACCGAAAGACGATAATCCGATAATAGCAAAATACCGAAAGACGATAATCCGATAATAGCATAATACCGAAAGACGATAATCCGATAATAGCATAATACCGAAAGACGATAATCCGATAATAGCATAATACCGAAAGACGATAATCCGATAATAGCATAATACCGAAAGACGATAATCCGATAATAGCATAATACCGAAAGACGATAATCCGATAATAGCATAATACCGAAAGACGATAATCCGATAATAGCATAATACCGAAAGACGATAATCCGATAATAGCATAATACCGAAAGACGATAAATCCGATAATAGCATAATACCGAAAAGACGATAATCCGATAATAGCAAATACCGAAAGACGATAATCCGATAATAGCATAATACCGAAAGACGATAATCCGATAATAGCAGAATACCGAAAGACGATAATCCGATAATAGCAGAATACCGAAAGACGATAATCCGATAATAGCATAATACCCGAAAGACGATAATCCGATAATAGCATAATACCGAAAGACGATAATCCGATAATAGCATAATACCGAAAGACGATAATCCGATAATAGCATAATACCGAAAGACGATAATCCGATAATAGCATAATACCGAAAGACGATAATCCGATAATAGCATAATACCGAAAGACGATAATCCGATAATAGCATAATACCCAAAGACGATAATCCGATAATAGCATAATACCGAAAGACGATAATCCGATAATAGCAAAATACCGAAAGACGATAATCCGATAATAGCATAATACCGAAAGACGATAATCCGATAATAGCAAAATACCGAAAGACGATAATCCGATAATAGCATAATACCGAAAGACGATAATCCGATAATAGCAAAATACCGAAAGACGATAATCCGATAATAGCATAATACCGAAAGACGATAATCCGATAATAGCATAATACCGAAAGACGATAATCCGATAATAGCATAATACCGAAAGACGATAATCCGATAATAGCATAATACCGAAAGACGATAATCCGATAATAGCATAATACCGAAAGACGATAATCCGATAATAGCATAATACCGAAAGACGATAATCCGATAATAGCATAATACCGAAAGACGATAATCCGATAATAGCATAATACCGAAAGACGATAATCCGATAATAGCATAATACCGAAAAGACGATAATCCGATAATAGCATAATACCGAAAGACGATAATCCGATAATAGCATAATACCGAAAGACGATAATCCGATAATAGCAATACCGAAAAGACGATAATCCGATAATAGCATAATACCAAAAGACGATAATCCGATAATAGCATAATACCAAAAGACGATAATCCGATAATAGCATATAACCAAAAGACGATAATCCGATAATAGCATAATACCAAAAGACGATAATCCGATAATAGCATAATACCGAAAGACGATAATCCGATAATAGCATAATACCGAAAGACGATAATCCGATAATAGCATAATACCGAAAGACGATAATCCGATAATAGCATAATACCGAAAGACGATAATCCGATAATAGCATAATACCGAAAGACGATAATCCGATAATAGCATAATACCGAAAGACGATAATCCGATAATAGCATAATACCGAAAGACGATAATCCGACAATAGCATAATACCGAAAAGACGATAATCCGATAATAGCATAATACCGAAAGACGATAATCCGATAATAGCAAAATACCGAAAGACGATAATCCGATAATAGCATAATACCGAAAGACGATAATCCGATAATAGCATAATACCCAAAGACGATAATCCGATAATAGCATAATACCGAAAGACGATAATCCGATAATAGCATAATACCGAAAGACGATAATCCGATAATAGCATAATACCGAAAGACGATAATCCGATAATAGCATAATACCGAAAGACGATAATCCGATAATAGCATAATACCGAAAGACGATAATCCGATAATAGCAAAATACCGAAAGACGATAATCCGATAATAGCATAATACCGAAAGACGATAATCCGATAATAGCATAATACCGAAAGACGATAATCCGATAATAGCATAATACCGAAAGACGATAATCCGATAATAGCAAAATACCGAAAGACGATAATCCGATAATAGCATAATACCGAAAGACGATAATCCGATAATAGCATAATACCGAAAGACGATAATCCGATAATAGCAAAATACCGAAAGACGATAATCCGATAATAGCAAAATACCGAAAGACGATAATCCGATAATAGCAAAATACCGAAAGACGATAATCCGATAATAGCATAATACCGAAAGACGATAATCCGATAATAGCAAAATACCGAAAGACGATAATCCGATAATAGCATAATACCGAAAGACGATAATCCGATAATAGCAAAATACCGAAAGACGATAATCCGATAATAGCATAATACCGAAAGACGATAATCCGATAATAGCATAATACCGAAAGACGATAATCCGATAATAGCATAATACCGAAAGACGATAATCCGATAATAGCATAATACCGAAAGACGATAATCCGATAATAGCAAAATACCGAAAGACGATAATCCGATAATAGCATAATACCGAAAGACGATAATCCGATAATAGCATAATACCGAAAGACGATAATCCGATAATAGCATAATACCGAAAGACGATAATCCGATAATAGCATAATACCGAAAGACGATAATCCGATAATAGCATAATACCGAAAGACGATAATCCGATAATAGCATAATACCGAAAGACGATAATCCGATAATAGCAAAATACCGAAAGACGATAATCCGATAATAGCATAATACCGAAAGACGATAATCCGATAATAGCAAAATACCGAAAGACGATAATCCGATAATAGCATAATACCGAAAGACGATAATCCGATAATAGCAAAATACCGAAAAAAGGTTATCCGATAATAGCAAAATACCGAAAGACGATAATCCGATAATAGCAAAATACCGAAAAAAGGTTATCCGATAATAGCATTATACCGAAAGACGATAATCCGATAATAGCAAAATACCGAAAGACGATAATCCGATAATAGCATAATACCGAAAGACGATAATCCGATAATAGCATAATACCGAAAGACGATAATCCGATAATAGCATAATACCGAAAGACGATAATCCGATAATAGCATAATACCAAAGACGATAATCCGATAATAGCAATACCGAAAAGACGATAATCCGATAATAGCATAATACCAAAAGACGATAATCCGATAATAGCATAATACCGAAAGACGATAATCCGATAATAGCATAATACCGAAAGACGATAATCCGATAATAGCATAATACCGAAAGACGATAATCCGATAATAGCATAAATACCGAAAGACGATAATCCGATAATAGCATAATACCGAAAGACGATAATCCGATAATAGCATAATACCGAAAGACGATAATCCGATAATAGCATAATACCGAAAGACGATAATCCGATAATAGCATAATACCGAAAGACGATAATCCGATAATAGCATAATACCGAAAAGACGATAATCCGATAATAGCATAATACCGAAAGACGATAATCCGATAATAGCATAATACCGAAAGACGATAATCCGATAATAGCATAATACCGAAAGACGATAATCCGATAATAGCATAATACCGAAAAGACGATAATCCGATAATAGCATAATACCGAAAAGACGATAATCCGATAATAGCATAATACCGAAAAGACGATAATCCGATAATAGCAATAATACCGAAAAGACGATAATCCGATAATAGCATAATACCGAAAGACGATAATCCGATAATAGCAAAATACCGAAAGACGATAATCCGATAATAGCATAATACCGAAAGACGATAATCCGATAATAGCATAATACCCAAAGACGATAATCCGATAATAGCATAATACCGAAAGACGATAATCCGATAATAGCATAATACCGAAAGACGATAATCCGATAATAGCATAATACCGAAAGACGATAATCCGATAATAGCATAATACCGAAAGACGATAATCCGATAATAGCAAAATACCGAAAGACGATAATCCGATAATAGCATAATACCGAAAGACGATAATCCGATAATAGCATAATACCGAAAGACGATAATCCGATAATAGCATAATACCGAAAGACGATAATCCGATAATAGCATAATACCGAAAGACGATAATCCGATAATAGCATAATACCGAAAAACGATAATCCGATAATAGCAAATACCGAAAAGACGATAATCCGATAATAGCATAATACCGAAAGACGATAATCCGATAATAGCAAAATACCGAAAGACGATAATCCGATAATAGCATAATACCGAAAGACGATAATCCGATAATAGCATAATACCGAAAGACGATAATCCGATAATAGCATAATACCGAAAGACGATAATCCGATAATAGCAAAATACCGAAAGACGATAATCCGATAATAGCAAAATACCGAAAGACGATAATCCGATAATAGCATAATACCGAAAGACGATAATCCGATAATAGCAAAATACCGAAAGACGATAATCCGATAATAGCAAAATACCGAAAAAAGGTTATCCGATAATAGCATTATACCGAAAGACGATAATCCGATAATAGCATAATACCGAAAGACGATAATCCGATAATAGCATAATACCCAAAGACGATAATCCGATAATAGCATAATACCGAAAGACGATAATCCGATAATAGCATAATACCGAAAGACGATAATCCGATAATAGCATAATACCGAAAGACGATAATCCGATAATAGCAAATACCGAAAGACGATAATCCGATAATAGCATAATACCGAAAGACGATAATCCGATAATAGCATAATACCGAAAGACGATAATCCGATAATAGCATAATACCGAAAGACGATAATCCGATAATAGCAAAATACCGAAAGACGATAATCCGATAATAGCATAATACCGAAAGACGATAATCCGATAATAGCATAATACCGAAAGACGATAATCCGATAATAGCAAAATACCGAAAGACGATAATCCGATAATAGCATAATACCGAAAGACGATAATCCGATAATAGCAAAATACCGAAAGACGATAATCCGATAATAGCATAATACCGAAAGACGATAATCCGATAATAGCATAATACCGAAAGACGATAATCCGATAATAGCATAATACCGAAAGACGATAATCCGATAATAGCATAATACCGAAAGACGATAATCCGATAATAGCAAAATACCGAAAGACGATAATCCGATAATAGCATAATACCGAAAGACGATAATCCGATAATAGCATAATACCGAAAAGACGATAATCCGATAATAGCATAATACCGAAAAGACGATAATCCGATAATAGCAGAATACCGAAAGACGATAATCCGATAATAGCAAAATACCGAAAAAAGGTTATCCGATAATAGCATTATACCGAAAGACGATAATCCGATAATAGCAAAATACCGAAAGACGATAATCCGATAATAGCATAATACCGAAAGACGATAATCCGATAATAGCAAAATACCGAAAGACGATAATCCGATAATAGCAAAATACCAAAAGACGATAATCCGATAATAGCAAAATACCGAAAAAAGGTTATCCGATAATAGCATTATACCGAAGACGATAATCCGATAATAGCAAAATACCGAAAGACGATAATCCGATATTAGCATAATACCGAAAGACGATAATCCGATAATAGCATAATACCGAAAGACGATAATCCGATAATAGCAAAATACCAAAAGACGATAATCCGATAATAGCATAATACCAAAAGACGATAATCCGATAATAGCATAATACCAAAAGACGATAATCCGATAATAGCATAATACCAAAAGACGATAATCCGATAATAGCATACTACCAAAAGACGATAATCCGATAATAGCAAAATACCGAAAAAAGGTTATCCGATAATAGCATTATACCGAAAGACGATAATCCGATAATAGCAAAATACCGAAAGACGATAATCCGATAATAGCATAATACCGAAAGACGATAATCCGATAATAGCAAAATACCGAAAGACGATAATCCGATAATAGCATAATACCGAAAGACGATAATCCGATAATAGCATAATACCGAAAGACGATAATCCGATAATAGCATAATACCGAAAGACGATAATCCGATAATAGCATAATACCGAAAGACGATAATCCGATAATAGCATAATACCGAAAGACGATAATCCGATAATAGCATAATACCGAAAGACGATAATCCGATAATAGCATAATACCGAAAGACGATAATCCGATAATAGCAAAATACCGAAAGACGATAATCCGATAATAGCAAAATACCGAAAGACGATAATCCGATAATAGCATAATACCGAAAGACGATAATCCGATAATAGCAGAATACCGAAAGACGATAATCCGATAATAGCATAATACCGAAAGACGATAATCCGATAATAGCATAATACCGAAAGACGATAATCCGATAATAGCATAATACCGAAAGACGATAATCCGATAATAGCAAAATACCGAAAGACGATAATCCGATAATAGCATAATACCGAAAGACGATAATCCGATAATAGCATAATACCGAAAGACGATAATCCGATAATAGCATAATACCGAAAGACGATAATCCGATAATAGCAAAATACCGAAAGACGATAATCCGATAATAGCAAAATACCGAAAGACGATAATCCGATAATAGCATAATACCGAAAGACGATAATCCGATAATAGCAAAATACCGAAAAAAGGTTATCCGATAATAGCATTATACCGAAAGACGATAATCCGATAATAGCAAAATACCGAAAAAAGGTTATCCGATAATAGCATTATACCGAAAGACGATAATCCGATAATAGCAAAATACCGAAAGACGATAATCCGATAATAGCATAATACCGAAAGACGATAATCCGATAATAGCATAATACCGAAAGACGATAATCCGATAATAGCATAATACCGAAAGACGATAATCCGATAATAGCATAATACCGAAAGACGATAATCCGATAATAGCAAAATACCGAAAGACGATAATCCGATAATAGCATAATACCAAAAGACGATAATCCGATAATAGCATAATACCGAAAGACGATAATCCGATAATAGCATAATACCGAAAGACGATAATCCGATAATAGCAATACCGAAAAGACGATAATCCGATAATAGCATAATACCGAAAGACGATAATCCGATAATAGCATTATACCCAAAGACGATAATCCGATAATAGCATAATACCGAAAGACGATAATCCGATAATAGCATAATACCGAAAGACGATAATCCGATAATAGCATAATACCGAAAGACGATAATCCGATAATAGCAAAATACCGAAAGACGATAATCCGATAATAGCATAATACCGAAAGACGATAATCCGATAATAGCATAATACCGAAAGACGATAATCCGATAATAGCATAATACCGAAAGACGATAATCCGATAATAGCATAATACCGAAAGACGATAATCCGATAATAGCAAAATACCGAAAGACGATAATCCGATAATAGCATAATACCGAAAGACGATAATCCGATAATAGCAAAATACCGAAAGACGATAATCCGATAATAGCATAATACCGAAAGACGATAATCCGATAATAGCAAAATACCGAAAGACGATAATCCGATAATAGCATAATACCGAAAGACGATAATCCGATAATAGCAAAATACCGAAAGACGATAATCCGATAATAGCATAATACCGAAAGACGATAATCCGATAATAGCAAAATACCGAAAGACGATAATCCGATAATAGCATAATACCGAAAGACGATAATCCGATAATAGCATAATACCAAAAGACGATAATCCGATAATAGCAAAATACAAAAAGACGATAATCCGATAATAGCAAAATACCGAAAGACGATAATCCGATAATAGCATAATACCGAAAGACGATAATCCGATAATAGCAAAATACCGAAAGACGATAATCCGATAATAGCATAATACCGAAAGACGATAATCCGATAATAGCATAATACCGAAAGACGATAATCCGATAATAGCATAATACCGAAAGACGATAATCCGATAATAGCATAATACCAAAAGACGATAATCCGATAATAGCATAATACCAAAAGACGATAATCCGATAATAGCATAATACCGAAAGACGATAATCCGATAATAGCATAATACCGAAAGACGATAATCCGATAATAGCATAATACCGAAAGACGATAATCCGATAATAGCATAATACCGAAAGACGATAATCCGATAATAGCATAATACCGAAACACGATAATCCGATAATAGCATAATACCGAAAGACGATAATCCGATAATAGCATAATACCGAAAGACGATAATCCGATAATAGCAAAATACCGAAAGACGATAATCCGATAATAGCATAATACCGAAAGACGATAATCCGATAATAGCATAATACCGAAAGACGATAATCCGATAATAGCATAATACCGAAAGACGATAATCCGATAATAGCATAATACCAAAAGACGATAATCCGATAATAGCATAATACCAAAACACGATAATCCGATAATAGCATAATACCAAAAGACGATAATCCGATAATAGCATAATACCAAAAGACGATAATCCGATAATAGCATAATACCGAAAGACGATAATCCGATAATAGCATAATACCGAAAGACGATAATCCGATAATAGCATAATACCGAAAGACGATAATCCGATAATAGCATAATACCGAAAGACGATAATCCGATAATAGCATTATACCGAAAGACGATAATCCGATAATAGCAAAATACCGAAAGACGATAATCCGATAATAGCATAATACCGAAAGACGATAATCCGATAATAGCAAAATACCGAAAGACGATAATCCGATAATAGCATAATACCGAAAGACGATAATCCGATAATAGCATAATACCGAAAGACGATAATCCGATAATAGCATAATACCAAAAGACGATAATCCGATAATAGCATAATACCGAAAGACGATAATCCGATAATAGCATAATACCCAAAGACGATAATCCGATAATAGCATAATACCGAAAGACGATAATCCGATAATAGCAAAATACCGAAAGACGATAATCCGATAATAGCATAATACCGAAAGACGATAATCCGATAATAGCATAATACCGAAAGACGATAATCCGATAATAGCATAATACCAAAAGACGATAATCCGATAATAGCATAATACCGAAAGACGATAATCCGATAATAGCATAATACCGAAAGACGATAATCCGATAATAGCATAATACCGAAAGACGATAATCCGATAATAGCAAAATACCAAAAGACGATAATCCGATAATAGCAAAATGCCGAAAGACGATAATCCGATAATAGCATAATACCGAAAGACGATAATCCGATAATAGCAAAATACCGAAAGACGATAATCCGATAATAGCATAATACCGAAAAGACGATAATCCGATAATAGCAAAATACCGAAAGACGATAATCCGATAATAGCATAATACCAAAAGACGATAATCCGATAATAGCATAATACCGAAAAGACGATAATCCGATAATAGCATAATACCGAAAGACGATAATCCGATAATAGCATAATACCGAAAGACGATAATCCGATAATAGCATAATACCGAAAGACGATAATCCGATAATAGCATAATACCGAAAGACGATAATCCGATAATAGCAAAATACCGAAAGACGATAATCCGATAATAGCATAATACCGAAAGACGATAATCCGATAATAGCATAATACCGAAAGACGATAATCCGATAATAGCATAATACCGAAAGACGATAATCCGATAATAGCATAATACCGAAAGACGGTAATCCGATAATAGCATAATACCGAAAGACGATAATCCGATAATAGCATAATACCGAAAGACGATAATCCGATAATAGCAAAATACCGAAAGACGATAATCCGATAATAGCATAATACCGAAAGACGATAATCCGATAATAGCATAATACCAAAAGACGATAATCCGATAATAGCATAATACCAAAAGACGATAATCCGATAATAGCATAATACCGAAAGACGATAATCCGATAATAGCATAATACCGAAAGACGATAATCCGATAATAGCATAATACCGAAAGACGATAATCCGATAATAGCATAATACCGAAAGACGATAATCCGATAATAGCATAATACCTAAAGACGATAATCCGATAATAGCATAATACCGAAAGACGATAATCCGATAATAGCATAATACCGAAAGACGATAATCCGATAATAGCATAATACCGAAAGACGATAATCCGATAATAGCAAAATACCGAAAGACGATAATCCGATAATAGCATAATACCGAAAGACGATAATCCGATAATAGCATAATACCGAAAGACGATAATCCGATAATAGCATAATACCGAAAGACGATAATCCGATAATAGCATAATACCGAAAGACGATAATCCGATAATAGCATAATACCGAAAGACGATAATCCGATAATAGCAAAATACCGAAAGACGATAATCCGATAATAGCATAATACCCAAAGACGATAATCCGATAATAGCATAATACCGAAAGACGATAATCCGATAATAGCATAATACCGAAAGACGATAATCCGATAATAGCATAATACCGAAAGACGATAATCCGATAATAGCATAATACCGAAAGACGATAATCCGATAATAGCATAATACCGAAAGACGATAATCCGATAATAGCATAATACCGAAAGACGATAATCCGATAATAGCAAAATACCGAAAGACGATAATCCGATAATAGCATAATACCGAAAGACGATAATCCGATAATAGCAAAATACCGAAAGACGATAATCCGATAATAGCATAATACCGAAAGACGATAATCCGATAATAGCAAAATACCGAAAGACGATAATCCGATAATAGCATAATACCGAAAGACGATAATCCGATAATAGCATAATACCGAAAGACGATAATCCGATAATAGCATAATACCGAAAGACGATAATCCGATAATAGCAGAATACCGAAAGACGATAATCCGATAATAGCATAATACCGAAAGACGATAATCCGATAATAGCATAATACCGAAAGACGATAATCCGATAATAGCATAATACCGAAAAGACGATAATCCGATAATAGCATAATACCGAAAGACGATAATCCGATAATAGCATAATACCGAAAAGACGATAATCCGATAATAGCATAATACCGAAAGACGATAATCCGATAATAGCATAATACCGAAAGACGATAATCCGATAATAGCATAATACCGAAAGACGATAATCCGATAATAGCATAATACCGAAAGACGATAATCCGATAATAGCATAATACCGAAAGACGATAATCCGATAATAGCATAATACCGAAAGACGATAATCCGATAATAGCATAATACCGAAAGACGATAATCCGATAATAGCATAATACCGAAAAGACGATAATCCGATAATAGCATAATACCGAAAGACGATAATCCGATAATAGCATAATACCGAAAAGACGATAATCCGATAATAGCATAATACCGAAAGACGATAATCCGATAATAGCAAAATACCGAAAGACGATAATCCGATAATAGCATAATACCGAAAGACGATAATCCGATAATAGCATAAAAAAGACGATAATCCGATAATAGCATAATACCGAAAGACGATAATCCGATAATAGCAAAATACCGAAAGACGATAATCCGATAATAGCATAATACCGAAAGACGATAATCCGATAATAGCAAAATACCGAAAGACGATAATCCGATAATAGCAAAATACCGAAAGACGATAATCCGATAATAGCATAATACCGAAAGACGATAATCCGATAATAGCATAATACCAAAAGACGATAATCCGATAATAGCATAATACCGAAAGACGATAATCCGATAATAGCATAATACCGAAAGACGATAATCCGATAATAGCAAAATACCGAAAGACGATAATCCGATAATAGCATAATACCGAAAGACGATAATCCGATAATAGCAAAATACCGAAAGACGATAATCCGATAATAGCAGAATACCGAAAGACGATAATCCGATAATAGCATAATACCGAAAGACGATAATCCGATAATAGCATAATACCGAAAGACGATAATCCGATAATAGCATAATACCGAAAGACGATAATCCGATAATAGCATAATACCGAAAGACGATAATCCGATAATAGCATAATACCGAAAGACGATAATCCGATAATAGCATAATACCGAAAGACGATAATCCGATAATAGCATAATACCGAAAGACGATAATCCGATAATAGCAAAATACCGAAAGACGATAATCCGATAATAGCATAATACCGAAAGACGATAATCCGATAATAGCAAAATACCGAAAGACGATAATCCGATAATAGCAAAATACCGAAAGACGATAATCCGATAATAGCATAATACCGAAAGACGATAATCCGATAATAGCATAATACCGAAAGACGATAATCCGATAATAGCATAATACCGAAAGACGATAATCCGATAATAGCATAATACCGAAAGACGATAATCCGATAATAGCATAATACCGAAAGACGATAATCCGATAATAGCATAATACCGAAAGACGATAATCCGATAATAGCATAATACCGAAAGACGATAATCCGATAATAGCATAATACCGAAAGACGATAATCCGATAATAGCATAATACCGAAAGACGATAATCCGATAATAGCATAATACCGAAAAACGATAATCCGATAATAGCAAAATACCGAAAGACGATAATCCGATAATAGCATAATACCGAAAGACGATAATCCGATAATAGCATAATACCGAAAGACGATAATCCGATAATAGCATAATACCGAAAGACGATAATCCGATAATAGCAAAATACCGAAAGACGATAATCCGATAATAGCATAATACCGAAAGACGATAATCCGATAATAGCAAAATACCGAAAAAAGGTTATCCGATAATAGCATTATACCGAAAGACGATAATCCGATAATAGCATAATACCGAAAGACGATAATCCGATAATAGCATAATACCGAAAGACGATAATCCGATAATAGCATAATACCGAAAAACGATAATCCGATAATAGCATAATACCGAAAGACGATAATCCGATAATAGCATAATACCGAAAGACGATAATCCGATAATAGCATAATACCGAAAGACGATAATCCGATAATAGCATAATACCGAAAAGACGATAATCCGATAATAGCATAATACCGAAAGACGATAATCCGATAATAGCATAATACCAAAGACGATAATCCGATAATAGCATAATACCGAAAGACGATAATCCGATAATAGCATAATACCGAAAGACGATAATCCGATAATAGCATAATACCGAAAGACGATAATCCGATAATAGCAGAATACCGAAAGACGATAATCCGATAATAGCAGAATACCGAAAGACGATAATCCGATAATAGCATAATACCGAAAGACGATAATCCGATAATAGCATAATACCGAAAGACGATAATCCGATAATAGCATAATACCGAAAGACGATAATCCGATAATAGCATAATACCGAAAGACGATAATCCGATAATAGCATAATACCGAAAGACGATAATCCGATAATAGCATAATACCGAAAAGACGATAATCCGATAATAGCATAATACCGAAAGACGATAATCCGATAATAGCATAATACCGAAAGACGATAATCCGATAATAGCATAATACCGAAAAGACGATAATCCGATAATAGCATAATACCGAAAGACGATAATCCGATAATAGCATAATACCGAAAGACGATAATCCGATAATAGCATAATACCGAAAGACGATAATCCGATAATAGCATAATACCGAAAGACGATAATCCGATAATAGCATAATACCGAAAGACGATAATCCGATAATAGCATAATACCGAAAGACGATAATCCGATAATAGCATAATACCGAAAAGACGATAATCCGATAATAGCATAATACCGAAAGACGATAATCCGATAATAGCATAATACCGAAAGACGATAATCCGATAATAGCATAATACCGAAAGACGATAATCCGATAATAGCATAATACCGAAAGACGATAATCCGATAATAGCATAATACCGAAAGACGATAATCCGATAATAGCAAAATACCGAAAGACGATAATCCGATAATAGCATAATACCGAAAGACGATAATCCGATAATAGCATAATACCGAAAGACGATAATCCGATAATAGCAAAATACCGAAAGACGATAATCCGATAATAGCATAATACCGAAAGACGATAATCCGATAATAGCATAATACCGAAAGACGATAATCCGATAATAGCAAAATACCGAAAGACGATAATCCGATAATAGCAAAATACCGAAAGACGATAATCCGATAATAGCAAAATACCGAAAAAAGGTTATCCGATAATAGCATAATACCGAAAGACGATAATCCGATAATAGCAAAATACCGAAAGACGATAATCCGATAATAGCAAAATACCGAAAAAAGGTTATCCGATAATAGCATTATACCGAAAGACGATAATCCGATAATAGCAAAATACCGAAAGACGATAATCCGATAATAGCATAATACCGAAAGACGATAATCCGATAATAGCAAAATACCGAAAGACGATAATCCGATAATAGCATAATACCGAAAGACGATAATCCGATAATAGCATAATACCGAAAGACGATAATCCGATAATAGCATAATACCGAAAGACGATAATCCGATAATAGCAGAATACCGAAAGACGATAATCCGATAATAGCAAAATACCGAAAAAAGGTTATCCGATAATAGCATAATACCGAAAGACGATAATCCGATAATAGCAAAATACCGAAAGACGATAATCCGATAATAGCATAATACCGAAAGACGATAATCCGATAATAGCATAATACCGAAAGACGATAATCCGATAATAGCATAATACCGAAAGACGATAATCCGATAATAGCAAAATACCGAAAGACGATAATCCGATAATAGCATAATACCGAAAGACGATAATCCGATAATAGCATAATACCGAAAGACGATAATCCGATAATAGCATAATACCAAAAGACGATAATCCGATAATAGCATAATACCGAAAGACGATAATCCGATAATAGCAAAATACCGAAAGACGATAATCCGATAATAGCATAATACCGAAAGACGATAATCCGATAATAGCATAATACCGAAAGACGATAATCCGATAATAGCATAATACCGAAAGACGATAATCCGATAATAGCAAAATACCGAAAGACGATAATCCGATAATAGCATAATACCGAAAGACGATAATCCGATAATAGCATAATACCGAAAGACGATAATCCGATAATAGCATAATACCGAAAGACGATAATCCGATAATAGCAAAATACCGCAAGACGATAATCCGATAATAGCATAATACCGAAAGACGATAATCCGATAATAGCATAATACCGAAAGACGATAATCCGATAATAGCATAATACCGAAAGACGATAATCCGATAATAGCATAATACCGAAAGACGATAATCCGATAATAGCATAATACCGAAAGACGATAATCCGATAATAGCATAATACCGAAAAGACGATAATCCGATAATAGCATAATACCGAAAGACGATAATCCGATAATAGCATAATACCGAAAGACGATAATCCGATAATAGCATAATACCGAAAGACGATAATCCGATAATAGCATAATACCGAAAGACGATAATCCGATAATAGCATAATACCCAAAGACGATAATCCGATAATAGCATAATACCGAAAGACGATAATCCGATAATAGCATAATACCGAAAGACGATAATCCGATAATAGCATAATACCGAAAGACGATAATCCGATAATAGCAAAATACCGAAAGACGATAATCCGATAATAGCATAATACCGAAAGACGATAATCCGATAATAGCAAAATACCGAAAGACGATAATCCGATAATAGCATAATACCGAAAGACGATAATCCGATAATAGCAAAATACCGAAAGACGATAATCCGATAATAGCAAAATACCGAAAGACGATAATCCGATAATAGCATAATACCGAAAGACGATAATCCGATAATAGCAAAATACCGAAAGACGATAATCCGATAATAGCAAAATACCGAAAAAAGGTTATCCGATAATAGCATTATACCGAAAGACGATAATCCGATAATAGCAAAATACCGAAAGACGATAATCCGATAATAGCATAATACCGAAAGACGATAATCCGATAATAGCAAAATACCGAAAAAAGGTTATCCGATAATAGCATTATACCGAAAGACGATAATCCGATAATAGCAAAATACCGAAAGACGATAATCCGATAATAGCATAATACCGAAAGACGATAATCCGATAATAGCATAATACCGAAAGACGATAATCCGATAATAGCATAATACCGAAAGACGATAATCCGATAATAGCATAATACCGAAAGACGATAATCCGATAATAGCATAATACCGAAAGACGATAATCCGATAATAGCAAAATACCGAAAGACGATAATCCGATAATAGCATAATACCGAAAGACGATAATCCGATAATAGCATAATACCGAAAGACGATAATCCGATAATAGCATAATACCGAAAGACGATAATCCGATAATAGCATAATACCGAAAGACGATAATCCGATAATAGCATAATACCGAAAGACGATAATCCGATAATAGCATAATACCGAAAGACGATAATCCGATAATAGCAGAATACCGAAAGACGATAATCCGATAATAGCATAATACCGAAAGACGATAATCCGATAATAGCATAATACCGAAAGACGATAATCCGATAATAGCATAATACCGAAAGACGATAATCCGATAATAGCATAATACCGAAAGACGATAATCCGATAATAGCAAAATACCGAAAGACGATAATCCGATAATAGCATAATACCGAAAGACGATAATCCGATAATAGCATGATACCGAAAGACGATAATCCGATAATAGCATAATACCGAAAGACGATAATCCGATAATAGCATAATACCGAAAGACGATAATCCGATAATAGCATAATACCGAAAGACGATAATCCGATAATAGCATAATACCGAAAGACGATAATCCGATAATAGCATAATACCGAAAGACGATAATCCGATAATAGCATAATACCGAAAGACGATAATCCGATAATAGCAAAATACCGAAAGACGATAATCCGATAATAGCATAATACCGAAAGACGATAATCCGATAATAGCATAATACCGAAAGACGATAATCCGATAATAGCAAAATACCGAAAGACGATAATCCGATAATAGCATAATACCGAAAGACGATAATCCGATAATAGCAAAATACCGAAAAAAGGTTATCCGATATTAGCATTATACCGAAAGACGATAATCCGATAATAGCAAAATACCGAAAGACGATAATCCGATAATAGCAGAATACCGAAAGACGATAATCCGATAATAGCATAATACCGAAAAGACGATAATCCGATAATAGCATAATACCGAAAGACGATAATCCGATAATAGCATAATACCGAAAAGACGATAATCCGATAATAGCATAATACCGAAAGACGATAATCCGATAATAGCATAATACCGAAAAGACGATAATCCGATAATAGCAAATACCGAAAAGACGATAATCCGATAATAGCATAATACCGAAAGACGATAATCCGATAATAGCATAATACCGAAAGACGATAATCCGATAATAGCATAATACCGAAAGACGATAATCCGATAATAGCATAATACCGAAAGACGATAATCCGATAATAGCAAAATACCGAAAAAAGGTTATCCGATAATAGCATTATACCGAAAGACGATAATCCGATAATAGCAAAATACCGAAAGACGATAATCCGATAATAGCATAATACCGAAAGACGATAATCCGATAATAGCAAAATACCGAAAGACGATAATCCGATAATAGCATAATACCGAAAGACGATAATCCGATAATAGCATAATACCGAAAGACGATAATCCGATAATAGCATAATACCGAAAGACGATAATCCGATAATAGCATAATACCGAAAGACGATAATCCGATAATAGCATAATACCGAAAGACGATAATCCGATAATAGCAAAATACCGAAAGACGATAATCCGATAATAGCATAATACCGAAAGACGATAATCCGATAATAGCATAATACCGAAAGACGATAATCCGATAATAGCATAATACCGAAAGACGATAATCCGATAATAGCATAATACCGAAAGACGATAATCCGATAATAGCATAATACCGAAAGACGATAATCCGATAATAGCATAATACCGAAAGACGATAATCCGATAATAGCATAATACCGAAAGACGATAATCCGATAATAGCATAATACCGAAAGACGATAATCCGATAATAGCATAATACCGAAAGACGATAATCCGATAATAGCATAATACCGAAAGACGATAATCCGATAATAGCAAAATACCGAAAGACGATAATCCGATAATAGCATAATACCGAAAGACGATAATCCGATAATAGCATAATACCGAAAGACGATAATCCGATAATAGCATAATACCGAAAGACGATAATCCGATAATAGCAAAATACCGAAAGACGATAATCCGATAATAGCATAATACCGAAAGACGATAATCCGATAATAGCATAATACCGAAAGACGATAATCCGATAATAGCAAAATACCGAAAGACGATAATCCGATAATAGCATAATACCGAAAGACGATAATCCGATAATAGCATAATACCGAAAGACGATAATCCGATAATAGCATAATACCGAAAGACGATAATCCGATAATAGCATAATACCGAAAGACGATAATCCGATAATAGCATAATACCGAAAGACGATAATCCGATAATAGCATAATACCGAAAGACGATAAGCCGATAATAGCATAATACCGAAAGACGATAATCCGATAATAGCATAATACCGAAAGACGATAATCCGATAATAGCATAATACCGAAAGACGATAATCCGATAATAGCATAATACCGAAAGACGATAATCCGATAATAGCAAAATACCGAAAGACGATAATCCGATAATAGCAAAATACCGAAAGACGATAATCCGATAATAGCATAATACCGAAAGACGATAATCCGATAATAGCATAATACCGAAAGACGATAATCCGATAATAGCAAAATACCGAAAGACGATAATCCGATAATAGCATAATACCGAAAGACGATAATCCGATAATAGCATAATACCGAAAGACGATAATCCGATAATAGCATAATACCGAAAGACGATAATCCGATAATAGCAAAATACCGAAAGACGATAATCCGATAATAGCATAATACCGAAAGACGATAATCCGATAATAGCAAAATACCGAAAGACGATAATCCGATAATAGCATAATACCGAAAGACGATAATCCGATAATAGCAGAATACCGAAAGACGATAATCCGATAATAGCATAATACCGAAAGACGATAATCCGATAATAGCATAATACCGAAAGACGATAATCCGATAATAGCATAATACCGAAAGACGATAATCCGATAATAGCATAATACCGAAAGACGATAATCCGATAATAGCAAAATACCGAAAGACGATAATCCGATAATAGCATAATACCGAAAGACGATAATCCGATAATAGCAAAATACCGAAAGACGATAATCCGATAATAGCATAATACCGAAAGACGATAATCCGATAATAGCAAAATACCGAAAGACGATAATCCGATAATAGCATAATACCGAAAGACGATAATCCGATAATAGCATAATACCGAAAGACGATAATCCGATAATAGCAAAATACCGAAAGACGATAATCCGATAATAGCATAATACCGAAAGACGATAATCCGATAATAGCATAATACCCAAAGACGATAATCCGATAATAGCATAATACCGAAAGACGATAATCCGATAATAGCATAATACCGAAAGACGATAATCCGATAATAGCATAATACCGAAAGACGATAATCCGATAATAGCAAAATACCGAAAGACGATAATCCGATAATAGCAAAATACCGAAAAAAGGTTATCCGATAATAGCATTATACCGAAAGACGATAATCCGATAATAGCATAATACCGAAAGACGATAATCCGATAATAGCATAATACCGAAAGACGATAATCCGATAATAGCATAATACCGAAAGACGATAATCCGATAATAGCATAATACCGAAAGACGATAATCCGATAATAGCATAATACCGAAAGACGATAATCCGATAATAGCATAATACCGAAAGACGATAATCCGATAATAGCAAAATACCGAAAGACGATAATCCGATAATAGCATAATACCGAAAGACGATAATCCGATAATAGCATAATACCCAAAGACGATAATCCGATAATAGCATAATACCGAAAGACGATAATCCGATAATAGCATAATACCGATAGACGATAATCCGATAATAGCATAATACCGAAAGACGATAATCCGATAATAGCAAAATACCGAAAGACGATAATCCGATAATAGCATAATACCGAAAGACGATAATCCGATAATAGCATAATACCGAAAGACGATAATCCGATAATAGCATAATACCGAAAGACGATAATCCGATAATAGCATAATACCGAAAGACGATAATCCGATAATAGCATAATACCGAAAAACGATAATCCGATAATAGCATAATACCGAAAAGACGATAATCCGATAATAGCATAATACCCAAAGACGATAATCCGATAATAGCATAATACCGAAAGACGATAATCCGATAATAGCATAATACCGAAAGACGATAATCCGATAATAGCAAAATACCGAAAGACGATAATCCGATAATAGCATAATACCGAAAGACGATAATCCGATAATAGCAGAATACCGAAAGACGATAATCCGATAATAGCATAATACCGAAAGACGATAATCCGATAATAGCATAATACCGAAAGACGATAATCCGATAATAGCAAAATACCGAAAGACGATAATCCGATAATAGCAAAATACCGAAAGACGATAATCCGATAATAGCATAATACCGAAAGACGATAATCCGATAATAGCAAAATACCGAAAGACGATAATCCGATAATAGCATAATACCGAAAGACGATAATCCGATAATAGCAAAATACCGAAAGACGATAATCCGATAATAGCATAATACCGAAAGACGATAATCCGATAATAGCAAAATACCGAAAGACGATAATCCGATAATAGCATAATACCGAAAGACGATAATCCGATAATAGCATAATAACGAAAGACGATAATCCGATAATAGCATAATACCGAAAGACGATAATCCGATAATAGCATAATACCGAAAGACGATAATCCGATAATAGCATAATACCGAAAAGACGATAATCCGATAATAGCATAATACCGAAAGACGATAATCCGATAATAGCATAATACCGAAAAGACGATAATCCGATAATAGCATAATACCGAAAGACGATAATCCGATAATAGCAAAATACCGAAAAAAGGTTATCCGATAATAGCATAATACCGAAAGACGATAATCCGATAATAGAAAAATACCGAAAGACGATAATCCGATAATAGCATAATACCGAAAAGACGATAATCCGATAATAGCAAAATACCGAAAAGACGATAATCCAATATAGCAAAAATACCGAAGACGATAATTCCGATAATAGCAAAATGAAGAATGTCGTATAATCGATAATAGCATTAATGGCCGAAAGACGATAATCCGATCCGATAATAGCAAAATACCGAAAGACGATAATCCGATAATAGCAAATACCGAAAGACGATAATCCGATAATAGCATAATACCGAAAGACGATAATCCGATAATAGCATAATACCGAAAGACGATAATCCGATAATAGCATAATACCGAAAGACGATAATCCGATAATAGCATAATACCCAAAGACGATAATCCGATAATAGCATAATACCGAAAGACGATAATCCGATAATAGCAAAATACCGAAAGACGATAATCCGAAAAGACGATAATCTGAAATTAGCATAATGCGAAAGACGATAATACGTAATAGCCTATACGAAAGACGATAATCCGATAATAGCATAATACCGAAAGACGATAATCCGATAATAGCATAATACCGAAAGACGATAATCCGATAATAGCAAAATACCGAAAGACGATAATCCGATAATAGCAAAATACCGAAAGACGATAATCCGATAATAGCATAATACCGAAAGACGATAATCCGATAATAGCATAATACCGAAAGACGATAATCCGATAATAGCATAATACCGAAAGACGATAATCCGATAATAGCATAATACCGAAAGACGATAATCCAAAGACGATAATCCGATAATAGCATAATACCGAAAGACGATAATCCGATAATAGCATAATACCGAAAGCCGATAATCCGATAATAGCATAATACCGAAAGACGATAATCCGATAATAGCATAATACCGAAAGACGATAATCCGATAATAGCATAATACCGAAAGACGATAATCCGATAATAGCATAATACCGAAAGACGATAATCCGATAATAGCATAATACCGAAAGACGATAATCCGATAATAGCAAAATACCGAAAGACGATAATCCGATAATAGCATAATACCGAAAGACGATAATCCGATAATAGCATAATACCGAAAGACGATAATCCGATAATAGCAAAATACCGAAAGACGATAATCCGATAATAGCATAATACCGAAAGACGATAATCCGATAATAGCATAATACCGAAAGACGATAATCCGATAATAGCATAATACCGAAAGACGATAATCCGATAATAGCAAAATACCGAAAGACGATAATCCGATAATAGCAAAATACCGAAAAACGGTTATCCGATAATAGCATAATACCGAAAGACGATAATCCGATAATAGCAAAATACCGAAAGACGATAATCCGATAATAGCATAATACCGAAAGACGATAATCCGATAATAGCAAAATACCGAAAAAAGGTTATCCGATAATAGCATTATACCGAAAGACGATAATCCGATAATAGCATAATACCGAAAGACGATAATCCGATAATAGCATAATACCGAAAGACGATAATCCGATAATAGCAAAATACCGAAAGACGATAATCCGATAATAGCATAATACCGAAAGACGATAATCCGATAATAGCATAATACCGAAAGACGATAATCCGATAATAGCATAATACCGAAAGACGATAATCCGATAATAGCATAATACCGAAAGACGATAATCCGATAATAGCAAAATACCGAAAGACGATAATCCGATAATAGCATAATACCGAAAGACGATAATCCGATAATAGCATAATACCGAAAGACGATAATCCGATAATAGCATAATACCGAAAGACGATAATCCGATAATAGCATAATACCGAAAGACGATAATCCGATAATAGCATAATACCGAAAGACGATAATCCGATAATAGCATAATACCGAAAGACGATAATCCGATAATAGCATAATACCGAAAGACGATAATCCGATAATAGCATAATACCGAAAGACGATAATCCGATAATAGCATAATACCGAAAGACGATAATCCGATAATAGCATAATACCGAAAGACGATAATCCGATAATAGCAAAATACCGAAAGACGATAATCCGATAATAGCATAATACCGAAAGACGATAATCCGATAATAGCATAATACCGAAAGACGATAATCCGATAATAGCATAATACCGAAAGACGATAATCCGATAATAGCAAAATACCGAAAGACGATAATCCGATAATAGCAAAATACCGAAAGACGATAATCCGATAATAGCATAATGCCGAAAGACGATAATCCGATAATAGCAAAATACCGAAAGACGATAATCCGATAATAGCAAAATACCGAAAGACGATAATCCGATAATAGCATAATACCGAAAGACGATAATCCGATAATAGCAAAATACCGAAAGACGATAATCCGATAATAGCATAATACCGAAAGACGATAATCCGATAATAGCATAATACCGAAAGACGATAATCCGATAATAGCATAATACCGAAAGACGATAATCCGATAATAGCAAAATACCAAAAGACGATAATCCGATAATAGCATAATACCAAAAGACGATAATCCGATAATAGCATAATACCAAAAGACGATAATCCGATAATAGCATAATACCGAAAGACGATAATCCGATAATAGCATAATACCGAAAGACGATAATCCGATAATAGCATAATACCGAAAGACGATAATCCGATAATAGCATAATACCGAAAGACGATAATCCGATAATAGCATAATACCGAAAGACGATAATCCGATAATAGCATAATACCGAAAGACGATAATCCGATAATAGCAAAATACCGAAAGACGATAATCCGATAATAGCATAATACCGAAAGACGATAATCCGATAATAGCATAATACCGAAAGACGATAATCCGATAATAGCATAATACCGAAAGACGATAATCCGATAATAGCATAATACCCAAAGACGATAATCCGATAATAGCATAATACCGAAAGACGATAATCCGATAATAGCATAATACCGAAAGACGATAATCCGATAATAGCAAAATACCGAAAGACGATAATCCGATAATAGCATAATACCGAAAGACGATAATCCGATAATAGCAGAATACCGAAAGACGATAATCCGATAATAGCATAATACCGAAAGACGATAATCCGATAATAGCATAATACCGAAAGACGATAATCCGATAATAGCATCATACCGAAAGACGATAATCCGATAATAGCATAATACCGAAAAGACGATAATCCGATAATAGCAAAATACCGAAAAGACGATAATCCGATAATAGCATAATACCGAAAAGACGATAATCCGATAATAGCATAATACCGAAAGACGATAATCCGATAATAGCATAATACCGAAAGACGATAATCCGATAATAGCATAATACCGAAAAGACGATAATCCGATAATAGCATAATACCGAAAAGACGATAATCCGATAATAGCATAATACCGAAAGACGATAATCCGATAATAGCATAATACCGAAAGACGATAATCCGATAATAGCATAATACCGAAAGACGATAATCCGATAATAGCATAATACCGAAAAGACGATAATCCGATAATAGCATAATACCGAAAAGACGATAATCCGATAATAGCATAATACCGAAAGACGATAATCCGATAATAGCATAATACCGAAAGACGATAATCCGATAATAGCATAATACCGAAAAGACGATAATCCGATAATAGCAAAATACCGAAAAGACGATAATCCGATAATAGCATAATACCGAAAGACGATAATCCGATAATAGCATAATACCGAAAGACGATAATCCGATAATAGCATAATACCGAAAGACGATAATCCGATAATAGCATAATACCGAAAGACGATAATCCGATAATAGCAGAATACCGAAAGACGATAATCCGATAATAGCATAATACCGAAAGACGATAATCCGATAATAGCATAATACCGAAAGACGATAATCCGATAATAGCATAATACCCAAAGACGATAATCCGATAATAGCATAATACCGAAAGACGATAATCCGATAATAGCATAATACCGAAAGACGATAATCCGATAATAGCAAAATACCGAAAGACGATAATCCGATAATAGCATAATACCGAAAGACGATAATCCGATAATAGCATAATACCCAAAGACGATAATCCGATAATAGCATAATACCGAAAGACGATAATCCGATAATAGCAAAATACCGAAAGACGATAATCCGATAATAGCATAATACCGAAAAGACGATAATCCGATAATAGCATAATACCGAAAGACGATAATCCGATAATAGCATAATACCGAAAAGACGATAATCCGATAATAGCATAATACCGAAAAGACGATAATCCGATAATAGCATAATACCGAAAGACGATAATCCGATAATAGCATAATACCGAAAGACGATAATCCGATAATAGCATAATACCGAAAGACGATAATCCGATAATAGCATAATACCGAAAGACGATAATCCGATAATAGCATAATACCGAAAGACGATAATCCGATAATAGCCAAATACCGAAAGACGATAATCCGATAATAGCATAATACCGAAAGACGATAATCCGATAATAGCAAAATACCGAAAGACGATAATCCGATAATAGCATAATACCGAAAGACGATAATCCGATAATAGCATAATACCGAAAGACGATAATCCGATAATAGCATAATACCGAAAGACGATAATCCGATAATAGCATAATATCGAAAGACGATAATCCGATAATAGCATAATACCGAAAGACGATAATCCGATAATAGCATAATACCGAAAGACGATAATCCGATAATAGCAAAATACCGAAAGACGATAATCCGATAATAGCATAATACCGAAAGACGATAATCCGATAATAGCATAATACCGAAAGACGATAATCCGATAATAGCAAAATACCGAAAGACGATAATCCGATAATAGCATAATACCGAAAGACGATAATCCGATAATAGCATAATACCGAAAGACGATAATCCGATAATAGCATAATACCGAAAGACGATAATCCGATAATAGCATAATACCGAAAGACGATAATCCGATAATAGCATAATACCGAAAGACGATAATCCGATAATAGCATAATACCGAAAGACGATAATCCGATAATAGCATAATACCGAAAGACGATAATCCGATAATAGCATAATACCGAAAGACGATAATCCGATAATAGCAAAATACCGAAAGACGATAATCCGATAATAGCATAATACCGAAAGACGATAATCCGATAATAGCATAATACCGAAAGACGATAATCCGAGAATAGCAAAATACCGAAAGACGATAATCCGATAATAGCATAATACCGAAAGACGATAATCCGATAATAGCAAAATACCGAAAGACGATAATCCGATAATAGCATAATACCGAAAGACGATAATCCGATAATAGCAAAATACCGAAAGACGATAATCCGATAATAGCATAATACCGAAAAGACGATAATCCGATAATAGCATAATACCGAAAAGACGATAATCCGATAATAGCATAATACCGAAAAGACGATAATCCGATAATAGCATAATACCGAAAAGACGATAATCCGATAATAGCATAATACCGAAAAGACGATAATCCGATAATAGCATAATACCAAAAGACGATAATCCGATAATAGCATAATACCAAAAGACGATAATCCGATAATAGCATAATACCGAAAGACGATAATCCGATAATAGCATAATACCGAAAGACGATAATCCGATAATAGCAAAATACCGAAAGACGATAATCCGATAATAGCATAATACCGAAAGACGATAATCCGATAATAGCAGAATACCGAAAGACGATAATCCGATAATAGCATAATACCGAAAGACGATAATCCGATAATAGCATAATACCGAAAGACGATAATCCGATAATAGCAAAATACCGAAAGACGATAATCCGATAATAGCATAATACCGAAAAGACGATAATCCGATAATAGCATAATACCAAAGACGATAATCCGATAATAGCATAATACCGAAAGACGATAATCCGATAATAGCATAATACCGAAAGACGATAATCCGATAATAGCATAATACCGAAAGACGATAATCCGATAATAGCATAATACCGAAAGACGATAATCCGATAATAGCATAATACCGAAAGACGATAATCCGATAATAGCAAAATACCGAAAGACGATAATCCGATAATAGCATAATACCGAAAGACGATAATCCGATAATAGCAAAATACCGAAAGACGATAATCCGATAATAGCATAATACCGAAAGACGATAATCCGATAATAGCATAATACCGAAAGACGATAATCCGATAATAGCAAAATACCGAAAGACGATAATCCGATAATAGCATAATACCGAAAGACGATAATCCGATAATAGCAAAATACCGAAAGACGATAATCCGATAATAGCATAATACCGAAAGACGATAATCCGATAATAGCATAATACCGAAAGACGATAATCCGATAATAGCAAAATACCGAAAGACGATAATCCGATAATAGCATAATACCGAAAGACGATAATCCGATAATAGCAAAATACCGAAAGACGATAATCCGATAATAGCATAATACCGAAAGACGATAATCCGATAATAGCAAAATACCGAAAGACGATAATCCGATAATAGCATAATACCGAAAGACGATAATCCGATAATAGCAAAATACCGAAAGACGATAATCCGATAATAGCATAATACCGAAAGACGATAATCCGATAATAGCAAAATACCGAAAGACGATAATCCGATAATAGCATAATACCGAAAGACGATAATCCGATAATAGCAAAATACCGAAAGACGATAATCCGATAATAGCATAATACCGAAAGACGATAATCCGATAATAGCAAAATACCGAAAGACGATAATCCGATAATAGCATAATACCGAAAGACGATAATCCGATAATAGCAAAATACCGAAAGACGATAATCCGATAATAGCATAATACCGAAAGACGATAATCCGATAATAGCAAAATACCGAAAGACGATAATCCGATAATAGCATAATACCGAAAGACGATAATCCGATAATAGCATAATACCGAAAGACGATAATCCGATAATAGCATAATACCGAAAGACGATAATCCGATAATAGCAAAATACCGAAAGACGATAATCCGATAATAGCATAATACCAAAAGACGATAATCCGATAATAGCAAAATACCGAAAAAAGGTTATCCGATAATAGCATTATACCGAAAGACGATAATCCGATAATAGCAAAATACCGAAAGACGATAATCCGATAATAGCATAATACCGAAAGACGATAATCCGATAATAGCAAAATACCGAAAAAAGGTTATCCGATAATAGCATAATACCGAAAGACGATAATCCGATAATAGCAAAATACCGAAAGACGATAATCCGATAATAGCATAATACCGAAAGACGATAATCCGATAATAGCATAATACCGAAAGACGATAATCCGATAATAGCATAATACCGAAAGACGATAATCCGATAATAGCATAATACCGAAAGACGATAATCCGATAATAGCAAATACCGAAAGACGATAATCCGATAATAGCATAATACCGAAAGACGATAATCCGATAATAGCATAATACCGAAAAGACGATAATCCGATAATAGCATAATACCGAAAAGACGATAATCCGATAATAGCAAAATACCGAAAGACGATAATCCGATAATAGCATAATACCGAAAGACGATAATCCGATAATAGCAAAATACCGAAAGACGATAATCCGATAATAGCAAAATACCGAAAGACGATAATCCGATAATAGCAAATACCGAAAAGACGATAATCCGATAATAGCATAATACCGAAAGACGATAATCCGATAATAGCATAATACCGAAAGACGATAATCCGATAATAGCATAATACCGAAAGACGATAATCCGATAATAGCATAATACCGAAAGACGATAATCCGATAATAGCATAATACCGAAAGACGATAATCCGATAATAGCATAATACCGAAAAGACGATAATCCGATAATAGCATAATACCGAAAGACGATAATCCGATAATAGCAATAATACCGAAAGACGATAATCCGATAATAGCATAATACCGAAAGACGATAATCCGATAATAGCAAAATACCGAAAAGACGATAATCCGATAATAGCATAATACCGAAAAGACGATAATCCGATAATAGCATAATACCGAAAAGACGATAATCCGATAATAGCATAATACCGAAAAGACGATAATCCGATAATAGCATAATACCGAAAAGACGATAATCCGATAATAGCATAATACCGAAAAGACGATAATCCGATAATAGCATAATACCGAAAAGACGATAATCCGATAATAGCATAATACCGAAAGACGATAATCCGATAATAGCATAATACCGAAAGACGATAATCCGATAATAGCATAATACCGAAAAGACGATAATCCGATAATAGCATAATACCGAAAGACGATAATCCGATAATAGCATAATACCGAAAGACGATAATCCGATAATAGCAAAATACCGAAAGACGATAATCCGATAATAGCATAATACCGAAAGACGATAATCCGATAATAGCATAATACCGAAAGACGATAATCCGATAATAGCAAAATATCGAAAGACGATAATCCGATAATAGCATAATACCGAAAGACGATAATCCGATAATAGCATAATACCGAAAGACGATAATCCGATAATAGCATAATACCCAAAGACGATAATCCGATAATAGCATAATACCGAAAGACGATAATCCGATAATAGCATAATACCGAAAGACGATAATCCGATAATAGCAAAATACCGAAAGACGATAATCCGATAATAGCATAATACCGAAAGACGATAATCCGATAATAGCATAATACCGAAAGACGATAATCCGATAATAGCAAAATACCAAAAGACGATAATCCGATAATAGCATAATACCGAAAGACGATAATCCGATAATAGCAAAATACCGAAAGACGATAATCCGATAATAGCAAAATACCGAAAGACGATAATCCGATAATAGCATAATACCGAAAGACGATAATCCGATAATAGCATAATACCGAAAGACGATAATCCGATAATAGCATAATACCGTAAGACGATAATCCGATAATAGCATAATACCGAAAGACGATAATCCGATAATAGCATAATACCGAAAGACGATAATCCGATAATAGCATAATACCGAAAGACGATAATCCGATAATAGCATAATACCGAAAGACGATAATCCGATAATAGCAAAATACCGAAAGACGATAATCCGATAATAGCAAAATACCGAAAGACGATAATCCGATAATAGCATAATACCGAAAGACGATAATCCGATAATAGAAAAATACCGAAAGACGATAATCCGATAATAGCATAATACCGAAAGACGATAATCCGATAATAGCATAATACCGAAAGACGATAATCCGATAATAGCATAATACCGAAAGACGATAATCCGATAATAGCATAATACCGAAAGACGATAATCCGATAATAGCATAATACCGAAAGACGATAATCCGATAATAGCAAAATACCGAAAGACGATAATCCGATAATAGCAAAATACCGAAAAAAGGTTATCCGATAATAGCATTATACCGAAAGACGATAATCCGATAATAGCAAAATACCGAAAGACGATAATCCGATAATAGCATAATACCGAAAGACGATAATCCGATAATAGCAAAATACCGAAAGACGATAATCCGATAATAGCATAATACCGAAAGACGATAATCCGATAATAGCATAATACCGAAAGACGATAATCCGATAATAGCATAATACCGAAAGACGATAATCCGATAATAGCAAAATACCGAAAGACGATAATCCGATAATAGCAAAATACCGAAAGACGATAATCCGATAATAGCATAATACCGAAAGACGATAATCCGATAATAGCAAAATACCAAAAGACGATAATCCGATAATAGCAAAATGCCGAAAGACGATAATCCGATAATAGCATAATACCGAAAAGACGATAATCCGATAATAGCAAAATACCGAAAGACGATAATCCGATAATAGCATAATACCGAAAAGACGATAATCCGATAATAGCATAATACCGAAAAGACGATAATCCGATAATAGCATAATACCGAAAGACGATAATCCGATAATAGCATAATACCGAAAGACGATAATCCGATAATAGCATAATACCGAAAGACGATAATCCGATAATAGCATAATACCGAAAGACGATAATCCGATAATAGCATAATACCGAAAGACGATAATCCGATAATAGCATAATACCGAAAGACGATAATCCGATAATAGCAAAATACCGAAAGACGATAATCCGATAATAGCATAATACCGAAAGACGATAATCCGATAATAGCATAATACCGAAAGACGATAATCCGATAATAGCATAATACCCAAAGACGATAATCCGATAATAGCATAATACCGAAAGACGATAATCCGATAATAGCATAATACCGAAAGACGATAATCCGATAATAGCAAAATACCGAAAGACGATAATCCGATAATAGCATAATACCGAAAAAACGATAATCCGATAATAGCATAATACCGAAAGACGATAATCCGATAATAGCATAATACCGAAAAACGATAATCCGATAATAGCATAATACCGAAAGACGATAATCCGATAATAGCATAATACCGAAAGACGATAATCCGATAATAGCAAAATACCGAAAAGACGATAATCCGATAATAGCATAATACCGAAAAGACGATAATCCGATAATAGCATAAATACCGAAAAGACGATAATCCGATAATAGCATAATACCGAAAGACGATAATCCGATAATAGCATAATACCCAAAGACGATAATCCGATAATAGCATAATACCGAAAGACGATAATCCGATAATAGCATAATACCGAAAGACGATAATCCGATAATAGCATAATACCCAAAGACGATAATCCGATAATAGCATAATACCGAAAGACGATAATCCGATAATAGCATAATACCGAAAGACGATAATCCGATAATAGCAAAATACCGAAAGACGATAATCCGATAATAGCATAATACCGAAAGACGATAATCCGATAATAGCATAATACCGAAAGACGATAATCCGATAATAGCATAATACCGAAAGACGATAATCCGATAATAGCATAATACCCAAAGACGATAATCCGATAATAGCATAATACCGAAAGACGATAATCCGATAATAGCATAATACCGAAAGACGATAATCCGATAATAGCAAAATACCGAAAGACGATAATCCGATAATAGCATAATACCGAAAGACGATAATCCGATAATAGCAAATACCGAAAGACGATAATCCGATAATAGCATAATACCGAAAAGACGATAATCCGATAATAGCAAAATACCGAAAGACGATAATCCGATAATAGCATAATACCGAAAAGACGATAATCCGATAATAGCATAATACCGAAAAGACGATAATCCGATAATAGCATAATACCGAAAGACGATAATCCGATAATAGCATAATACCGAAAGACGATAATCCGATAATAGCATAATACCGAAAGACGATAATCCGATAATAGCATAATACCGAAAGACGATAATCCGATAATAGCATAATAAAAAGACGATAATCCGATAATAGCATAATACCGAAAGACGATAATCCGATAATAGCATAATACCGAAAGACGATAATCCGATAATAGCAAAATACCGAAAGACGATAATCCGATAATAGCATAATACCGAAAGACGATAATCCGATAATAGCAAAATACCGAAAAAAGGTTATCCGATAATAGCATTATACCGAAAGACGATAATCCGATAATAGCATAATACCGAAAGACGATAATCCGATAATAGCAAAATACCAAAAGACGATAATCCGATAATAGCAAAATACCGAAAGACGATAATCCGATAATAGCATAATACCGAAAGACGATAATCCGATAATAGCAAAATACCGAAAGACGATAATCCGATAATAGCAAAATACCGAAAGACGATAATCCGATAATAGCAAAATACCGAAAAAAGGTTATCCGATAATAGCATTATACCGAAAGACGATAATCCGATAATAGCAAAATACCGAAAGACGATAATCCGATAATAGCATAATACCGAAAGACGATAATCCGATAATAGCATAATACCGAAAGACGATAATCCGATAATAGCATAATACCGAAAGACGATAATCCGATAATAGCAAAATACCGAAAGACGATAATCCGATAATAGCAAAATACCGAAAGACGATAATCCGATAATAGCAAAATACCGAAAAAAGGTTATCCGATAATAGCATTATACCGAAAGACGATAATCCGATAATAGCAAAATACCGAAAGACGATAATCCGATAATAGCAAAATACCGAAAGACGATAATCCGATAATAGCAAAATACCGAAAAAAGGTTATCCGATAATAGCATTATACCGAAAGACGATAATCCGATAATAGCAAAATACCGAAAGACGATAATCCGATAATAGCATAATACCGAAAGACGATAATCCGATAATAGCATAATACCGAAAGACGATAATCCGATAATAGCATAATACCGAAAGACGATAATCCGATAATAGCAAAATACCGAAAGACGATAATCCGATAATAGCATAATACCGAAAGACGATAATCCGATAATAGCAAAATACCGAAAGACGATAATCCGATAATAGCATAATACCGAAAGACGATAATCCGATAATAGCAAAATACCGAAAGACGATAATCCGATAATAGCATAATACCGAAAGACGATAATCCGATAATAGCATAATACCGAAAGACGATAATCCGATAATAGCATAATACCGAAAGACGATAATCCGATAATAGCATAATAACGAAAGACGATAATCCGATAATAGCATAATACCGAAAGACGATAATCCGATAATAGCATAATACCGAAAGACGATAATCCGATAATAGCATAATACCGAAAGACGATAATCCGATAATAGCATAATACCGAAAGACGATAATCCGATAATAGCAAAATACCGAAAGACGATAATCCGATAATAGCATAATACCGAAAGACGATAATCCGATAATAGAAAAATACCGAAAGACGATAATCCGATAATAGCATAATACCGAAAGACGATAATCCGATAATAGCATAATACCGAAAGACGATAATCCGATAATAGCATAATACCGAAAGACGATAATCCGATAATAGCAAAATACCGAAAGACGATAATCCGATAATAGCAAAATGCCGAAAGACGATAATCCGATAATAGCAAAATACCGAAAGACGATAATCCGATAATAGCATAATACCGAAAGACGATAATCCGATAATAGCAAAATACCGAAAGACGATAATCCGATAATAGCAAAATACCGAAAAAAGGTTATCCGATAATAGCATTATACCGAAGACGATAATCCGATAATAGCAAAATACCGAAAGACGATAATCCGATAATAGCATAATACCGAAAGACGATAATCCGATAATAGCATAATACCGAAAGACGATAATCCGATAATAGCATAATACCGAAAGACGATAATCCGATAATAGCATAATACCGAAAGACGATAATCCGATAATAGCATAATACCGAAAGACGATAATCCGATAATAGCATAATACCGAAAGACGATAATCCGATAATAGCATAATACCGAAAGACGATAATCCGATAATAGCATAATACCGAAAGACGATAATCCGATAATAGCAAAATACCGAAAGACGATAATCCGATAATAGCATAATACCGAAAGACGATAATCCGATAATAGCATAATACCGAAAGACGATAATCCGATAATAGCATAATACCGAAAGACGATAATCCGATAATAGCATAATACCGAAAGACGATAATCCGATAATAGCATAATACCGAAAGACGATAATCCGATAATAGCATAATACCGAAAGACGATAATCCGATAATAGCATAATACCGAAAAGACGATAATCCGATAATAGCATAATACCGAAAGACGATAATCCGATAATAGCATAATACCGAAAGACGATAATCCGATAATAGCATAATACCGAAAGACGATAATCCGATAATAGCATAATACCGAAAAGACGATAATCCGATAATAGCATAATACCGAAAGACGATAATCCGATAATAGCATAATACCGAAAGACGATAATCCGATAATAGCATAAAATACCGAAAGACGATAATCCGATAATAGCATAATACCGAAAAGACGATAATCCGATAATAGCATAATACCGAAAAGACGATAATCCGATAATAGCATAATACCGAAAAGACGATAATCCGATAATAGCATAATACCGAAAGACGATAATCCGATAATAGCATAATACCGAAAGACGATAATCCGATAATAGCATAATACCGAAAGACGATAATCCGATAATAGCATAATACCGAAAGACGATAATCCGATAATAGCAGAATACCGAAAGACGATAATCCGATAATAGCATAATACCGAAAGACGATAATCCGATAATAGCATAATACCGAAAGACGATAATCCGATAATAGCATAATACCGAAAAACGATAATCCGATAATAGCATAATACCGAAAGACGATAATCCGATAATAGCATAATACCGAAAGACGATAATCCGATAATAGCAAAATACCGAAAGACGATAATCCGATAATAGCAAAATACCGAAAAAAGGTTATCCGATAATAGCATTATACCGAAAGACGATAATCCGATAATAGCAAAATACCGAAAGACGATAATCCGATAATAGCATAATACCGAAAGACGATAATCCGATAATAGCAAAATACCGAAAGACGATAATCCGATAATAGCAAAATACCGAAAAAAGGTTATCCGATAATAGCATTATACCGAAAGACGATAATCCGATAATAGCAAAATACCGAAAGACGATAATCCGATAATAGCATAATACCGAAAGACGATAATCCGATAATAGCAAAATACCGAAAGACGATAATCCGATAATAGCAAAATACCGAAAAAAGGTTATCCGATAATAGCATTATACCGAAAGACGATAATCCGATAATAGCAAAATACCGAAAGACGATAATCCGATAATAGCATAATACCGAAAGACGATAATCCGATAATAGCAAAATACCGAAAGACGATAATCCGATATTAGCATAATACCGAAAGACGATAATCCGATAATAGCATAATACCGAAAGACGATAATCCGATAATAGCATAATACCGAAAGACGATAATCCGATAATAGCAAAATACCGAAAAAAGGTAATCCGATAATAGCATAATACCGAAAGACGATAATCCGATAATAGCAAAATACCGAAAGACGATAATCCGATAATAGCATAATACCGAAAGACGATAATCCGATAATAGCAAAATACCGAAAGACGATAATCCGATAATAGCATAATACCGAAAGACGATAATCCGATAATAGCATAATACCGAAAGACGATAATCCGATAATAGAAAAATACCGAAAGACGATAATCCGATAATAGCATAATACCGAAAGACGATAATCCGATAATAGCATAATACCGAAAGACGATAATCCGATAATAGCAAAATACCGAAAGACGATAATCCGATAATAGCATAATACCGAAAGACGATAATCCGATAATAGCATAATACCGAAAGACGATAATCCGATAATAGCATAATACCGAAAGACGATAATCCGATAATAGCATAATACCGAAAGACGATAATCCGATAATAGCAAAATACCGAAAGACGATAATCCGATAATAGCATAATACCGAAAGACGATAATCCGATAATAGCAAAATACCGAAAGACGATAATCCGATAATAGCATAATACCGAAAGACGATAATCCGATAATAGCAAAATACCGAAAGACGATAATCCGATAATAGCATAATACCAAAAGACGATAATCCGATAATAGCATAATACCAAAAGACGATAATCCGATAATAGCAAAATACCAAAAGACGATAATCCGATAATAGCAAAATACCGAAAGACGATAATCCGATAATAGCAAAATACCGAAAAAAGGTTATCCGATAATAGCATTATACCGAAAGACGATAATCCGATAATAGCATAATACCGAAAGACGATAATCCGATAATAGCAAAATACCGAAAGACGATAATCCGATAATAGCAAAATACCGAAAAAAGGTTATCCGATAATAGCATTATACCGAAAGACGATAATCCGATAATAGCATAATGCCAAAGACGATAATCCGATAATAGCATAATACCGAAAGACGATAATCCGATAATAGCAAAATACCGAAAGACGATAATCCGATAATAGCAAAATACCGAAAGACGATAATCCGATAATAGCATAATACCGAAAGACGATAATCCGATAATAGCAAAATACCCAAAGACGATAATCCGATAATAGCATAATACCGAAAGACGATAATCCGATAATAGCATAATACCGAAAGACGATAATCCGATAATAGCATAATACCCAAAGACGATAATCCGATAATAGCATAATACCGAAAGACGATAATCCGATAATAGCATAATACCGAAAGACGATAATCCGATAATAGCAAAATACCGAAAGACGATAATCCGATAATAGCAAAATACCGAAAGACGATAATCCGATAATAGCATAATACCGAAAGACGATAATCCGATAATAGCATAATACCGAAAGACGATAATCCGATAATAGCAAAATACCGAAAGACGATAATCCGATAATAGCATAATACCGAAAGACGATAATCCGATAATAGCATAATACCGAAAGACGATAATCCGATAATAGCATAATACCGAAAGACGATAATCCGATAATAGCATAATACCGAAAGACGATAATCCGATAATAGCATAATACCGAAAGACGATAATCCGATAATAGCAAAATACCGAAAGACGATAATCCGATAATAGCAGAATACCGAAAGACGATAATCCGATAATAGCATAATACCGAAAGACGATAATCCGATAATAGCATAATACCGAAAGACGATAATCCGATAATAGCAAAATACCGAAAGACGATAATCCGATAATAGCATAATACCGAAAGACGATAATCCGATAATAGCATAATACCGAAAGACGATAATCCGATAATAGCAATACCGAAAGACGATAATCCGATAATAGCATACCGAAAGACGATAATCCGATAATAGCATAATAAAAAGACGATAATCCGATAATAGCATAATACCGAAAGACGATAATCCGATAATAGCATAATACCGAAAGACGATAATCCGATAATAGCATAATACCGAAAGACGATAATCCGATAATAGCAAAATACCGAAAGACGATAATCCGATAATAGCATAATACCGAAAGACGATAATCCGATAATAGCAAAATACCGAAAGACGATAATCCGATAATAGCAAAATACCGAAAGACGATAATCCGATAATAGCAAAATACCGAAAGACGATAATCCGATAATAGCATAATACCGAAAAACGATAATCCGATAATAGCAGAATACCGAAAAGACGATAATCCGATAATAGCAAAATACCGAAAAAAGGTTATCCGATAATAGCATTATACCGAAAGACGATAATCCGATAATAGCAAAATACCGAAAGACGATAATCCGATAATAGCAAAATACCGAAAGACGATAATCCGATAATAGCAAAATACCGAAAGACGATAATCCGATAATAGCATAATACCGAAAGACGATAATCCGATAATAGCATAATACCGAAAGACGATAATCCGATAATAGCAAAATACCGAAAGACGATAATCCGATAATAGCATAATACCGAAAGACGATAATCCGATAATAGCATAATACCGAAAGACGATAATCCGATAATAGCATAATACCGAAAGACGATAATCCGATAATAGCATAATACCGAAAGACGATAATCCGATAATAGCATAATACCGAAAGACGATAATCCGATAATAGCATAATACCGAAAGACGATAATCCGATAATAGCATAATACCGAAAGACGATAATCCGATAATAGCATAATACCGAAAGACGATAATCCGATAATAGCATAATACCAAAAGACGATAATCCGATAATAGCATAATACCAAAAGACGATAATCCGATAATAGCATAATACCAAAAGACGATAATCCGATAATAGCATAATACCAAAACACGATAATCCGATAATAGCATAATACCGAAAGACGATAATCCGATAATAGCATAATACCGAAAGACGATAATCCGATAATAGCAAAATACCGAAAAAAGATTATCCGATAATAGCATAATACCGAAAGACGATAATCCGATAATAGCAAAATACCGAAAGACGATAATCCGATAATAGCATAATACCGAAAGACGATAATCCGATAATAGCATGATACCGAAAGACGATAATCCGATAATAGCATAATACCGAAAGACGATAATCCGATAATAGCATAATACCGAAAGACGATAATCCGATAATAGCATAATACCGAAAGACGATAATCCGATAATAGCATAATACCAAAAGACGATAATCCGATAATAGCAAAATACCAAAAGACGATAATCCGATAATAGCATAATACCGAAAGACGATAATCCGATAATAGCAAAATACCGAAAGACGATAATCCGATAATAGCATAATACCGAAAGACGATAATCCGATAATAGCATAATACCGAAAGACGATAATCCGATAATAGCATAATACCGAAAGACGATAATCCGATAATAGCAAAATACCGAAAGACGATAATCCGATAATAGCATAATACCGAAAGACGATAATCCGATAATAGCATAATACCCAAAGACGATAATCCGATAATAGCATAATACCGAAAGACGATAATCCGATAATAGCATAATACCGAAAGACGATAATCCGATAATAGCAAAATACCGAAAGACGATAATCCGATAATAGCATAATACCGAAAAGACGATAATCCGATAATAGCATAATACCGAAAAGACGATAATCCGATAATAGCATAATACCGAAAAGACGATAATCCGATAATAGCAAAATACCGAAAAGACGATAATCCGATAATAGCATAATACCGAAAAGACGATAATCCGATAATAGCATAATACCGAAAAGACGATAATCCGATAATAGCATAATACCGAAAAGACGATAATCCGATAATAGCATAATACCAAAAGACGATAATCCGATAATAGCATAATACCGAAAAGACGATAATCCGATAATAGCATAATACCGAAAAGACGATAATCCGATAATAGCATAATACCAAAAGACGATAATCCGATAATAGCATAATACCGAAAGACGATAATCCGATAATAGCATAATGCCGAAAGACGATAATCCGATAATAGCATAATGTCGAAAGACGATAATCCGATAATAGCATAATACCGAAAGACGATAATCCGATAATAGCATAATACCCAAAGACGATAATCCGATAATAGCATAATACCGAAAGACGATAATCCGATAATAGCATAATACCGAAAGACGATAATCCGATAATAGCAAAATACCGAAAGACGATAATCCGATAATAGCAAAATACCGAAAGACGATAATCCGATAATAGCATAATACCGAAAGACGATAATCCGATAATAGCATAATACCGAAAGACGATAATCCGATAATAGCATAATACCGAAAGACGATAATCCGATAATAGCATAATACCGAAAGACGATAATCCGATAATAGCAAAATACCGAAAGACGATAATCCGATAATAGCATAATACCGAAAGACGATAATCCGATAATAGCATAATACCAAAGACGATAATCCGATAATAGCATAATACCGAAAAGACGATAATCCGATAATAGCATAATACCGAAAAGACGATAATCCGATAATAGCAAAATACCAAAAGACGATAATCCGATAATAGCATAATACCGAAAAGACGATAATCCGATAATAGCATAATACCGAAAGACGATAATCCGATAATAGCATAATACCGAAAGACGATAATCCGATAATAGCATAATACCGAAAGACGATAATCCGATAATAGCATAATACCGAAAGACGATAATCCGATAATAGCAAAATACCGAAAGACGATAATCCGATAATAGCATAATACCGAAAGACGATAATCCGATAATAGCATAATACCGAAAGACGATAATCCGATAATAGCATAATACCAAAAGACGATAATCCGATAATAGCATAATACCGAAAGACGATAATCCGATAATAGCAAAATACCGAAAAGACGATAATCCGATAATAGCATAATACCGAAAAGACGATAATCCGATAATAGCATAATACCGAAAGACGATAATCCGATAATAGCATAATACCGAAAGACGATAATCCGATAATAGCAAATTACCGAAAGACGATAATCCGATAATAGCAAAATACCGAAAGACGATAATCCGATAATAGCATAATACCGAAAGACGATAATCCGATAATAGCAAAATACCGAAAGACGATAATCCGATAATAGCATAATACCAAAAGACGATAATCCGATAATAGCATAATACCGAAAAGACGATAATCCGATAATAGCAAAATAACGAAAGACGATAATCCGATAATAGCATAATACCGAAAGACGATAATCCGATAATAGCAAAATACCGAAAGACGATAATCCGATAATAGCATAATACCGAAAGACGATAATCCGATAATAGCAAAATACCGAAAGACGATAATCCGATAATAGCATAATACCGAAAGACGATAATCCGATAATAGCAAAATACCGAAAGACGATAATCCGATAATAGCAAAATACCGAAAAAAGGTTATCCGATAATAGCATTATACCGAAAGACGATAATCCGATAATAGCAAAATACCGAAAGACGATAATCCGATAATAGCAAAATACCGAAAGACGATAATCCGATAATAGCATAATACCGAAAGACGATAATCCGATAATAGCAAAATACCAAAAGACGATAATCCGATAATAGCAAAATGCCGAAAGACGATAATCCGATAATAGCAAAATGCCGAAAGACGATAATCCGATAATAGCATAATACCAAAAGACGATAATCCGATAATAGCATAATACCAAAAGACGATAATCCGATAATAGCATAATACCAAAAGACGATAATCCGATAATAGCATAATACCGAAAAGACGATAATCCGATAATAGCAAATACCGAAAAGACGATAATCCGATAATAGCAAAATACCGAAAGACGATAATCCGATAATAGCATAATATCGAAAGACGATAATCCGATAATAGCATAATACCGAAAGACGATAATCCGATAATAGCATAATACCGAAAGACGATAATCCGATAATAGCATAATACCAAAAGACGATAATCCGATAATAGCATAATACCAAAAGACGATAATCCGATAATAGCAAAATACCAAAAGACGATAATCCGATAATAGCATAATACCAAAAGACGATAATCCGATAATAGCAAAATGCCAAAAGACGATAATCCGATAATAGCATAATACCGAAAGACGATAATCCGATAATAGCATAATACCGAAAGACGATAATCCGATAATAGCATAATACCAAAGACGATAATCCGATAATAGCATAATACCGAAAAGACGATAATCCGATAATAGCATAATACCGAAAAGACGATAATCCGATAATAGCATAATACCGAAAAGACGATAATCCGATAATAGCATAATACCGAAAGACGATAATCCGATAATAGCATAATACCGAAAGACGATAATCCGATAATAGCATAATACCCAAAGACGATAATCCGATAATAGCATAATACCGAAAGACGATAATCCGATAATAGCATAATACCGAAAGACGATAATCCGATAATAGCAAAATACCGAAAGACGATAATCCGATAATAGCATAATACCGAAAGACGATAATCCGATAATAGCAAAATACCGAAAGACGATAATCCGATAATAGCATAATACCGAAAGACGATAATCCGATAATAGCAAAATACCGAAAGACGATAATCCGATAATAGCAAAATACCGAAAAAAGGTTATCCGATAATAGCAAAATACCGAAAAAAGGTTATCCGATAATAGCATTATACCGAAAGACGATAATCCGATAATAGCAAAATACCGAAAGACGATAATCCGATAATAGCATAATACCGAAAGACGATAATCCGATAATAGCATAATACCGAAAGACGATAATCCGATAATAGCATAATACCGAAAGACGATAATCCGATAATAGCAAAATACCGAAAGACGATAATCCGATAATAGCATAATACCGAAAGACGATAATCCGATAATAGCATAATACCGAAAGACGATAATCCGATAATAGCATAATACCGAAAGACGATAATCCGATAATAGCATAATACCGAAAGACGATAATCCGATAATAGCAAAATACCGAAAGACGATAATCCGATAATAGCATAATACCGAAAGACGATAATCCGATAATAGCATAATACCGAAAGACGATAATCCGATAATAGCATAATACCGAAAGACGATAATCCGATAATAGCATAATACCGAAAGACGATAATCCGATAATAGCATAATACCGAAAGACGATAATCCGATAATAGCATAATACCGAAAGACGATAATCCGATAATAGCATAATACCGAAAGACGATAATCCGATAATAGCAAAATACCGAAAGACGATAATCCGATAATAGCATAATACCGAAAGACGATAATCCGATAATAGCAAAATACCGAAAGACGATAATCCGATAATAGCAAAATACCGAAAAAAGGTTATCCGATAATAGCACTATACCGAAAGACGATAATCCGATAATAGCAAAATACCGAAAGACGATAATCCGATAATAGCATAATACCGAAAGACGATAATCCGATAATAGCAAAATACCGAAAGACGATAATCCGATAATAGCATAATACCGAAAGACGATAATCCGATAATAGCAAATACCGAAAGACGATAATCCGATAATAGCATAATACCGAAAGACGATAATCCGATAATAGCATAATACCGAAAGACGATAATCCGATAATAGCAAAATACCGAAAGACGATAATCCGATAATAGCATAATACCGAAAGACGATAATCCGATAATAGCAAAATACCGAAAGACGATAATCCGATAATAGCATAATACCGAAAGACGATAATCCGATAATAGCATCATACCGAAAGACGATAATCCGATAATAGCATAATACCGAAAGACGATAATCCGATAATAGCATAATACCGAAAGACGATAATCCGATAATAGCAAAATACCGAAAGACGATAATCCGATAATAGCAAAATACCGAAAGACGATAATCCGATAATAGCATAATACCGAAAGACGATAATCCGATAATAGCATAATACCGAAAGACGATAATCCGATAATAGCATAATACCGAAAGACGATAATCCGATAATAGCATAATACCGAAAGACGATAATCCGATAATAGCAAATACCGAAAGACGATAATCCGATAATAGCATAATACCGAAAAGACGATAATCCGATAATAGCAAAATACCGAAAGACGATAATCCGATAATAGCATAATACCGAAAGACGATAATCCGATAATAGAAAAATACCGAAAGACGATAATCCGATAATAGCATAATACCGAAAGACGATAATCCGATAATAGCATAATACCGAAAGACGATAATCCGATAATAGCATAATACCGAAAGACGATAATCCGATAATAGCAAAATACCGAAAGACGATAATCCGATAATAGCATAATACCGAAAGACGATAATCCGATAATAGCATAATACCGAAAGACGATAATCCGATAATAGCATAATACCGAAAGACGATAATCCGATAATAGCATAATACCGAAAGACGATAATCCGATAATAGCATAATACCGAAAGACGATAATCCGATAATAGCATAATACCGAAAGACGATAATCCGATAATAGCATAATACCGAAAGACGATAATCCGATAATAGCATAATACCGAAAGACGATAATCCGATAATAGCATAATACCGAAAGACGATAATCCGATAATAGCATAATACCGAAAGACGATAATCCGATAATAGCATAATACCGAAAGACGATAATCCGATAATAGCATAATACCGAAAGACGATAATCCGATAATAGCATAATACCGAAAAGACGATAATCCGATAATAGCATAATACCGAAAGACGATAATCCGATAATAGCATAATACCGAAAGACGATAATCCGATAATAGCATAATACCGAAAGACGATAATCCGATAATAGCATAATACCGAAAGACGATAATCCGATAATAGCATAATACCAAAAGACGATAATCCGATAATAGCATAATACCGAAAGACGATAATCCGATAATAGCATAATACCGAAAGACGATAATCCGATAATAGCATAATACCGAAAGACGATAATCCGATAATAGCATAATACCGAAAGACGATAATCCGATAATAGCAAAATACCGAAAGACGATAATCCGATAATAGCATAATACCGAAAGACGATAATCCGATAATAGCATAATACCCAAAGACGATAATCCGATAATAGCATAATACCGAAAGACGATAATCCGATAATAGCATAATACCGAAAGACGATAATCCGATAATAGCATAATACCGAAAGACGATAATCCGATAATAGCATAATACCGAAAGACGATAATCCGATAATAGCATAATACCGAAAGACGATAATCCGATAATAGCATAATACCGAAAGACGATAATCCGATAATAGCATAATACCGAAAGACGATAATCCGATAATAGCATAATACCGAAAGACGATAATCCGATAATAGCATAATACCGAAAGACGATAATCCGATAATAGCATAATACCGAAAGACGATAATCCGATAATAGCATAATACCGAAAGACGATAATCCGATAATAGCATAATACCGAAAGACGATAATCCGATAATAGCATAATACCGAAAGACGATAATCCGATAATAGCATAATACCGAAAGACGATAATCCGATAATAGCAAAATACCGAAAGACGATAATCCGATAATAGCATAATACCGAAAGACGATAATCCGATAATAGCATAATACCGAAAGACGATAATCCGATAATAGCATAATACCGAAAGACGATAATCCGATAATAGCATAATACCGAAAGACGATAATCCGATAATAGCATAATACCGAAAGACGATAATCCGATAATAGCATAATACCGAAAGACGATAATCCGATAATAGCAAAATACCGAAAGACGATAATCCGATAATAGCATAATACCGAAAGACGATAATCCGATAATAGCATAATACCGAAAGACGATAATCCGATAATAGCAAAATACCGAAAGACGATAATCCGATAATAGCAAAATACCGAAAGACGATAATCCGATAATAGCATAATACCGAAAGACGATAATCCGATAATAGCATAATACCGAAAGACGATAATCCGATAATAGCATAATACCGAAAGACGATAATCCGATAATAGCAAAATACCGAAAGACGATAATCCGATAATAGCATAATACCGAAAGACGATAATCCGATAATAGCATAATACCGAAAGACGATAATCCGATAATAGCATAATACCGAAAGACGATAATCCGATAATAGCATAATACCGAAAGACGATAATCCGATAATAACATAATACCGAAAGACGATAATCCGATAATAGCAAAATACCGAAAGACGATAATCCGATAATAGCATAATACCGAAAGACGATAATCCGATAATAGCATAATACCGAAAGACGATAATCCGATAATAGCATAATACCGAAAGACGATAATCCGATAATAGCATAATACCCAAAGACGATAATCCGATAATAGCAAAATACCGAAAGACGATAATCCGATAATAGCATAATACCGAAAGACGATAATCCGATAATAGCAAAATACCGAAAGACGATAATCCGATAATAGCATAATACCCAAAGACGATAATCCGATAATAGCATAATACCGAAAGACGATAATCCGATAATAGCATAATACCCAAAGACGATAATCCGATAATAGCATAATACCAAAAGACGATAATCCGATAATAGCATAATACCGAAAGACGATAATCCGATAATAGCAAAATACCGAAAGACGATAATCCGATAATAGCATAATACCGAAAGACGATAATCCGATAATAGCAAAATACCGAAAGACGATAATCCGATAATAGCAAAATACCGAAAGACGATAATCCGATAATAGCATAATACCGAAAGACGATAATCCGATAATAGCAAAATACCGAAAGACGATAATCCGATAATAGCATAATACCGAAAGACGATAATCCGATAATAGCATAATACCCAAAGACGATAATCCGATAATAGCATAATACCGAAAGACGATAATCCGATAATAGCATAATACCGAAAGACGATAATCCGATAATAGCATAATACCCAAAGACGATAATCCGATAATAGCATAATACCGAAAGACGATAATCCGATAATAGCATAATACCGAAAGACGATAATCCGATAATAGCATAATACCCAAAGACGATAATCCGATAATAGCATAATACCGAAAGACGATAATCCGATAATAGCATAATACCGAAAGACGATAATCCGATAATAGCAAAATACCGAAAAAAGGTTATCCGATAATAGCATAATACCGAAAGACGATAATCCGATAATAGCAAAATACCGAAAGACGATAATCCGATAATAGCATAATACCGAAAGACGATAATCCGATAATAGCAAAATACCGAAAGACGATAATCCGATAATAGCATAATACCGAAAAGACGATAATCCGATAATAGCAAAATACCGAAAAGACGATAATCCGATAATAGCATAATACCGAAAAGACGATAATCCGATAATAGCATAATACCGAAAGACGATAATCCGATAATAGGATAATACCGAAAGACGATAATCCGATAATAGCAAAATACCAAAAGACGATAATCCGATAATAGCAAAATACCAAAAGACGATAATCCGATAATAGCATAATACCAAAAGACGATAATCCGATAATAGCATAATACCGAAAGACGATAATCCGATAA
>JAGEOH010000041.1:5000-37500 GCA_032207245.1 Pardosa pseudoannulata
CCTATTCTTGAATGCTATTCGTTTGCGAGATGATTATGTTAATTTATAATGGATACATATATTTCTTTAGAAAAATTGTAGAAACAAATGAAAAAAATTAGTATAACTAATAATGTTATATGTAACTAACAAGCATAATTTAGCAGAAGAAATAAAGTTAAAACATTTTCATAGTAAAATTCCTTTCTGAACAAAAATTTTACAATGTTTACTAAATTAATTAGGTTAAATAAAAATGTTTTACCCGTAATGAAATACACCTGATTAATTTATACTCATCATCATACGTATTTTGTTAAGTAACATATCCATATAGACACCTACGCAATTAAAAAAATATTTTAACAGAAAACTTTTTAGATTATTTTAATACTTTAGAGGTTAACAGTTGTAATCTAGAATCTACTAGACGAAGTGTTGTGCATCAATAATTAATTTAAAATATATATTATTATATTAAATAAATGTTCTTTTAAACTAAAAGTTGAATTTGAGAAAATAGTTTAAAATAGTAAGTGTGAACCACAAGTATGATTCTACAAAAATAGTCATTTACAAAAGAGAGGGGAAGAACTTAAAATGAATAAATTTAAATCATATATGTATATTAATCTAATAGATTCATAATATTTTCAATCTTAATTTAGAATTTTTGTGCTTTTTCTGTTGAAAGCATTCATATTTACACTGTTCGGCTTTTTTTTAACATGATGGAATATCTTAAAAATATTTTAATTAAACACTTTTAAAATATTGACAAATGTCTATAAACTCTCTCTTACAACTCTGATGCATTTGGAACGTACTTGTTAATATTTTTAAAATAAGATTCTTAAAAAAAAATTAATAAATGGCCAAATTTTTTGAATACTTTCACGTTTTTATTTCAGGTAAATGTTTTCAGATCAAATGTGGAAATAAAGTAAAATATTAAATAATATTTATTTTTACAGATAATTTTATCCAACTGTAGGTTGATTGATATCAGAATAAGTACAGCACTAAAGTATGCTTCAATAGTCAGTTGGTTGGTTTAAATCAAATTAAAGGGAAAGTTATTTGTAGCTGTATAAAATCAACCAAATTGTTAATGATTGTTACTGATACAAATTGTTAATTTTTAAGGTACAAATCATTTAACTTACTACCTTGGAAGAGGTCACATAAATTTAATGAAAGAAAAAATTATGAGATAGAATTACAATGATATAACAATAAAATAACACTCTTTAGTTGGGTTAAACATCTAGATTTAGAAGAAAAAGTGTTATTAGATTTAGTATACCCCATGAAGCAATGTCTATACTTTGGTATCCTAACTTACTTCCTTGTAGAAAGTAAAGGCAGTATTGTAAGTGCGAAAAGTTTCAGTGTTCAGATTTCAATGAAATTACTCATTTGATCATGCCAGAACCAATATATGTTTTAGTGTTATATCCTTTTGTACGTTGCAAGAAATATTAATTTTGAAAACTTATATATTTGTTTTGACTTTGCTTGAGCGTATTTTAACGAATTTCGATGTGATGTTTATATGCACGTATCTCGCCTGATTTAAAAACGATTATCCACAGATAGTCGAAATTTCGTTTGTAAGACTTATTACATGTAGATGTGCACTTTTCTTTTTATTGAAATCTGAACTTAATGTAACGAAAAATAAATCAATGCAACTGAAATGAAGACTGTCGGGCATAACTGAAAAAGTATTTGTCATAGAAAGTTGGAAACTACAATATGAAAATATTATAACATGTAGTTGTGCACTTTTGATTTCAATCTGATCTTTGTAGGATAATAAATCTCTAGAAAGAAATTTAACGCTATGGGTCTAATTCAAATGGCTGTACTTGATCTCTACATCAATGTAACAGAAAAATATCTATGTATTCTTATGAAAACGAAAACAATGCTTTTTATGTCAATTTTTGAAAACAAAATTAAAAATCTATTACTTGCATAGAATGATTTTGAATCTTTGCAGTTATTTTACTTTCTGATATGTAACAAAGCAAGTATTGTAGTCCCAAAATATTTTTGTTTATAACAAAATAGTCATGTGAGGAAAAAACTCGGATAGCGGATATCAACGCCGCCGGTCACCGTCAGATTGAGGTATTTGAGCTCTACTCCGTCAAGACCATTAACCCTTTAACTGTCAAGCTATTTTGATGATTTGGGCACACAAATTGTCAAATTTTTTTATTTCAAAAATCAAGTGTTTACTACAAAATAAATTCTACTTAGTAGTTAAAAATTGATATTTTGAAGTACATGGGTAAAATTTTTAAATTTTTGTATCCTCTGCATATTTTCTTGAGACGGATGCCACTCAACATGTCAGTTCCAAAGTTTTGGATTTGGAAACTCGTCTTTTTTTCCGCTTCATTTTTGGAAAAATGTTAATTTTGAAAAAGCCAAATAAAATGATTTACGGGCATTACTTTTGAGTAAACTGGAGTATGAAAAATCCATCGATGAGACCAGTACATAGTCTGATTTGGTTTTCGGACAATACCTTGAAGAATTATTAGCTCAAAGAATAGCTTCATTTCTCTGTCATTTGTAAGGATCCACTTTTTACTGCGGGAGCACCTTGATATCTTTGCTTTTATTTCTTGTTCTGCATAGTTGTTCGTTTCTTTGACAATTATATCCATTATTATCCATTTATTTGAAACCAGAAACATTACTAAAATATCTAAAGGAGTGTAGTTTATGTTTACAGAAAAAGTTACACCTGGAGTACCTGTAAAAGGGAACCGAGGGGGCCCTGATCGGCCAGAAGCAGTTATTTCACACCAGTCTCTCGCATTTCCTATATCATCATCCCCGCTATCCGTTGATTCACTGCTACTTTCAATGTCACTCTCCTCAGTTTCACATGTGTCACTAGTATCGATGCCTTCAAAATCTTCATCTTCGGTTGAAGAATCTATCTATATAACGTTTCAAAGAACTGGACGCCATTTTACAACAAAAAGTTCCCGCGCAGTTTGAACCAAAGAACTTCTAACCTCTAAACTTTGAAATCTTCAGTAAAGTGCTGACATCTATATTCAATACATGTCAGCACTTTACTGAAGATTTCAAAGTTGAATTGAGCTCACATTAACTTTTCCCGAGATACAGTCGGGTTTGACAAAGAAATGAAACCGAAATAAACGTCTCCCGATATATATTTGGGTATTACAATACGATGCATTAAAAAACATTACCCCGAGAAATACTCGGGTGTGACATTTTCGACCACCAGTGCTGTGCTCAAGATTATCTCGGGCATGACAGTTAAAAGGTTATCTCGAGAAACGAAACTAACTTTGCACCTTTATAGCGTGGAATTATAAATTTATAATTCAGATGATGCATCATACAATCAATATACAAAATCTATATTTATAATGAATATTAAAAACCTCTACATATACTAAATCTGGCATTCCTAGTAACATTATCGTATCCCGGTAGTTATCAAAACCTTTTGAGAATCCTTCACTATGAGTATAATTTTAGATGAGACAAACTCCCCCCCCCCTAGATTATGCTGTTAGGAATGACAGATTTAGTATAACCAGGTTTAGAATACTAGATTTAGATAAACAGGTGAATTTTAAAAGAAAAAAATAAGGTTTTAAAAGGATTTTAGACCCAGATAGAAATAACCTTAAAGATGAATTCCAAAAAATTCTGTCTTTTATATCATTTACTAAGAATGACCTTTGAAATATACATCTAGTGCAGTAATTTATCATTACAAAGGCTTATGAAGATTTATAACCAGTAAACTCACTGTTTTTGATAGTTTTAACTTATGGTACAAAAAAAAAGGCATATTCATTTATACAAACAATTCGAGAAATATCATTTTAAATAGATTTATTGTTACAGACAGTATTTTTATACAATGGCTTCATTGTATAATTATAATAAGTATAAAAAATAGAATATTAGTATTAAGTACTTCCGTATACAACATATCCATTCAGATATTAAGAAACGGAAGTTTAAGTGTGAGAATCAAACTAAAAAGCAGCTTTTTAATGATCAAATTACTAGATTTCTGGTCTTCGAAACCAAATACGAAACCTAAGGAGGCTATCTATTGGTGTGTTTAGCTCTTGAGTTCACATTCACCATTAGATTGAAGTTTTATTAGTCCTTGAATAGAAAAGCAAAGACAGAAAATTATCTTCCTATAAAATGCCATTCTCAAACTTCTAAGCATTTTTACATTTTTCATTGAAAATTATCACTTTTATATAAAAAATAAAATTTTTATGTCAGGATCTTATTCATGGTAAGTTTAAAAGGTTCGTATATGTTCTGAGGTAATTAATGATTAAATAGTTTCAGTTTGACAAAACATTTTGTTTTATTGCATTTAGCTACTAACTTTAAAAAATTTAGGCCTCTGCGCTTAGAGAAAAGTTTTAAATTTATTACAAATGCTTGGAGATATATTAAAACTTAATTATTTAAAAACTTTGGATAAAAAATAATTGTTACAGTGTTCTTAATAGTTAATTGAGAGCAAATATTAAAAAGTAATTAATATTAGTTCCAGATGCAGTACAAATGTTTTTTTCAGTTTGTGGTTTTAGACATATAATCAGTATGATAAACTTATGCTTTAATATTGATAAAGATATCTCAAAGTAATAATTAAAATGCTTAAATTGATGAAAGTATTTACCAAGTTATTTATTAAATATAATATAAAAGAAATAAAAAATTCATTGCAGCACACAAACTCAAATAACATCCATACTAAACTGTATTAATATAAATTTAAATCGCTTATTATTTTAATACTAAAAGATAGAAAAAGCAAAATTTTAAAGAAAAATTTAATTCTGAATGTATCAAGATTAGACAAATTGTTTTATTCTAAAATTTATTCGCTCAAACGCCGCTACGTGGCGCTCTTTCCGTTTTGTGTAGTTAAACGCTTTGGTGATGATGTGATTTTCTGTATGGCGGTTTACAAATCTAACTCACTGATTAGTCCTTACGATCAAGTAAATTAAAAGCTTTTTATTTATTGATGTAAAATAAATTGACACAAAGGGAAAATATATTACTGGAAAAATATGACATTGTTATTTAATCTATACTGCTTAATGGTTGCTATGATTTCGCAGGTTATTGTTATTCACTTAGAAAACGCTTCTGCTCAAGGTAAGTGCATTTTAATATTTCCATTTCAGAGTAGAATTTTTTAATGTGTTTAAAGTAAGCTTAAGATAATTTTATTCCAATTATTGTATCTCACCGAGTTATTCTAAATTTATAGAAATATATTTCAAAGTTTACTAATAAGAACAAAATGTTGACCCAAATACGGAATTTCTGATATAGAGATGAGACTGGAGTAGCTAAGAGAAAGTTTTTTGTGTCAAAGGTAAAATATTTCATGGTGTTTTAAAAACCGGTCTATCAAAGATATTTAATTAAAATAATAGTATTAATGCATGATATTTTAAATAAAATATACTATAATAATCAAATGTTTTTAATGAAGCGTTACTTTTTTTAAGTGTCAATAGAAATTGAAAATTCGTTTTTTTTGCCATAGAAATTGATTTTGTTTTGTAGTAATAATGTGAAGAAAATATTTTTAATAACTAAAACAATAAAGTAGTGTGTAATAATACTCATATAATTTTTATTTGTACTGAGAACTATTTTGTATGTATTTTAAATGTTCTTGACGCTTCATTTATTAAAATTTTATTCAAAATCTGTTTAGAATGAAACATTTCTGAACAGAAATTGAAGAATAGAATGTATATCATCATACATTTGATAGTCTACTCAGTGAATATGTGTAATTAATTTATGGAGAAATATTAAGTTTTTTTTTATAACATTATAGCTTTAAAAACATTTACATACATTTAAGATATTTGCATATTTTTTTCCAGGATTTACCTTAATATTTGTGTTGATTGTATAAATATAATTCTAGATATAGAAGCTATATGAACATAAGAAAACATTATTAACCATCAAAAACATTTATATTTACGTAAAATGGTATAAAAATGCAATTTTTGATTATTTTATCACTCTATATGAATAGTTCACACTGGTTTAGGTTAAATAATATACACGAAGAAAAGAAATATTTATTGCTCCATTTATAATTTAGTTCTTTTGTAAAAGTAAGGAAATATGCTTTGTCTGTCGCATATTTAAAAGAGATGCAATTGAATTACAGAAATATCTAGTAAAAAGAATTAGTTAAGAGTAACTATAATGTAGGATAAAAATACTGTAGAAATTTCTAAAACCAATAGCTCTAATAATTTTCACTGTAAATTTAAAAAAAGTTTAACTAATGATTAGAATTTTTGATGCATTTTTAAGAATATAGTTTAATAGTTTAGTTTTATCATATATATATATATATATATATATATATATATTACTATAATATATATTATATATATACATATATGTATATACATAATATATACATACATATATATATATATATATACAGATATGTATACACACACACATACATATATATATATATATATATATATATATATATATATATATATATAATCACTACTGGGTGTTGTGACTATTCGAAATTAAATATCAATCTGTGTAAGTTTAATTTTTATATAAGTGTAATTTTTCAGATGGTGTTTATAATTTTATATTTTGAAAACTGCTCTACTATTGCAAAAAATGCTTTGAATTTTTCTTGCTATTATATATATTTTGTTTAAAATGAAATTTAGGATTTTTATAACATCTTTTGCTTTAAAAAGGTTTTTAAAAATTTTACTTTAGATTAGTGTTTATAATGGAGAACATCACTACTTTATGGGATCTAAATCTAATTTAGAAATTTAACTTTATTTTATTAACTTTATTATTATATGTTATTATATATTTTATTAACTTTATCATTATACATTATTATATATTTTATTAACTTTATTATTATTTATTATTATATATTTCTTTAATTTTATTATTAGTATTTAACTTTATTTTACCTTTTTAATGAGGTATTTTTTCATTCATATTGAAGGCCTTTTAAGTGAGTTATAGTCATATAAAAGTGATTGGGCTAAATCCCACAAAATAATTAATTGTTTTAAATCGAAATTTATATAGTTATGATTTAATATTATAATAAATAGCAAATAAATAACTTTTTTGTTCTAAACATAAATTTATAAATGAAATTATTTTTAAAAATTGCGGTTGAATCATGCGATTTTTTTTCTATCAAAGAAATATCAAAGCTGTTGATTCTAAATTAATTTTTTAAACTAGGCTAAGATCGTATTTGATAATATTTCTAACAGGTCAAACATAGTCTAATGAATAGGATACTGTCTTTACGTCTGTGAGTTAAAATTTCACTCCTGGTATGAATGTTGGAGCTTTAAAATACGATTTAAACAGAAGGTTCCTGTTCGTCCCCGTATAACAAATGTTTCCCATCAAACTTATCTACCTTGGCTATTTTTAAGAGTAAAGATTTTTAGAGAAAACTGCGAATGAGCAGGATATTATAGCCTATTTAATATATTAATTTTAACTAGGAAAACCAAAGTAAGTTGTCTTAATGGGTAAGTTTTACTTGCGTGGTAAATATATAACATTGGGTGTAAAAATTAACTCCAAATTCCTATAATGAAGATTAAAAATGCTTTGAGAGTTATTGATACACACACACACACAACACACACACACACACATATATTATTATATACATAATATATATATATATATTTATATTATAAATATATATATATATACATATATATATTACCACACACATATACATATACATGTATATATATATATATATATATATATATAATATATATATATATACATATATCTGTAAAGTCGTGATCCAGAGTTAAGGCAAATTTAAAACAGTCTTCTTCATAATAATAATTTTATTACATCATCGTTTCTTCTAAAAGCAAAACCTGAGCCATTTTCATTGTTCGTGGCAGAGTTGTGAGGGAAGGAAGAAAAGGTGTTGACCGCTCCATCTCTACGCGCTCACTCATCTTATGTGTTTGCAAACTCATCAAATTGTTTAAAAATGCTTCCGCCTGACCGGATTTTCCTAAAAGCTTACGCGAGAAAGGGCCTTTTTCATTTATTTTATTATTATAAAAGAGTTCCCTTGTTAAAATCGCTTTTAACTCACGTAATTCCTAACTACCCCTTTTTTAGACCTGACATATATATGTCATATTCACAAGATATTTCCTTTTAGCTCAAAGAAGTGATGCACAATTGTAAGTTTATAAATTCCTACAAAATTGTTCGAATTATTAGCCCACAGAAATATTATTGTAGTAGTAGTTAATGCTAAAAATTATCAAAAAATAATTTTAGCATTGTATAGTTTTAAAATGCACAAATTTAGATTATAAATTTTATGAACTGTTTTTAACTAAGAAAGAATGTGTGTAAAAATGTAATTTAATAAATGTATTATTTCTGGTTTATATTTAGATGAGCCTAAAATACAAGTATTTCAATTTCCATCAAAGTTAGAAATAAATGATAAAGCAAGCGTTGTCTGTATGTTGAAACGAGGGAAGCCACCTTATGTATTCCGTTGGTTCAAAGACGGAAAAGAGATTAAAAATGGAGATGGTGTTACAATTCAAAGTACTGCAATGCTCTCTACCATTGTTGTTGATCCTGTGACACAAATGTCAGCTGGTAACTATTCATGCATTGTATCTAGCTCAAAAGGCATGGATTCTCATTCGTCAGTTTTGACTGTTACAAGTAAGTCATGTTTTTAAAATTAAGTATTCTTATGCTATATGTTTAAACATAGTTTGAATCAAGAGAATTTTAAGGAGTATTATTTAAATTTTAGATAATTAAAAAAAAAAAACAAAATATATCCAAATTGTTTTTGGAGTTAATTATATTCAGTGTGTAATTACACTATTTCAAATTCTATAAATTCTTGGAATTTTGATGTTTCTTTACATCATTAGCATCTCCTGTCTGGGAAATTGAACCCCATGATATAGAAGCTGTTGTTGGTGAATCCTTCAGAATAGAATGTGCTGCTTTTGGGTCTCCTATACCGAAAGTAATGTGGCGTAAAATAGGTAAGTAATTTTTAAAAACATTCTCTAAATATCCATATAATCTACTCTAGAGTAAAATATGAAATGTATCGTTGAAGACATTTTGAAAAAGTGTTTATATTCGTTGAAATTAGGTACACGATGAATATACATGCAACCAGGACTTGAATTTGAGATTTGTTATAAAAGTATTAAGTATAATAATGTAAAGATGGATTGAAAATATGGATGTTAAGACTAACATTAAGTAGTTTGTAAGAACATTAAATGATTTGGATAACATCAGCTTTTCTAACTTTATCACGTTTAGCCAAACATCCTGTCCATAATATTTTAAGGATATACTAATTTTTAAGGATATGATTAGTCAAAAAATTTTGTTGTTGCTTAAACAACAAAAATAATGGCAAAATAACACCCATTTCCTTTACTAGCAAACTATACATTATACATTTTTAAACTAAAGGGTAGTATTTTATTTGAAAAAATTTTTTTTTAAAACTTCACACTTCTTTTTAAAAATCTTCATGTTATGCATAATATCTCCCATGTATGTTGTAATTATATGTTTTCGTTAATTTTTAACTTTAAATTTGAAAATATTTTTTTTAATAATACAAAAATATAGATATTTAGCAAATATTTAATATGTTATATGTATTTTCATTTCCACAAATGGAAGAAAGCTACCACTTCTGCTGTGTGAAAATTCATATTTAATTCTTTTCCTTAGGTACATTTATTCAATCCAGTTACATTTTCTATATCATGTAATAAAACTTTTTTACTACTCCCTACAAAATATCAATGAAGTTGATAACGTAAATTAAACAATTGACATTGTATTCTGGTTTCTGTATTACTTTCCAAAAGTTTTCAAATTCCTCCGCTAGGGGCAGCACTAATCAGTGGGGCTGCTTGTGAGAAAGCGTATATAATCTTAATAATAATATAAAGATGAGGTGAAATTAAATGTTTGTAATAAAACAGTTAAAACATTCTCATCAGTTCATTTTGGGCCATAACGCAGCTAGTGAAGGCAAGCTTAAAATGTCTAAAATAGGCTGTAATTTAATTAAATTCATTCATTCTAAAAATCGTGTTATAAAAAAAGTTATCATTAACTTTCGGTTAATTCAGATTTCGCATTAAGAAATAAAACCAATTTTTTTAAATAGCACTGAAAGAATAAAAAAAACTACATACTAAAGTATAGAATACTTCAATACATTCTAATAAACTTTCTAAAATGGTTTTGAATTTCTGTTTTAGTGTTAACAATACAAAGATAGATATACTTAAATTTCGAAAACTCCTAACTTTCTGAAATATCAGTTATTAAAACTAAGTTTTATTTACACTGAACATACACATGTATTTATGTGTGTGAATAGGAGTTTATGTGCTTGTTTTAAGAAAGTTGGGGTGGTGGATTTAATACACAACAATCAACTGATTCTGCATATTCATTCTTATTTATGATTTTTTGATATCTGTATTTTATTATATAAATTTATACCAATAGGATGAAACAAGAGTGCATGATAGCTGATTAAAGACGTAATGACAAACTATTCAGAAATGAATATATATATGTCACCAGAGATATCATGTGCCTTAAAATTTTTGTGACAATGAATATTAAATTTACCGAATACCTTTTAAAAAACAATTTTATTTGTAGAATCATAATGCTGAATGTATTCTTAGATAACAATTCGAAAATAATTCTTCATGTTTGTACTACGATGTTTCGTACTTTTATATAACATTAATAAATTATAAGCATAAACAACACACGATGTCCTCAAAGACAAATAACGAAGAATTTGGTTGTGAAAACTGAATGTTTATGAATGTTTGATTACCCTGTATTATAAATAGCAACAAAAAATTTTCAACTTTATATATAAAAATTATCTGATAATTGACAAAGCTTATATCAATTTTTGGAAACACAATTCATATATTAAGGTTTCTTTACAACACTGCACATTTCAAATCCTATATCATCATTGTATGAATGTTTCAGAAAAGATGTTATTTTAGAAGATGAATATAATGGTGCAAATTAAATTTGAAAAAGTTAGAAGGTTGATATATGAGTATGTAGAGGAAGTAGTACTCACTCATGAAATATACCCATTCTTTTTGCCTATTATTTTGTGGACTACTTGATGGAAACTACTAGGCAACTTATTAGTAAAGGTCAAAGTGTATATTATGAAAATTTAAAATGATATCGTCTTTATATTGAGCCGTTTTAAAGACAGTTTTCACAAGTAGCTGGGAAATAAGTGTTTTTTGTAAATTGCTAACATAAAATGTTTGAAAGTTATGAATAAGAAATCAATTTTAAATTTTACAAACTCGTTTAAAACCTTATATAGAAAGGAGTAAAAGCTTTGTGATAACCAGTTTTAGTTCTTCAGAGTTATAAATTACTTTTAAAAGTTTTGAAAATTTACACAAACACACATACACATTATTTTATTTATATATATGCCCCCTCTCTCATAAACACACACACCACACACACACACACACACACACACACACACACACCACACACACATATATAAATATATATATATATATATATATATTTATATATATATATATACAAATACATACATAAATATGTACGTACATATATAAATGATATAAAGCTGATATAGATAAGAACTATCTGTTATTTCCTATTTACTCCTTATTTAATTATCGATTGAAATCGATTTATTATTAAAGTCGATATCACTTACTCAGATTGGTTATCGCTTATAAGGTATTCTACTTACATGTTTGACTATTTAAGTTTGATATAAACTTTGAAATCCTTGCTAACTTGATACAGGACCGTCAGTGTTTGATTTCTTTTCTAATTTGATTAATCAGTTTATCTTGAATAGAAAGAGATGATGTGATTAAAAAATTAAAGTGGTCTTCAAATTTAACCCCAATGCTTAGAGAAATAATAATAGAGAAGAAAAATCAATTGATCTACAAATAAAATGTACTTCTAATTTTAGAGCTGAATCCATTTTTATGCCAGCAGTAGCAGAAAATCAAAAAAATTTGACTCTGTTTTTCAATCCTGTTAATGAAGAACATGTTGGTGAATACATATGTTTAGCAGACAATGGTATTGGAGAGGTTCTAAAGAAAAAAATTACAGTTATGGTACATGGTAAGAAATGTAATTCACTGTTTAAACATTTGCAATTTAATAAAAGAAATTTGCATTTTCCTATCTAATACTTGTATTTAGTACATTGTTTTCAGAGAGGGTTGTAGATGTACGAATGAAAAATATCGTTGAAATATATAGAGTCATTTGTGTTAAAATAGTCTAAGGTGGTTTAAAGTTTTACTCTGATATGTATAATTAACATAAGTGTTTCTTTAAACGGTTATAACAAGAAATTATGTATATTATATTTAAAATACTAAAAAAGTCTACTTGTTATTTTTCGTAAATGTTTTACTTGAATTTGATCCTATTTCACTGGTTGTTTCCTGGATAATTTTTAGTAAAATTCTGTTACGTGAAAGCTGTGCTGCTTTTTTAAAATTTAAAACAATGGAAAATGAAAGTAAAAACAAACGGTTCTATCTTCAAAGCATTTGAATATAATTGTAAGCTAATAAAAGTCTGACAATCACTTAACATATCACAAAATGAATGGAGTACTTAAAAACCACTGATTTTTGTTAAAGGTGTTCAAATGTATTTCCTCTAAATTATTATAAATAAGCATGAAAAATTTAAAATCAACTGCTAAAGGATATTAGAAGGATAGGTTGACTAGAATACTTAAGTTTAATAATTTAATATCCGGCAATTTTGTTTAAATTATTTTGTGAATACTAAACTGTGTTTCTGATATGTTCATCCTTGTGTAATTCTTTGTTCTCTTACCCTGTATATGAAAATTTTAAGCCTCTCTTTTTCGATATTTATTCGCAAAATAAAATACGTTTCTCATTAATAACTTTTATAAATTTTTAAATAATAAAATAATCTATGTGTTTACTCCTAACAGGGAAAAAACACATTATATTTTAAAATAAATATTTTTTACTATTCTCAAAATGTTGCAATGAAAGAATTTCTTTTCTTATTTTTTACTACAAAGATTTTTTTTTGAAATGAGTGATTGATATTTATTCGGAGATTTATTAGTAATACTGTTTGTACCTTGAACTTTATAAATATAAAGTCCATTTAAAAAGTTCCCTCATCAATGGCATTTTGTGAATTTTCTTTAATTTCAGCAATTTTATTTCTCATGCGTGAGTTTATTAATATGTTAACGCAACTTTTATAACTGAAGGAGATCAGTTCATGGACAGTCTACAAAAAAAAAAAAAAAAAAAAAAACAGGATTCAGTTCTGGTATTTTAGATTTAAGTAAGAATCTTGTGTGTTTGGTAACCTAAAAGAAGAGTCATTGTGGCTTGTTTTTTTCTTTCATCACAAAGTACTCGCAAATCTGAAAAACTATGATTTTTATTCAAAAACTCATATTGTGGTTAAAGTAAATAAAAGAACAGTCATCATCACAGTTGTTTTACAAAGAAAAAAAAAGCTGTATATTTTATTTTTATTGCTACTTATAACATGTCTGATAATAATTATTTAGTATAAAATAAATTTTTATATGCATTATCATGGAATTTTATTAAATAATTCTAAAAGAATTTAAAAAAATTTACGATAACAATAAGTATTAATTAATGGTTACTAAGCAAAGAAATATTGATTTGTTTAATTAGCCATCTGTATACGCAAATACGCTCATACACATTTAAACGTTTTTAATTTTATTTATTTTTCAGATATATTTAAAAAACAATTTGAGAATACCTTGTTTAATTAAGTAGTATCTCTTTTCTTTACAAAAGAAATAGGTGCGACAATAAGGTGAATTTTTTTGGACAAAAATTTCATGACTGACGCACAAAATCCTTATTCTACATGCAATAAAGTACAATTTGAAATTCATTATTGCTGTACTTTGAATTGTTTTCATGTTTTATGACAAAAATGGTTGTTTCATCTGCTCTTGAGTTAAAAAGTGGTTGAATTTTCAAAATTTTGTATTTGAAAGTATAAATTTTAATTAACTCTCAAATAAAATATACGAATAGTTTACACAGATATTTGTAAATTCAAACATGTCCTCCATGTGGCGCTGCATGTTCGATATCTGACTAGTACTTCAAATTTGTGTATTTAGCTTTTCTTTAGCTGGTTGTAACACGTAATGCGAATCAACCTGATACTTTCGATATAAAATTTTAGAATACTTTTCTTCATATTTATTAATAGATATTATGATTTAAAATGTTGATTAAAAGGAAACGTTGTTTTGATTTAAAATCATTTGCGTGACTTCATTGGTATTGAAACATTCGACGCTAACAACGAGCAATGGAGCATCAACTGAGAGTTCTTACATGGATTTTCATATTTTACCTCGTCAAATGTGGTAAGTTATTTTTGGAATACTTTTTTAACTTTCAGAAATTAATTTAACTCTTTTAAATTAAAATATTAATGTTACATATAATGATCTACACGGAAACCGTTGTATAAAAACATATTTGTTGTGTATTTAGGATTAATCATTTTTTTAATGGTTAAAGTAAAAACTATCTCAAATGTTACTAATACGTATATATATGTTTTGCATGTAAATAGTTAAATATATGTTAATTATAGCAAAAAATAGTTTGTTAAACTGGAATTTGTGAAAAAAAATTATGGAATTAAATTAAATATAATCTTTTAAATTATTTAAAAATATCAAGTGTATAATGACCTTAGAAAATTGTGATTTTGACTAGTTTCCTTACGTTTCTCTAACCAGAAATTATGTTTTATTATGTGCAAGAAAAGTATTGTACTTATAATAAGTTAATAATAATTTCTAAATATTAAGACAATTGTTTTACTTAGTGCTATTTATACTTACTTGTAATGTTTCTTGGTTGTATCTGACAAAATATATGTATATTTTTATAGAATCTCCAAAGATACAACACTTTCAGTTTCCTCATATGGTAAAAATTGGCGATAAAGTTAACATTCCATGCATGATATCCCGAGGACAACCTCCCTTGAAATTTGAATGGTACAAAAATACCGAAGTTCTTAAGAGTAACAATAATATTCAGGTTATAGAAAGCAATGACTTTTCTCGTCTCATAATTAATCCAGTAAATGAAAAGTCTTCAGGAAACTATACTTGTAATGTTGCTAGTGAACATGGATTTGACAGTTTTTCTACTGTCCTGAATGTTAAAGGTAAGTTTTGCAGTCCTGATAATGGATTAATTAACAATACTTTTTTACAAATATAACAATTTGTAATGGTTGTTGTTGGTATTCTTTTTCGTGATACATATTTAAGACAAAATTTAAATTTGAAATAGCTTCTTGAATATTTTCCTTGGCATAACTTGTCAAAGGTTAGCTGAATCAAATTCAGAATTATCTGAATTCCATTATTATAAATAGATGAAAGAGTTTCAAAAGAGTTTTTGTTTACGGGTGATTATAGTAGTATGAAAGTTTTCATATATATTGGTTAAGGTTAAATTTCAATTTTAATTGCACAGTGAAAAAATGTTCTCATGCTTTACAATAAGAAAGATGTCAAAGTTTAACACGTATAAAATATTTTATTAAAAACTTAAGTTAATAAATTATATGCAAAGATGATTCTAAAAATATTAAAAAAACAATATAAAGTACAATATTTTGTAGCTTACAAATAAAAACTGTATTTTTATGTATGCATTTGTGTAATTTGCAAGTTTGCTTGAAGTAATAGAGTAATAAGTTTCAACTATGAATACTATTTGCAACAATATTTCTGTTAATTTTAATAGATTATATGAAAGTCGTCGAAATGTCAGTGTTTAATTAAGAATTTTAATTTAGTATACATAAAAATGGTAGGAATTAAAATACTTTTATATATTTAATTTCCGTTCTAGAAGAATTTTTAATATTACGGAAGCCCTTTGTCATGAAATATCTTTACGTTTATAAAGATAAAAGCTGTTTTGAAAGTAAAAATAATGTCTTATTTGTAATTTTTTTAAAACTGAATCTTTTTATGTTTAACTAGCATCTGTCACAAAAGGTGACGCATTATCCTATGTATTCATCTTAACATGTACTCATCTTAAGATTTATTGTTTTATAATCTCATCGTATGCAACAATTATATATAGTGTTACTTGGTTCTGTTTTTAATAGTTTGAATAGAATAATCTTAGGCAAGATATTAACTTTAGTTTTTTTTGACTTGAATAGTTTAAAAATTGAAAATTTAAAGCAATTATTTTTTTAATTTAGTTCGACAATTGTTAAAGAAATTATTTTTTATTCTTATAAAATAATAATTTAAAATTTTATTGTAATCCAATTAAGATTATTAATTTTTCATGTTTCCTAGCTCCTCCCATTTGGTTAATCGAACCATTAGACATTGAAAGTACAGAAGGTGGAAAAGCAAGTTTTCACTGCATTGCTGAGGGATTTCCAAGTCCTAGAATATATTGGAAACGAATTGGTAAAATTATCACGGCTAATTTCTTCTGCTTCTAATTAAATAATGTTTGTAAAAATATAGATAATATTTTAATGAATACTTGAAATTCATCTAGAAAAATCATTCTGGCAATGTTTTACATAGCAATATCTAGCCCTATAGACCAAGGATTTATTCACCTCTTGATAAAAAAAAAAACTCTTATTGTTGGAGAATGTCCTTAAAGTGACAATATTACCATTTTTAAAATTGAAGTACAATAAGCATTGTAAATACATCTTAACAATGTAATTTAAAACATATTCACCAAATTCTGAAATTCTGTTTTGACTGTACATTAAATTTAAAAATTAAAATTTTGAAATGTTTTTCAAATTTTTGTATATTTTAATACTTTTAACGTAAATTTAAAAACAAAAAGTTTTTAGCGTTTTTGAAAACTCGAATATGAGGAAAAACAAACAAGGATAAAAATTTATTTAAAGTGTTAATTTGTTAAAAAAAGCAGCTATAAATGAAATCGTAACTATTATCGCAAATAACTTTTAAAATATTGCTGATACATATTTCAAATCATATGCACTCCCATTCTTATTTCGTACGTTATCTTGAGAACTATGCGGTAAATATTTAAACTTTATGTGTAGTAAATATATTTTATTCACAAAACTAAATCACTGAATTATTATAACGTTTTTAATATATATAGTTGTATTCTTACCTTAGAAATGTAGACTTGTTATTGGATAATAATAAATTTATGATTGTTTTTCTTTGTAGAAAATAATGAAAGAATTGAAATACTGTCAGCAACGGCAAATGGAACATTGCTATTTAATCCAGTTATGAAGCAAGACGAAGGCAGGTATAAATGCATAGCAGACAACGATATTGGAACAGAGATAGAAAAAGCAGTATCTTTAATAGTCCGTGGTAGGAATTCAAATCATACATAGTTTCTGTTCCTTTCTTTTATAATTTTTAATATTTTTTAACTGTCTCTGACTGTCATTTAGAAAGATTTATGTTGCCAATTGTAGAGACAAGGATATATGTTTGATTCAAATATATATTGTAAATCTATTGTTAAAAAGCTTGCATATTTAACATAATGTTATTTCATAAGATTTATATTTGGAAATGTACAGATAAGAAATGTCTTCATTTTTTATAAAAAATATATTTCTTACAATTCCTTTGAGTAGTGATTAGCAATCTTTATGTAATGTTAAATTCCTGGTTTATATATAAAAAGCCCTATTAAATATTAAGTCGAATTATAAATATCTTTCATGTAAAAAAACACGTTTCAAACGTTTATAGACTTAAAATAGATGCTGACACAAAAGTTGATAACACAATTATATTTTCTTTCACTATTTTTCACTATTAAATTATTTTTCTCTTTAAGGTATGTGTTTGTATTATAAATTGTGAATATTTTTTTTCTAACATTTTGTATTTTTATTCTTATAGCTAAAAAGTAGACCTTAGCATTTCAAACCAATCCATTTTTCTTTATTCGGAAGTGGTTGTAGTGTGCTATTTTATGATCATATTTCTATTTCATTGTTCAGGAAATTAAAATATTTTGATTTTTGAAAAGTTTTGTGCTCAACTTTTCATGGTTTCACTGAATAAACTATACTATAATTTTATATATTTTCATACGAATAATAAAAGAAACCCCATGAATGTATAATAAATAAATATTATTGGTAGTAAAAATTTGATTTGTGGGAGAAAATTCTTATTTAGTATTTTAAAATTGCAAATAAATCTACAGCATATCACTAGTTTCCAATGATAAGATTTTGTATGAGTTAATATTCTTATTTCGCTTCTACGTTTTATTTGTAATAATAACTAGATTTTGTAAAATATGTTACTTTTTATCATCCTTTAATTTTTTACGTATTCCATTTACATATCCTTTTATGTAATGGTTATATTATGTAACAAATGAGGTGAATACGTTTACCTGGAAATAATCTTTTGTGAACGTGTATTTTTATTATCTCTGCAAAAAAATCAAAAATTGTACAAATGTTACGAAAAAGGTTGCATTATATATTTGACATATTTGTATACATATTCGAAAAAAAAAGAGTAAATATTTTATTTTCATTTTTCTTCGTTTATGACATGTTTTGACTGAGGACGGAAATAACTTCGATAATACCCTGTATGTGGCGCTAGTAGCTCGTTTCAGAAACATTTCTATAAAAGCGTGTGATGGCCGCCATTTCAGAAGTATTTATTACGTTACGTGTGCTCTTTTCTTTAGAAGTGAGGATTGCTTTACGTGTTCTTTACAAAATAAAAGAAATATAAGATTGAAATTTAGATAACAGATAATTATCTCAAGTTTCCAGAAATATTTTAGATTCTATGTGTAAAGTCAACTGTATTGTGATGTTATTATCGTTCCTGATTGTTTTTGGATTGCCACTTTGATGCCTTTGCTTCTTCAGGTAAGAATTTTTAAATATGACAAATCTATTTAAATTTGTTATATAGAAATGTAATATATTCATATTAGGGTGCTTTAAAAATGAGTTTTAAAAATTTAAACCAAATGCCAATTTACAAAATTTTCAATTTGTTTTAGATGTACTGTCAGTGCAACCCTTTCATTTTCCTGAACAAACTGATATTGGAAAAACCGTCAGTGTAATGTGTGCAATAACATCAGGAAAACCACCATATACATTTAAGTGGTATAAGAACGGAAAACTGCTTAATTCTGAAAGTGTAATAAATACACAACGGAAAGTTTTCCACACTTGTTATAGACCCAGTTGAGAAATTATCTGCAGGTAATTACACTTGCGCTGTGAGTAATGCTGATGGTAAAGATTCTTATTCTGACATTCTTACTGTGAAAGGTAAGTCATATATTATGAGTTTATGAATATGTTTAAAATCACACATAACTGAACTCTGAGAAACATTAAAAACATGAATACATAAACAATATTTATCTTCAGTATTATACAGATATATATATTATATAATATATATATATATATATATATATATATTATATTCTATATTTACATTTATATAAATATATTTTATATATTTTGAATTAATGATTATATATATACATATATATGTATATATATATGTATATATATATGCATATATATGTATATATATGTATATATATGTATATATATGTATATGTATATATATATTATATTATATTCTATATTTACATTTATATAATATATTTTATATATTTTGAATATAATTATATATATATATATATAATATATATATATATATATACATATATATGTATATATATGTATATATATGTATATATATGTATATATATGTATATGTATATATATATATATATGTATATATATGTATATATGTATATATATGTATATATATGTATATATATATGTATATATATGTATATATATGTATATATATGTATATATATATATATATGTATATATATGTATATATATATATATATATATATATATATTAATGAATAATAAATATCAGAAAAATACAGAGGTGAAAGCACTTACGGGAATTTAAGCTTTGTACAATGATTAAGTTAAATATTATAGTTGGCAATCAATATATCTTTTATACGGTTACATTTATTTTAAGAAATTTATGTCATAAATATATTATTTTCGAAACGAATATTTTCTTTTTATTACTTATTAATAAATTTCCTTAAAAATATGTTAGCATTTTCAATCACAGCTCTAAATTTTCATTTTGTTAATTCCTAATTGTATAAAATAAGAACATAAAAATAAAAAAATATTGATAAGAAAGTACAAAAGGCTTCATGGGTTTAATTAATTGGCATTGGATGTGTGATCATTTTCAAAACAATACTTGTATAAATTTATATTTACTTGGATTTACAGAAAAATAATAGCTTAAAGAATAGTTTCTTAAATAGACCAAAAGGCATTAAATACAGGAGTAAATTTAGTTCTTGATGATATTTGTAGGAGGTTAATTAGAAACCAAACTAGAATAACTAATATAAGAAAGTCTATTTGAATAATTAATAACGCTTAATTTACAAAGTTATTTATATATTTTATAAAATAATATCTTTTAAAAACGTGGAATTTTTCAAAAAAGTGAATATCAAAGATAAAAATTATATATATCATTTTGTAACTTATTTGATATAATTGGGTTTAATAATTTCAATTAACTTGATCAATTATCTTGTTAAGAATTAAAATTAAGAAGCTTTTTTTCGTCTAGCAGAACTTTACGAATTAAAGTGCAATTTTATATTTCTATATGTAAAAGGTAAAACGTTTCATAATGCACTGTAATCTTTAATGAAATATTCTAAAATAATTTTGAATGACCGAAGTAGTTGACTTCTTTTGAAAAATAAAGAAGAGAAAATTTTTAATATTATGATATTTATGCTTTCTCCCGAATTTTATCAAATTAGTTACAATAAAGATTAAAATGTATTTTCCACATTTTTTAAGAAAGTTAATCTGTGTAATAACTTGTAGGTAAGATATAAATACTAAATTAAAATTTTTTGTAAAGATTTTTGATAATTATTGAAAATATTATGTTTTATTTGCATTAATAGAAATTTTTACAAAAATAAAACACTAATAATTGGTTTATTTTAGCACCTCCTACGTGGATTAAAGAGCCTCAAGATATGGATGTAACTGAAAGAGAGACAGTTATTATAGAATGCTTAGCAGCTGGATTTCCGTCTCCAGAAATAATTTGGAAACAACTCAGTAAATCTCTTATAATATTAATATTTTTAACATAAATTTTATTTATTCAAGTTTAAGAAGATTTATAATACTTTCAAATAGGAAAAAAAGTCATTTTATTCAAATTTTATTCAGTCAAAGTCAGTATAGTTCCTTTATATTAGATTTATTTACCATGCATGCAATACAAGATTAAATAATATTGTGATTTAAAACAAGTACTGCAAAAAAATATGAAGATACATGTTTTCAAAGCCAATATGTTCATATAATAATTAATTATTATATTTTTTTACTAATGGACAAGTGGATGGAGTTTGTGTGTTCAATTCTCGGTACTAGTAAAGATGTGCAAATTGTTTCGAATTGGCTTTTACCAGTATATGTCGGCCTTATTAACCATAGAGTTGTAAAAAACGCTAAATATATTAATTGTATTGATTAACTAAGTAATAACAACAATTGTCGTGTTCAATAATTTTTGCTTTTCAAATGATTTATAATGTTTAGACAGGTTATCTTTAATTTGGCTCACTTTATTTGAAGATCATTTGAACTATTTTTTCGGAAACGTGTTTAGTTACCATACTGAAAATAGCGAATGAAAATACTAGAAAAAATTAGTTTTGTTCAAGTGTATTGTGAAGTTTTATTACAAAATGTTCTGTTTAAGTATGTAGTAAAAGTTATAATAAAATTGGGATTTTACTTAGTCACTTGAACTTATTTATTTTTGGGAAATTCAAAAGACGTATTCATAAATAAATCTTCATTAATTTATAAATTAATTGAATTATTTGATCGAATACATTGATAACAAATTTATTCTATACCATAAGTTTTATATGTACTTAGAAAATAAGGGAAATAATTCCCAGTTAGTATGGAAAACTATTTTTCTTTGTTTTTGCTAAGGTATATTGTTTTGCAGTGAATAATCACAGTAAATAATCCTGTATGTAATATATATATAAAATGTATAAGAATTGTGCTTGCAAAATATAAATCCTTTTCTTGTGGCTAATATGAGTGAAGTATTTGTTTGTCAGGGTAAATTTCACAAAATAAGGTTAGAAAAAAATATATTTGTATAAATATAAATTATATAAATATAACATTATTTTTCTTTTATTGGAAGCAAAATAAAACTTTGCATAGTACTTATCTGAAATCAATTTCATGTACGAGAATTTATTATAACGATCTATGCAAATTTATGTATTCATTATATTGTGTTTCAATTTTACAGATTCTGACTACTCTGAAGAACTCTTGTCTGTAGCTTATATCACTACCAAAAATGGTTCACTTATGTTTAATCCAGTTTTTAAAGGAGCATGAAGGTAATTATTTGTGCATAGCAGATAACAGAGCAGGTCTTCCACTAGAAAAAAAACGTGTCATGTTATCAGTTCATGGTAAGATAATTGTATTTATACATTAATAAAGTTAAAACTATGTATTATTATCTTTTGAGATAAAATTAAATTATTATCTTGCATAATGTGTGTCCTTTGTATTTCCTACAAAATTACTGCATTTTATCATCTTTTTGTACATTTTATAGTTCTTCTACTTCGAATAGGTAAAAAAATAAAAATAGGTAATTATAATTAAAGTATATTTATCATGAAAACATCTATAAGGAAAATATATTGTGTCTCTCTTAGTTATTTGTATTTATATGAAAATCTTATTTAAAAATTTAGCAAAGTGAAATTTTTTAACCTTTTACAAAAGATGATTATAGCTTCAAAACAAAGCTTTAATATTTTAGTAATGTAAATAGAATTTTTTTTAATGGTGGTGGATGTATCATATTATTTATTGGAGATCGAGTTTTCAAAGTTATTAATAAGAATCTGAAAAATCCAACCATATCTCCTAGTACATTTAATGCTGTGCTAGTTTTGATTTACCAAAAAGAAACCTTATAGTACTGATAATATCATTGATAATAATGAATCCTTCTATGTGTTTATACCCTTTCATGACGTTCAGTTTTATTCCAAGGGCAGTGAATGATGTTTGACATGTAACTAATAAATACTGTGCATAAGAAATAATCATGCTTAAGACGAATTTAAAACCATATTTAGTATTTGATATGAAATTAGATCGTTTTCGTTGTCTCCTACTGTTATGATTTACATAATACAGAGGAAGGGAACTTGTGGAAAAGTAATAAAGAGCTATACAGATGTTTATAATTCTATTTATTATCACCTTATTAGAAATGAGTTAGTAGATACTTAATGATTACATTAAAGGATGAACTTCTGATAAACATGTTAAACATAAATGGTGCATGGTATTGACATACACTAAAATGAAAATATCCGTGTAAAGATTTGCTTATTTTCTTTAGAGTGATATTTATCTATACATTTTATTCATGTATAAATTTTATATTTTATTCAAATTTAATGTAATTATTAGAGACGTATATACAACCTATATATTTTAATATATTGTTTTTTGCATAGATTAGTCTTTGTGTGTAAATAATTTCGGATTTTTACGTATTTTTGTCCGCAAAAATGTATTCATTACGTAAATAAACTTATTAGCTTTCAAACAAATAATAATTTTTATCTTGTAAGAGAAGCAATAATTTGATTTTAATAAAAATCATTTTTAAAATATGAGATTAACTAATTTAAATCTTCGACCTTCTGATACTGAAAATTAAAAACAAGTCGGAAGTAATTTTATTTTTACAGCGTATTTCCCGTTTTGAAATATTAAAAGGGTAATTATTTTCTCCTGGAAACTACTTTAGGAGATGAAATTGCAACGTAACTATGATTTTGTAAGAAATCAGTACATTATGGCTTTATATCAGACATTTACATTAAAAAAATAAAAACATTTATCATGCAATGCGTAAAATGCACGATCACATGTTATAATGTCTATAAATTATCAAGGTATCACTGTAATCAAATAATATCAAAGACTTTTAGAAATTATAAAAATAAATTTTCTTATCAACATGTTTGTTAGCTTATGTTATTCTTATGTGATTTTAATATATTGTTTTATATCTGTGGTGTATCATTTTTTATATTACATTTGTAGATTGGTATATGCTTTAATATTTTCTTAAATCACATTTTGTAAATTTCATTCTATTAAGCATGAAGAAAAATAAAATGAACTATGATTATAGATATGATTCCTCTGTTGCTAAAATTTACACAAACGTAGCCCCTAGCACAAAATTTCACACAAATGTTTTATTGTTAAAAATAAACGAGGAATATGGAATTGTGTTCATACTTTATGAAGCTTTTTTCATATATATAATTATTAACATTCAATACTAATGATTTTTCAACTTCCATGTACCAAACGTTTCGTAATATCTCCAATATGTGGCGCTGCATGTTCATTTTGAAATTGCCTAAAAGCTATAGACTTGTCGCTTGTTTACTGATGCCTTTAAATCCCAAAAAAGGATATGTTTATATACTGTTCTTTTAAAAGGTAATCTCGATAAAATATAAATGTTTTAAGCTCCGTTCCTTCATCTTTACCACGCAAGATTAACTTCATATTCTTTTACAAAAATGTCGGTAGAAAGAGATTGTTTTATCAACTCGTATGGAGAGTATTCGTGATAACGTTCCTCTTCTTCAACACGATGGATTACGCATTATGTAAAGGTAAGAAAATCTTTTGTATATCTAAAACATCTTTTGTTTAATTGAGGTGTATAATAAATTTGAAAATTGTACTTATTTTTACGTCTTAAATCTTATTGTAACTGATAAGCAATTTTGAGTTAGGATTAAAACATGAATTTTAATGGTAATAAGATTAAATGGAAGTAAATAAATAAATAAATAAACTGAATATGAAGTAGGCTTTAAAACAGAAACTGATCCGTTCACATATTCAAAATTCACACCGATATGATTCAGATATTTTGAGGATTTGAAGAAAATACAGAATAACATCTCAACTGGGTATATTAATTTATACGAAATTATTTTTAATTAAACCACAGAAATATAGCTTTAAGGATATTAATAGTATTTAAGTACATCGTTAGTAGTACAAGTTAATAATATGTAAGTCCATAATTTTGTATTTATATGTTAATGTACATTATTTTCCTCAAATATTTATTAGCATAACTGTACTGTAGTTATTAGCTTAATTTTGTATCCAAAAGAACACTGATAAATTATCTTTTTTATTAGATAAATGATTTTAAATATATAAATGGCAGTTCTTACGTAAAAAAAACAAACTTTTTATTAATAGCAATATTTTTATTGCTTTAGAATCTGTGGAAATTCAAACCTTTCCAGTTCCCTCATCATATTCAAAGAGGAGATAAAGCAAGTGTAATGTGTATGATTATGAGAGGTAAATCTTCTGCAAAGTATCAATGGTACAGGGACGGAAGACCATTGAAAGAAACAGATAACATTCATGTTGATTCGAATGAAAAATTTTCAACACTTGTGATTGATCCTGTAGAAGAGTCATCAGTTGGTAACTACTCATGCTCTGTAACCACGGTGCATGGAAGTGGCGAGTACTCAGCTTTCTTATCAGTTAAAGGTAAATTTTTTATGTAAAAAACTTATCAGAATCTTATTATTTGATATATTATTTGTGATGATACAATTTAGTAAATGTGCTAGTCTAGAAAAACTAAAATTTATTAAAATATTTTCACAATAATTTATATGAAAACTTTCTTACAGAAATATTTGAAATGTTATTTTCATGTTCACAAAATTCAAGCTTATGTAACTATAATTCTTAGCTATTTTTAGTATAAATCTGTAAGGTCCATACTATAACTCATATATACTATAAGATTTTGGAGTGTAGTGCTATATGAATCCGTAGATACTACACATAAAGAAAAATCAATTAAACATAATTAAAAATTTTAGGCAATATTCTTTATAACTAGATTATCTATATCTAAATTTTTATTATGCATGTAGTTAATTATTTCATTTAATCTGAATTTCAGCACAATTACTTTTTGAATGATAGATTTAAGTGTCGTCATTTACAAAAAATACAAGTCTTAGTTAACTCAATATATTAAGAAAAAATAGTAAACAGAGAAAACTTTATTATAATAACAGTAAACATAATTATTAACGGAAAATATATAATATAAAATTACAATTATAAATATGATTTTCCAAAGTTTTTGAAATAAGAGTAGCAATGGACTGACTATTTTATGGGAAATTACCTTTACAGTTTTGAAACATAAATGAAATATTGATTAATTTAAAAAACATATATTTTAATAGAATTGTCAAAAATTAAGTAAAGTCTGCCATAATATTAAAACTTTTATAGTTTATGTATTTATTTATTTCTAACATGAATTATGTACTTAGAATAGTTATATCTTAAATTTTAATATTAAATAACCAACTTAAGTTTTATTTAGTTTTGTTCTGCTTTATTGATAACGCTTCCATAACATTTTATTTTATTTTGTTACAATATTAACAAAATAATGTGTTCTTTAAGGTTCCATAATAAAAAAAAAATTCTTAATGTTGTAGCTCCTCCATCTTGGATTAAAGAACCTGAAAATATAGAAATTATTGAAGGTGAGAGCATTAGTATTCGTTGCATTGCTAGTGGATTCCCTTCTCCTCACATCCAGTTTGCTAAATTAGGTAAATAAAACTTTGTTGAGTTTTTGCATAATATTTTAGGGGTTTATACGAAAAAAGGGTGTTTATTGTCATCCATTTTGCCAAAAGTTTCAAACATTTCAAGAATTTGCCTAAAGTAAAATAGGTGCTTTTTCCAACGTTTGTGTATATATCTCTTTAAATAAAATTAAAAGATCAAAGTTTAAGATGTTTAAACATAATAAAAACAATTTTTATTATTATTATTTTGCACTTCTAAAACACTGTACTTGTTTTGCAGTTCATAATATAATTTTTATTTAACTATTTCAGGATGTTTCAAAAGAATTTATGAAGAGTTAGATAAATTTATCGAGTTTTTAAGGATATTTACAATATGCTGTATTTAACTAGGATTTGAATTCATCTATTGATTGTATGATAACTTTTGTTATTACAGGAAAACCTGATATTAAACTGTCCAAAACATTTTGAATGGAACTTTAGATCTCAAACCAGTGCATAAAAGCCATGAAGGAGAACTAACTTGTGAGGCTGATAATGGAGTTGGAGCTCCTATTCAGAAGACTTTTTCACTTATTGTACATGGTAATTTAAAAATAGCTAATTAAAGTTTTAAAAACAAAACAAGTCGTCTTTAAATATCTAAGATGTAATCTGATTTTAAATTTTTTGGGGAAAATTACTTATGCCTTTTAGGTATTCTAGATTTGAATATCGTAATTTTAAATTTTAATATTCTACATATGATTACATAACAGCGTTTTAACATTGAAATTGTGTAACTTTAATTTTACGTGAGTTTTGATGATTAAAACATATTTTTAACATAAATATATATCAAAAATTTTCATCTTAGATAGTTATTTATTATAACTGGGACACAGTATCATTTATATTCGAATAATTTGCATAAATATGATGTATTTTCCAAGTTATGAAATGCGTATGTGATTAAAACTTGATTGTTTTACTATGCACCATATTTGTATTATGAAGTTGTATAAAATCATTTGGCAATGTTTAAGGATTTTAAAAATGATTGCGCTATTAAATGAACTCCAATTGTTTTACTAGATCTTGAATCACATCTTCGGAAATAATACCTATAACGACAGTTCTTTTTGATAACAATAGTAATCGTAAAATTATTCTATCATAGATCAGACTTTATAATTATGACACTTAGTAGGACATTTGAGGTGATATACGGAAAATATTCTACATATATCGAGAGTTTACTGAATTGTTCTTAAAAATTTCATATCTGGACGAAGAATTCATTTAAAATTTATTGGCGCATTAAAGGGAATAAAGTAATATAGTCATACTTATTCTTGTATATACTCAATTTATTATTATGATCAAAGAAATTAAAATGAGGAAGTTTTTAATTTGCTTTTATTGACAAAATATTTATGACAAATGTATTCATATGTTTAAAATTGTTTTAATAGAAACATAATTTTTGTTGACTTGATAATCAAACAAACGTAATAAATGCATTTTGTAGTTTTTTTTTAACTTCAAAAGTGATGTAGCTGGTAATCATTATATTGCTACTTTATGTACAATTGAATAATTTTATGATTTCATTTTTTTCTTAACAAAGTGAATTGTTCTTGTAGATATGAACCTATACAGAATAAGAGTTTAATAAAAATTTATGCTTAAATTTATTTTCATTTTTATCCTCAACGTGGCGCTAGTTGTTCATGAGAGATCACTGTGAGCGATCACTACCGTTAATATTTCATCTCTTTCTATGGTCACATCTTAAACAGGAGTTTGTGTTCTCTTCGCAAGAAATAAATGAAATCCCTTTCGGGTATTGTATCGGACTTTATATGTTATTGAACAAAATTTTGAAAATGTATGGGGTACTTATAATCCATCAAGTATAGGGTATTCTGGTAAAATATGTCGTTGAAGATAGACCGTACGCTGCTTACACGCCGAGCAATAATTACGGCTTCAATCTACATGTCGATTGTATCTGTATCATGCAAAGGTGAGCTCTATTTTTATTTATATAAATGTTACTTACTTAGTGTCAATGTCACAACAAATTTTTATGTTAAATTTTTGTTTATCGTTTCCTGTAACTTAACTTTTGTACCTCTATAAATAATAAAAATATTTACAAATTTTCTAGTCACGAATGTTAAATTTTGAAAACTATTTTTAGTTGTATGATATTTATTTCTGTAATAGTTAGCATTATGGTTACTTTTTCAAAAAATATATACGCTTGTTTAATAATTCGTAGTCATAAGTGTATTCAGTCTTTTTACTTATATTTAAATGTAAGGTATATTAAATTATATTGCAATGATACTCAATATATTTATTAAACTGTTTTTAATATGTACAAAGTGGTAAATGAGAATATATTAGTTATAATGTTTCAAACCTATTTAATAATAGTTCAAATATTATATTAATAATATTTGTGTTTTTATAGATATCGAAATCTAATAAATACTAGTTTCTTTTTGCGATAGATATGCCTGTCTTCTCTCCCCCAAAAAATTTCAATTTTAAGATAATTAACTTCATTTATTTCTTAACGAATATATTGTACCAATCCTCAACGATTCATAACTTTAAATCTTTTATGATCCTATTCAAAACAATACTAATAGCTAAGTTACTGTTAGTCAATAAATATTTTTTTGTTTTGGAAAATAAAGGAACTTTAAAAAATTATTAATAATTGAAGTATTTATTCCCTTTTTATATAGAATCCCCAAAAATTCAACCTTTTCAGTTTCCACCTGAAATAAAAATGGGGGATACAGCAAGTGTTACCTGTGCTATCATGAGAGGATCTCCCCCTTTTACATTTAAATGGATTAAAGACGGAGTTTTAGTGGACACTGCATCAACGTTGAATACAATTACAAACACTATGCTCTCAAGCCTGGTCTTACAAACTGTAGATGAAAAGTCTTCTGGAAAACTACACCTGTGTTGTTAGCAGCAGCCATGGACAAGACAATTTTACAACGTATCTTTCAGTTAGAGGTTTGTTTAGATTTATTTTAACATTCATGTTATTTTGATTTGGATATAACTTAAATAAATTAAATCTGATTTTAAATATGTAAAGAAATCACTGTAAAATACTGACTGGGTAGGGAAATGCATATATTGTTTCATTTGAAATAGGTGAAAAACAAAAAATTTCTATATACAATCATCTCACAATATAAATAAATAATTAAAATAGAATAATTCAAATCGTTTCTTAATATGAGTTTATTTTCAAAATAAAATCTTTTTTGGTAAAATTGATTGTTTGTTTTACTTAAGAATTATGGTATTATTAGTTAAATAACTGTACTGAAGTTTATGATTTTTCCCCTTCTCATGGTAACTTATAGTGTTAAAAGGTTCACAAAAAAGCACACACAAATGGTTTAGTATTTTAAACCAGAAGTGTAGCTTATTAATAAGAAAAAGATTAATGTGGACAAACAAAATATAGTTAAAAATAAATTATTCTTCAATTATATTTATCCATAATTTAGTTTAATTGTGGTCCGTTATTGTTTTTGAACACTTTGAATATAAAAGATAAAATGTAACATTTTATAGAAAACACACAATTGAATAATATAACTTAAAGCTTATCATTTGTAATTATTGTCAATAAATATGAAAATTAATTTAAGAAAAAATCTATCATTGCTCACAAAGTTTGCATCTTAAATGTAATGAGTTGTAAATAATTATTTTACAGCTCCACCTTCTTGGATTAATGAACCTCAAGATATTGAAGTTACTGAAGGTGATAAGGCAATGTTTTCATGCTTTGCAAGAGGCTTTCCCAATCCCAAAATATCATGGAAAAAAATTGGTACGAAATAAAACCATTATTATAGTGATAAAAATTTATCATTGAAAAATCTTATAAGATATGAAAATAATAAAATTATCTGACATGTATGTTATAAATTACTAATGTTGTTTGCTAACTACATAATATGTTGTAAGGCATTTAAAAAAATAATTGTACTTGAAATTTAGTACATATATTTGTATCGTACTAGTATTTTTGTACTATTCTTATATATTTGTGGACTATATATACTAAGAAAATTAATATATATCTAAGTATTTGTTCATGTATATGATGTATATAATATAATGATAAATATGTATGACTGAGTATAAGATATTAATGTCATGCAAAAAGATTATACATTGATTTTAATAATTAAGTGTTAGTTTTTATATACTTTGTGAAGTATTTGAAAATGCATTTGTGAAAAAAAATTGTTTTTATAGATTGAAGTAACGTATTATTAAATTTAAAACGTCTAGTAGGCAATGTCTAATTGAAAATCTTTGTTAGTCGCAATACCTAGTAGATACATTCACCATTACATATGACAATTCACTTGATGTCATCTTTTCGTCCTTTAATACTAAATTTGTTATCTAATTTATATGATATTGAAGCACAACCCTATGAAAAAATTTAATGCAATTGAAACAGAGGAGTATGCAAAACTATGACATTTAGTAAGTGTGTAGCATAGTTTTGTCATTCATTGTCGTATGTCATTTCTTGATCGAAAACATTGCGACTAACTGGAGGTTGAGCAATAAATATTTTTGCGTATAATATTTACATTGAACATTATATCTTTCTAGGTTCTTCAGGTTTCGACAGTGTGCCAAGGACGCAGTACCATTCAGAAAAACGGAACATTAGTTTTTAATCCTGCTATCAAAAACTGACGATGGTTCTTATGTTTGCGAGGTAGATAATGGCATTGGAGAACCACTCACTAGAATATCACGACTTATTGTCCATGGTAGGGTTTAAAAAACGTTATAGACGTAGTTGATAAAAGTTATTGTGTCTAATTATTTTTTACATTTATTTTAAAAAAGTTTATAATTTTAAATAAAAAAAAGGTAATTATTAAATTATCACAAACTTAATTTTATATTCCCGTTTACATTTTCTTTTCGTATGTAATAAATACATGCCATCTAATATATATATATGCCGTTTAAAAATGTGCATTAATTTTACGGTATTCGTTTATGAATAATTGTATGGGATGTAACACTTATAAACAATATTTTAGTATAAATCGTTTTCAGCTGTCTTTGTGTGTGTCTGATTTACTGTAAATTTATATTTATTTGTTACGGTGTCTGTAACTTTTTGTTTTTCGCTGTTTTTTACACACTTTAAAATTACACATTCTTCAATATTACTCGTAATAAATGTTATAATTTTCGTGGTGTTATAATATGGCAAATTAATATGCTTTTGTAAATGTCATTTCTTAGTAGTTTTATTATGTATCACTTTTATTTAAAACTATGTTTATTATACATACATATATATATATATATATATATATATATATATATATATATATATATATATATATATATATGCAGATATTAAACCAAAT
>JAGEOH010000041.1:42500-60000 GCA_032207245.1 Pardosa pseudoannulata
ATTTTCAGACAAACACTTAAGGATAAGACTTAAAAGATCTTTTGCTAAACTGATCTATATTCTGTAGTTTCACTATGAATATTTTTATCTGTTCGACGGCCTTATTTTTATGGACGTACGTAAAAATTGGAGACTGTAATGGTAAGTAAAATTTTTATTTTTTCAATATATAAAAAATATTCTATTTCAATTGTACAAAGTTACATTGTTTCTATGAATAGTAACTTAAGTGTAAGATTGAAACATAACTTTATTTTTTTAAATTTGGTACTTAAATCATTGATTTAAAAATTATTTTTTATAGAATTTACATAAAGATTTATACATTTCAGACGCTCCAAAGATACAGCCATTTCATTTTCCAGAAAATGTGAGAATAGGAGAATCAGTTGGTGTTATGTGTATGATCATGAACGGCCAACCACCATTCAAATTTGTTTGGCAAAAAGATGGAAAAAGGTTGAAATCTGATGAAAATATAAATATTTTAGAAAAAGTATCTAGTTTATCAATTGATCCTGTTGAAAAAACTTCTTCTGGAAACTATACTTGCAGTGTTAGCAATGCTTTTTTGGTAGAAACTCCTATTCTGCGATACTGAATGTTAAAGGTGAGTTATTATTTATTCTTTGCTGGTATCTATAATATTTAATTATTCTCCTCAAACAAAATAACTAATTAAAGGAGCAAAAAGTTAAGTGTAGGATAATATTTTACGTATCATAGTATATTTAAAAAGCTAAAATGTGTGTTTTGTGTTAAGTTTGTGCTTCTTGATTTATTTTGTTGGTTATATAAATAACATTACTACTTATTTGTATCTAACTTTCAATATTTTTATAAGGGATACAGATACTTTACAATGTTACTAAAATAAAATTATTTCATGTAAAGATTCATAGAGCTTTGAAAGTAAAATTTCTACATTACAGTAGAAATAACAAACAGGAATATAAAATTTAAAAAAAGGTCTATTTCCTTCACTCTAATTGAACATTTTAATGAAGTTTATATTGGTATTATGGGGATTTTAAAAGTTCAACGTTAGTTGAAATATTAATGGCATGAAAAATAGTTACGTTGAAATCGAAGATATGATTGTCTAGTAATTTAGATAGTTTATTTACGTTTACATTGCACTTGCATTTAGAGTTTTTATTTTGTTTATCTCTTTTATAAAGTACATATGGAATATTTATTTTGTCAGATGCATATAAAGCTTTATAATTTTATGGTTGTTTTACATTTTAGTTTAAAGATTGGAATATTCATATGGATATTTTTCTTCGGGCAAAACATCTAATGCCTATTAAATTTATAAAAGACTTTAATTAAAAAAATTATGAAAAGTGCATAATGTTTTAAAATTTTTTAATACAAAAATAATTTATTGTACTGTGCAAATATATTTTGTAAAAAATCTTATTTTGTGATAAGAAATAACTAGTTTAAAAATTCTTTATTTGATGCACCAACTATTCTTAGTGAAAACTTCAATGAATTTGTTAAAATAAATATTTCTTCTCCTCTTAAAAGAAATAAAACAGTTCCTTAACTTTCTTCTCTATTTCTGATTACTTTCTACCTTCATAACTGAGAGTAATGTACCGATTATCATGTAAAAAACTATAATGAGATACATTTATGCAGCTATTTATATGAAATCTGTAGAAATAAATTTGAATAAATTTTGAAATATTTAAAACCAGAAGAAGTCCTTAACTATTACTTTTGTAGTAAATTTTTAATGAATTTGTTTCAACCATACAGAATTTTTTTCCATCAAAAGATCAGTATGAAGTGTCAGTAATTTCACATAAGCATAAGGTATTTCGGAATTTTATAGTATACTATTAAGGATTGGTGTTGGTAAATATTAGTACATACAAAGGAATGAAAAAAAACTATTTGTATTTTTAACTCTGTTTAAAGAAACAGAAAAAATCCAATTAATTGTTGGAAATATTTAGTGATACTGCATATATAATTCTGAAAAATTTTCTTTTTAAAAACATATTGTATGAATTTATTCATAAAGCATGTTTAAATTATGAAGGGTTTTTATATGAATGAAAGGTTGGTGTAAATTAGCTTATTTCATTTGCATTCTTGAAATTAATCTTATTTTAATTTAAGAAAGATTTTAATACATTAAATATTAAATATAATGTTGTGTTTTTTCAAGCTCCACCGTCATGGATCATCGAACCTGATGACATTGAAATTGAAACGGTGGAAGGCATGAGTACAAGCTTCAGATGTGCAGCTTCTGGTCATCCATTACCAAAAATAACGTGGAAAAAAGATTGGTAATAATGCGTCTACAATTAATATACTTTTTGACTAATTATGTATCTATTTAAAAAATAATTTGCTTGCTATTTTTAAGAATGAAAAATTAAATTTTTACCCTTGTACTCCCCCATATGTGTACATACATAATAATAATACACACACACACACATATATATATACCCATATACATACATATATACACCCATATACATATATACATACATACACATATACATGCACACATAATATATTAGTGTCTAACATTTTATGTGAGTTTTATGCTAAATTTTGAGAAAGTAATATATTTCAAGATTTGAGATAATGATTAGAATATTAAAAAATAACTAAATGTGTAAAAATTAGTTTTTACTGTTTATTCCAAACAGAAAGAAAACGAAGAAATTTATCCAAATATTTTCCAAATATTTATAATTGCACTGAGTATTAATTTACAGTAGTAATTTACAGTAGTACAGTAGTTATTTAGTAGTAAACAATATACTTCATTGATAGAATCGGCTTGTGTTAGAATTCAGATTTCAGCTGTGAAGCAATTTTGTCGCTTAATGACAAGTACCTTACTAACACAAATGTTCTTCAAAATATCTCGTGGACATGCATAATGCTATCTGGACGTGGGACGTCATATGGATACTGTTGACTTCGACCGGATGTACAATGGAACATGTGTGCTATTAGATTATGTGTGTTAGAGTGCTTCCATTGTAAAATGGAGAGAATTATTCATTTTATTGCCTGGTGAGGTTTGTTATGGTGCATATAATTTATTCTATATTTGTGTGTTAGCGAAAAGCAATAAATAGTAGGTCGTGCATTTATATGCGCATTATTTATAAAATTTTCTTTGTGTGTACCCTAATATCATACATTGTCAAATCCATTTAGCTTTGTTAATGTGTACCATATCAAAGAAAATGAGTGGTCTGCATATATAGCCCAGAATCTTTTATTCCACTGAAAATATTTTCAATGTAAATATTTTATTGAGCTTTCTAAAATTTTTCTTTTTATTAAAAAATATATACTTGAATTTTCAGGTAAAATATCTACCGACGAAAGTGTACTGAATATTTTACAGACATCAGATAATGGGACTCTGACTTTTAATCCAGTTTTTAAAGAACACGAAGGAAGATTTCAATGCGAAGCTGATAATACTGCCGGCGAAACTATCACGAGAATAGTATCTCTATATGTTCATGGTATGATGTTTATGAGAAAAACTAAAATGGAGTGAAAATAATAACAAAAATTTGACGGAGTGTAATCTGTACTTATACTATCACGGAGTGTAATCTGTACTATCTGTACTCTAACTTATTGTATTATATTTTTTCATGGATTGAATACGTTGACAAAAATTAATTTAACGGAAATAATTTCGTATATGTTACTTAGAATTTATCTCAAATATATGAATTTTCAATCTAGGGTTTTATTTCAATTCGTAATGGCAGCAAAGAAAAAGCATGTAAAAGACTTTTACTATTTTCTTTTTAATAATTAAGTTTTGGCTTTTAAGTAAATGTTTTACAATTTATATTAGGTTAACAAGTATTTTTGTCCATTTATTCTTCTGATTTGTTTAGTCATAGAAATTTGAGAGATTCAATCATAGATATTCCAGGGTGAACTGTTGCATGATTTTTACTCAACCAGCAATGTGCATAATTTTGGCATGAATTATGAAATCTCGTTATACGCTTTGTATTTTTATACATATGTGTGAACAAATCCAATCCCTTTTCAAATCTAAAAAAATGTGTGAATAATTCATTTAGTTTTAACAGAGCTTGAAATGTTGGAAGGATTTTTTCAAATATTTGTATTTAGTAATGTTGATAAAAGTTTCGAGCAATATATACTTCAATATATTGGAAAATTTTTAATCTGTGACGTATATAAAATGCTAAATATTGTTTCAAACAATACAGGTTTTGAATATTCTATGAAATTTAGATAATTATCTTATTTTAATTAAAGTAATTAGCAAAAATCTTAAAACTACTAAAAATGATTGCTAAAACTTGCTAAAAATCTTTGCTTTGCAAGAGGTTATTTCCAGTTTTGTGAAGTATTAAATCTTTTGACAAGTTTTGAATTTTATGAATATAAGTTTAAAAATGCATTTCCTTTCTAAAGTAATACGTCCTATAAAAAAAGCATATAGATTACTTTCACGTTTCTTTTTCACACTTCCAATTTAAAAAATGTATGAACGCTTAATAATTAATATGAGTGACGATATCATACTATAATATATCATGCGTAATACACAAACCTATCTGTTACAATTACACTATTTTTTTTTGTTTTTGGAAGAGTATAATTGGATGATATTTTATATCATTTGAACTCGTACTATATTTCAGTTGTATCTTTCCTAACATAAATAATTTACTTTTTCTCCTGTATGTGGCGCTAGTTGTTCAATGTGTAAAATAAGCTCTCTGTGACCGTAGTATCAGTTAAATGCTTATTTTTCTGTAAACAGTTAAGCTCGCATTTGCAAGCGTCGTAATACTGTGAAAAGATATACCTTCAAACATACTTCCTACCTACGTCCATTTAAATTTAGTTGTTGTCAATCATCGTTATTTTTGCTAGAATAATTATTTTCAACTATGTCTTTGTACCCTGTAAAGAACATTTGGATATCAATATTCTTCTGTTGGGTAATTTTCCTTCAAGTCCTGCTAGCTAAAGGTAAGCTCCATTACATATTTTTTACCCTTTTTTACACAATACAATCAATTTTTTACATCATATTGTTTTAGTTGATTAAAGATTATATAGAATTGCTTAATGTGTCTAAAGAGTAAAATATGCTGTATGTTTTATCAAACACTCTTATATTTATATCGAGCATCATAAGCTCCAAATATTAACCCACAGAATTTAAATAATTCTAACAATTTCAAAAATATAATCCAGTAAAATGAATCATATTTGTTATTTATTATCGTTAACTTTAATAATCAAAGCTAAATTAACATTATGAGTTTTATATGTATTTTACATTAAAATTTTATTTTTATAGTTTCAAAAAGAGGATTTTGAATGAGACAAAATACTTATATTATGAATTGTTTATTGAATTTATTTCCAAATCATGTAAATCATTGTATCCTATATTAATATTTTTATAAATTTTGTAGAATAAATTTTTCGAACCATTATTTATTCATTTAAAATTTTTTATCTTGGGCGTATTTGTCTTTAAGATAGATAATGTTTACTTGATAACTTAATACTATGTTACACGTAAATTAAAAAGCATAAAAAATATCAAACCTCATTAATTTTAACCTAATTTTTTATGTCGTATACTGAATCCTGTTTTATTTTGTTCATGTAATATTTTATATTTAGAATTTTAAATTTATGCATGATTTTAGGCGTATAATATGTACGTATTATACAATATAAACTTTTGAATTATAATTTTAGATGGTCCAAGGATACAACCATTTCAATTTCCACAAACTGTACAGCTAGGAGATAAAACAAGTGTAACGTGCATGGTTATGAGTGATCAGACTACTGTGTCTTATGCGTGGTATAAGAATGAAGAATTGCTTGAAAGTGGAGGAAATATAAATATTATTTCTAGTGATATGTTTTCTACACTCATTATAAAACCTGTTGAAGAGAGCTCTTTTGGAAACTATACTTGTATAGCTAAAAGTTCGTCTGGATCAGATCGACTATCTGCATTTCTTTTTGTGAGAGGTAAATAAAATAAAAATAATAATAAGTAAATTTTTATTGAAAAATCATTTTTGTGTTAACTATTAAAATATCACTTTTACTTAAGATCATATATAGTATATAAATAAAAGATATAATTCCCTTCTTTGGGATGTTAATAATAAAAAAAAACTATATTAGACTTCGTATTGCATAAATTAGAAAGTAAAGCCCCAAAACAAACCAAACCAAACAAAGCTTATTAGATTAATGGTTTTTGACATATCTAATGGTAATTATTTTAAGTACTATTCAAAATGTCCTTGAAATAATATTTTTTCATTAATTTCTGTATTAGAAGATAACATTGTTTTTTTCTCAAGATATGATTACGCTTAGAAAGATTGAATAAATATAAAATAAGTAATGAAATGAAATGTTTCTATTTGTCTTATTAAACTGGTAAAATTGCATTAGTTCGAATTGTATAAGTAGTGTATATTAAGAGTTTTTTTTTTATTGTGGAAATTTTAAGTTAGAATGTAGCGGAATCTGGGATAATATTGGGATTTTTAGTATTTCCCAGCAAATGTATAGAATACTTTTAAAAGCTTACGCTATAATAAATATTATCTGATACGAAATCTAAATTAAAAATAATAATTCAGGAATAATAACCAGGAATCATTAATACTAAAATTAATATGTATACTGCGTAAGAGCATGAGCATTCATATAATGTAAATGTAGCCATATATTACTAAAAACTAATTGTCCTGCATACATTTAAATAGTTATTTTAATAGAACTTCATTATGAAATAATAATAAGCTACACACACACACACACATATATATATATATATATATATATATATATATATTATAATCAACTGAAAATTAAATAAGGCGGCAGGTTTTCTGAAATAATATTATCTTCAACACAATCAGTATTTTCATTTATGAGCTAATTGAAGAAGTTTGACTTTCCGAAAGTTCTTGTAATTCTAAACTATGGGATATTTGCAAAAGAATAAATCAATTTTTATGCTGTAGTTCAACATTGCTTGTTTTTTAATTGACCATAGCATTTTACTTAAGTATATGGTACTTATGTTTCAGCTCCTCCATCTTGGACTAAAGAAGCAGGCAATGTCGAAGCTGTTGAAGGACAGATAGTAAATATATCATGTTCTGCAAATGGCTATCCTCAACCTCGTATTTCAATAAAGAAAATAGGTAAACCTGTTATGGGATTAAAACTTTAACCCTATTTTGTAAAGTTTAGATACTCTACTATTTTATATATTATAAAATTTTGCATACTTTTTTATAAGACGAATTATATTTAATGCATTTTAATTACTTTCCCTCGAATAAATATTAAAACATACCAAGTAAAAGAAAAGTATAAAAATAGACTACTAAAGAATATTAAATAATTTTATAAGTTAAAACAGGTAATCGATGTGTATATAATAAAAAATACTGATGTTAGCCCTCTTAGGTAAAGAATTGTTTATTGAGAATATATTTTTATTATACATAGTAGAATAGTTAAATTTATAAACAATTTAGAATTTTAATACTTATATTTGTTTGCATTAAGTCTGTTGTATTATAAATATATTATCTTAACACATATCTTTTCAGGTGATTTGGAAAACATAAAAAACGACAAACTCTTTGCAGAAGGAAAAGTTTATACGAATTTGTTATTACAGCCGGTGCTTAAACTATATGAAGGAAATTATATATGTGAAGCTGAGAATGGTGTAGGAATACCAATTACGACAACTATTTCTCTTTATGTACATGGTACGGATATATATATGACGTCTATACGATGAAATTATTCAAAATAAATTTTGTGTTAAAATATTGAATTTACTGCCGAATTATATTTCTCAAATATTTTATATTTCATTCATTGTTTTATTATATGGCTGCAAATTTTGTAAATAACAATTAATTCGTTTTATACCCTGTATGTGGCGCTAGTTGTACGCTAGAAATATGATTTCTGTATCGCCATTGTATTTTGCGTATATCAACTTTAGCATCATTAGCTGGAAGACTCTGATTTCGTGTTTAAGATTGTTTTATGAATGTAAACTTTTAGTTCTGTTATACTAAACGTATAATTAGTTCAATAAGCCTTTCTTAGGTGCCATACCAAAGTATCCACTCTCGAAGTTTATTTGGTACTCAATGTCTAGTATATATTTGCTAGTAACAATTGGCTTCATTTTAAATAGGATAGAAGGTAAGTTTCTTATATCATTTTTACTAACATTTATTTTACGTAAATTTAGTTGTTATTTTCCAAACAAACAAATCACAAGTGAAATTTTTGAATTACTGCAGAATTAGTATTAATTCATTGTTATTATTACTTGTTTGTTTGTAATTTTATGTTTTGTTGAATGAAAAGTGTTAGGAGAGGGTTTTTGCTTCTTCAAAAAGCACTAATTTTCTATATGTACAATGAAATTTAAATAATATAGACTAATTTAAATGGTACTATTTATGTTAAATATTTTAAAGAATTTCATATAAATATAGTTATACAAGATGTAAACTATACACTTGGAGATATTACCTTAATTTAGATTTAGTTGGATGCATTATTTATATATTATTTAGATATCTTTTAACTAAAACTGTTTTCAGCATTTCTACAAAAAATAATATTTTATATTATAATGTATTAAAATATATTATTTAATTAATGTATTAAAAATATATTATTTATAATATTAATTAATGCATTCATTAAAATACATATTTAAATATATATTAATTAATATATTAATTAAAAAATATAAATATTTAAGAATATATTAGCAATAATAATTTGCCTAATTTCATATCATATATATATGAATTTTAACTTAATATATTTTTATTTCAGCTGCTCATTTCAAAATACAGCCCTTTTCTTTTCCTCAAAAAATTCGTGAAGGAGATTTTACTAAAGTTATGTGTTACGTAAGTGCGGAAGAAAAGGCATTTACTTTTAAATGGTATAGAAACCAAATGGAAATCAAAAGTGATAACAGAATAGAAATTTCACATCAACCAGACTCATCCTTTCTGAAAATAAAATCTCTGGTTTCTCAAGATTCTGGAAATTACACATGTGTTGCTTTAAGTGCTCATACTATCTTAAATTATACAGCATCTCTCTCAGTAGAAGGTAAGGTTCATTTTATTAAATTTCTGAAAAATTTAATTTTCTAAGTATATACGGAAAAATAGAAGTACATCTAAATTATACATACCTTCCTTTCTGTCATGTTTAAAAAAACTTTATCAGTTCATATTATTTCTTTTGGTTCAGTGATGTAAACTATATTGAAAAAAATTATATAATAAGAGAAATTTATTTATTAACAAAATTTTACATTTTAAAATTAATATGAGATTTAATTACACTTCAATGATATAAATTGTACTTAAAAGAAGTTTCATAGTATTATTTTACATATATGAGATGCTTTCAAAACGTTTTTGATAATTAATATTTACTTATGCATGGATTTTGTCTGCGTAAATTTTTATATATATATATATATATATATATATATATATAATATAAATTTATAAATATTTATTTATGTATGTATTTATGTAGTATTTATTTATGTACGCGTAAAAATAAAATAAGAAAGTTTAGAAATATTTCTCCCGTTTTCTTAATAATTTAATTTAAGTGCACTTTGTTTATTACTAATCTGATGATTAATTATAATAAAGGTGATTTATATTTTTTAATAATAAATAATTTAATTTTATGTGATTGTATTGTACAAAATTATAATAAATTTTGCCTGGCTGCTATACACTGATGTCTGTCAAGAAAATCTATAGTACTGGTAACTATCTAAAGATACAATAAGATGATTTTATTTATTTTTTGAAACTTTTGGGAGTACTGAAATGTATTTTAATATTCACAAATTATAGCTGATATTGTAAAATTGAACTAATATAAAAGTACTATATACTTAAAAATTTGACATTTAACTATAGAATGTCATATTCGTTTATATAAAAATGTGTTACGCAAATAATAAAGTATTTAAAATGATGCATTAAATTAAATGAAATGGAATATACACAAATTAAGTTTTACAAAAATATTGCAAAGAAGCTTAAATTAATTTAAATAAACTACAATATTTTATAGCACCTGTTCAATGGATTGTAGAACCAACCGATAAAGAAGCAAAATTAGGAAAACATCATGTTTTCTTGTAGTGCAACTGGTTTTCCACATCCATCAACTGAGTGGGTAAAAGTTGAAGGTAAAAAGTAAATTATATTTTATTATATGTATTTATGCTGCGCATACTATTTTCTTTTCCATAAACTAAAAAAAAGCATAGATTGCAATATAAATTGAAATCTGTAAATGTATTTCTTAAAACACGGGAAAATAGTTTATAGTTTGCTATATTCTTTGTAAAAGATTACTTTTAAGGCAAAACTTTAAGGGAATAATAATTACTTTTTTTTAATCTACTAATGCTTAATTCAGGAATCTTTCTGTTTATTAAGGTTTATTCATCGAAATAATTTCTTGTCTTTATTTATAAATTTTAACTTATCCAAATTTTATTACTAAAAATGGTGATATGGGGATAAAACTTAAAACTTTTAATAATGTCATTATTCTTATTATTAAATTCCCCAATAACATACATTAATGAAATAATGACTTTATTGAAAACAAAACTGTCTCCAAACTTTATAAATGATTAAAATATGTATTACACGTATAAGAAAATCCAACATATTTAAAAATGATATCGAATCATTAAGCCATGTGATGACCGAATGGTTAGGGTGATGATCTTTAGTATTGAAGTTCGTAGGTATGTATTCCAATGTGGCATGGATGCTCGCAGCCGTTCGGAATCGGTCTCATTACCTCTCGTGTAGAAAAATACTACACCGTAGTACTCCAAACCAAACGGAAAAATTAAAATAATTCCTCAGTAATATTTATTAATACTTTTATATTTACAGTTTAGAAAATTTATAAGTTTTTCACAACACGTGCATTAGAAATGAATTTAGAAATACAGAAGGTGTTCACACATTTTTGTAACGATTTCACAGCTATACACACACACAAATATATATATATAATATATATATATATATATACATATATATATATACATATATATATACATATATATATACATATATATATACATATATATATATACATATATATATATATAATATATATATATATATATATATATACATATATATATATATACATATATATATATATATATATATATATATATATATATATATATATATATATATACATATATGAATTTCATTTTCTAATATGTCCAATATAATAGCAGTTACGTTAAACATATTACATCGTCATTTCCTAGATAACAGAGTATTTCTTAAAATATCAAAATTGATTTTGATTTCGTTTTACACTTTCTTACCAATCTTTAAAAGTTCATCCAATATTTTGGAGTATTTATTATAGAGTTTTTTTGTTAAAAGTCAAAATGCACATTAAGGGATTAGAGGATTTTGGTGGGATGTATTTAAAGGAATTGTGTAAAAACCTTCCTTGTTTTCCCGGAAACAACAGTTCAAGTCTTTTTTTCCTGTTTAACGGTTGTAAATGGATCTTTTTATATTGCAAATACAAGTCTCATTATTTTGACAAAATACTTTTATTTTACACATACCAAATAATTTTCATATAATAATCTGCCCATAGTCTTGCGCTAAGAAAAATGTTTGGCTTTAGGCAGTGAACATAATGTTTATCATGTTTGCGTTAAAATCAAATTATAATTCTATGCAATGTTCCAACAGATATATTTAAGTATTATTACTTTTTGAGCCAGGGCATTAGGTTTTTTTTAAAGCAAGAGATGCTATTATAGATTTAATAATAGGTGTATGTACATTTCTTAAGTATGCAATTGTTGCTTTTTCCCCAATCAAATGTAAACTGACGATTCTTTCTCTTTTTATTAATTATTGCATCTATTTTAATCGCATAAATATTAACACTATGCATTTGACATCTTTTTATAATAATAGAATAAGATTATTTTCCTTTTGAAAGTGTAAAAATATAACTTTTGATCTATTGTTCCTTCTTTTCCAGTGACATTTTAAAGCACAGAATATTTCTAATGCTGCAGATGATATTTAATCCCTATTCCAATTTGATGCCAGTCGTGTTTTTATTTCAACACTTAAATTTAATTCATAAATTTAAATTTAATGTCAAACTCAGAAAAAATGTGTGAACATTTTCTGCATTTCCCGCATAGCTAACAACTGGCTACTAAATTAAACAAAAGCAACTATGTTATTAAAAAGGCCAGATACATCAGGTGTGAATACTTATGTATTTAGACATTTTCAAATTATATTTATGAATTGGATATGATTTTATCACACTGTATTCCTCAGCTTCTGTTTTTAAGCATTTAACAGTTTTAGGAGCATTTATTAGATTTAAATTAGTACAATTTTCAGATTATTTAAAAACGAATTTTAAGTACATTAGAGTATGATTCTGATTTACACAATTTACTAACTGTATGTTGATAAGAGGTATTTTCATAATCTAAGTACCTTCATTCGAAAATTATTTATCATTGCTTCCCAAATGAACAGCGTATGAACATACATTTCACAATTGCCTGATTTCAATAGATAAAGTTTTATATGTCTTTAAATCATCATCGTGTAATGAGTACATAACGGTAATGGAAATTATTTAAAATATAGAATTAAGAAAAACAACATTCTGTTATATTTCAAGGATATGAAGCTAGGGACTTTGAGTCTTGTCGTAAATAATTAAATATCATTAAAAACTTGCAAGCAATATGATTAGTATATATTTTTGTTATTCTTAACTAACACTTATTTAAGAATACTCTTTTCTTAAAATCTCTTTTTATTCTTGGTATGATTAAATTGTTTTTCAAATATATATTTTTAGATATTTTTACTAATTTCAGGGGAGAGAGAAATAATGATATCCAGTTTAAACCGTATGCACACTGATAAAGGAACTTTGTCAATTTCTAATGTGAGAAGTGAAGATGGAGGAAGGTATATATGTTATGCTCGAAATGGTGTTGGAGATACACTTTCTAAAACAGTTACACTTGGTGTAATTGGTGAGATATAAATCTAAAATACCAGTTTTATTAATGAATTAAAATTATTCTCTTGCATTTTCTTTTTGCTTTTTGGGGAAACGAACGATAACCGAACATATACAGAGCTGTCAGTGGAATTCATTTGTTCGAATTTCACACTTTGCATGGATGTCCGTAACTTGTCAGATTTACTTTAATAGCAGGTCTCTGTGTAATATTTCATCGTATTTTAAAAAAACTGATGGATATGGTTCAAACTAAACGAAAGCTTTTTCATTGTGCTCAATTTTTTGTAAATCATCAGAAAATCAACGTTAAGATTTTTTAACTCACGAAAAATGACAATTCTCTCTTTTTTTAACTATTTTAGGTTAACAGATATAATTACGCAGAAACTTGTCTTGAAAATTGATTTACTTTTTGTCTTACAAGGAATAAAATTATATAAACAACTTTTTATTGTTTGAGATATTTTCCTTTTCATCTCTTTATGATTTTATTAAATTGAATGATGAATTTATGTGTTCTGTTTTCAAAATATTTAAAAACTAAACATTTTTTTCTCTCTTTTATGATTTTTTTATGATTGAAAAGTTGAAAAAAAAACGTCTATTTTGACAATAGTAATATAAAATCTTGTGTTTTGCTAGTCTTCAAGATGAGATGTTGCCCATACTTATATTACTAATAATGTAATTTAAGACTAAACTCTTTCGTGTTGTTGTGTTGCTGTTGTCGCGATCATTTTTAACTGCGAAATTTTATGCTTTTAATAGTTACTGGAGTACTTGCATCGTGGTTTTAGCATCCACTTTATTGAACATTTACGTTATACAGTATGCGTTATTCAGTTTAATAGTTTATACTCATAGCTGATTACTTTTAATTTCTAAGTATAACAGTATTTGATTCATTTGACAAATATTCTTTTTAAAAATAAATTTGCCCATGGAAAGTACAACGTAGGTTCTACTTTTTTAAGAAATTCTTGTTGTCTTCTGCGAAATATATTTTATTTACTGTCAAATTATTTGAACTTAAACATTAATTTTTTTAATTTAGAGTCAGTAGAACTTAAAGTCTAGGCTGAAATTCAATAGTATGCATTTCCTCTTTGTAAGAGGAAACGCTGAAAAATTGAAAAAAAAATGTTAAACATAAGCACAAGTTGTGTTGCACATAGAAATATTTATAATCTTCACGAATTTTGTTTTAGTAAAAGGTGTTTTTCAGTTCATAATTTTTCACGATAACTCTTCTATATATAAACATTTTTGGTTACGTAATATATATATATATGTATATGTATATATATATATATATATATATATATATATATACATATATATATACATATATATATATATATACATATATATATACATATATATATTTATATATATATATATATATATATATATATATATATATATATATATATATATATATATATATATATATATAATATATATATATATATATATATATATATATATATATATATATATATATATATATATATATATATATATATATATATATATATATATATATATATATATATATATAGGAAGGACATAATATCAAATGTTTTACGAAATCTTTGGGAAATTTATTAATGTTTTAATTAAAATCAATAAAATTATTTACTGTTGTTAATATAATATTTTTCTATAAATTATCTTGGTTTCACTATTTTTGTAAAAATACTTCATGTTTCATCCTAAATGTGGCGCTAGTTGTTCGTGTTATGGCAAAACCTGATGTTATTCACGATGTTTGGTTTAAACGCCATTATACAGACTGCTTTGATTGTGGAGTATACACGCATATATTTTATATGATTTCACGCATAGCCAAAAAGGTGTAAAACTTTTGTTGTTGATTCAAGTAGTTTTTACAATGTTTTCTCCAAGATATGATGAACAAGCAGGAAAATGTTGAGAAAAATAATTTGCACCATGAAGAATATTCTCACATTTCTTATAACTTCAACATTTTTTCATGAAGTTATTACAAATGGTAAGTAAACTTTATAAACTTCTAAATATTTTTGATATATTTTTATGAAATGTATACTTTATTTTACTATTTATTTTTTTCAATAAACCTTTGAAACATTCTCTGATAAGACTCACTTTTTGACTCTAGTTTACGTGTAAAATGAACTGAATCATCGTCTGTTTTTGTTCTGAAAACAAAAAGTGAGAGTAGAATATTCAGTAAAATATCAAAATAATGTTTCCCATAAAATTGTACTTTATATTTAATTTAAAACTCATATGCACATACTTTGTATGTATACCTAGAATAAAAAGTATATAAAATACGTGTTAAGAAAATAATTTTGAGTTAGTGCTTTAGTTTAATATAAATTAATATTTATTTGGAACTGAATGGAAGGAATTAAATTCTCTATGGAAGTTGTATTTTGAAACTTCTACAAAATAGACGAGAAAATAACACATTAAATGTAGTCACTTTTTGGAAGTTATTTTATATTTGAAGTTAAATATTACTAAACTATATCTTTCAAATTTTTTTTCAGATGCTCCGGAAATTCATCCCTTTCACCTCTCTCCAAAATTAAAAATTGGGGACACAGCTAATTTTGTATGTTCCGTAATGCGTGGTCAAACTCCTTTAACTTTCAAATGGTATAAAAATGGAGAACTGATTTCGAAGAATACTAAGGATACTTCGACTGATAAATTTTCTACACTTGTAATTGATCCAATTTCGGCGATTTCAGCAGGAAATTACACATGCGTTGTCACAAACACTTTTGGATCAAGTAGTTATTCAGCTCTTCTTGTAGTGAGATGTGAGTACATCAATTTATTTTACTATTTTATTGTCTAATTTTGAGGATTTCAGGTAATCTCTACTAATGTATGCTTCGTCTTAATTTGTAGGGAATCATATTTTAGAAATATTTGTACTTTTTCTATTATTACAGTTATTAACTTTTACTTAATATAATCTTAGACACATATATTTGAGTAAGAGAATACATAGTTTTCTAATGATATTTGAATGTATGACAAATTTAATCTGCGGTATTTTTAAGAGAACCGACTATATTTTAAAAATTATATTAAACTATTGTGATTTAAATTAGTAAAAATTTACCTTTTAATTGGTGCATTTGGGGCTAAATATATTTAACTGTGTATAAAATAAAGTAAAAAAATTGTTTCTCTCAAGAATACAGAAATAATAAAATATTTATATCTTAAATAAACAGTATAACATCTGTTTTAAAATCTCCAAGTACCAAAGTAAATTTTTTTAATTAAATTTGATACTATAAGTCATTTAATTATTTCAATGATATTTTTATTATAATAAAAATTATTTACATATTATTAAATTAAGATACTAAATTTCTGACACATGAATAAATCTAAACTGAAAGTCCACTGGTCAAAATTTAAGTAAAATTATAAATATGGCATTTTTGATATAATTAATCAATAAATTTTATTATATCTTTATAAAAAGTAATTTATTTTGGAAAACACTTGAAAGGAGATTAGGAAATGTTTTATAGTGATGCTTCCAAGTTAAAGAAAGATATTTGCGGCATTATAAGTAAAGTTGTATTTGACTGTTGTGCTGTTATCAATAGAAACAAGAAATGTAGTCATATAATACTATGGGATAATACTCATTCTTGTAAACATTTTTAAAATTATTTTTCTCTTTAATTAATGTTTTTAATGAATACCTAAATATATTTTATGAAACATATTTTCATTTTACAATCGTTTGTTTACTAAAAATATTCTGTGTAAAACCAAAACGAATCAAATCAGCAAGTAAATTTGTTGATTTATGATGATGATGATGATATATTGTATGATTATATATTGATGATGATGATATACTGTATTATTATTGGTAAATATTCAAATTTAGTTTCTAAATCTTAATATTAATAAAATAATTTCTTCTAGCTCCACCATACTGGATACAAGAACCTGAAAATTTGGAAACAGTTGAAGGAGCTTTAGTTTCGTTGAAATGCTTTGCAGGTGGTACGCCTGAACCTCGAATCCACTGGAAAAAGCTTGGTAAAGTGAATCGTACCATTTTAAACTTAATTATTAAACTGATCCTGAGAATAATAATGAATTTTTCTGAATGGAAACACTTAAAAGTTTTCAAAACACTAAATAATGGACGTGTTTTGAATTCCCTAGAAAAATCTTTATGTCCAAATTACACTCAACTTTTACAAAGTTATCTATATTTGAAACAGAACAAGCCCTATTTATAAATTTAATCTTTTTAATTTATAAAATAGTAAAAATA
>JAGEOH010000041.1:65000-152500 GCA_032207245.1 Pardosa pseudoannulata
TGCTTGATATACGCTAAGTGTTTATCCTCTGTATGTTGTGTTTTGATGCCATGAAATGTTTCAATAAAAATGCTCTCCGTTATTCAAATACTGTAAATAAGTTTATATAATAGTGTACTGGCACGCTATTGTCCATCGTTAAGGAAGAGATGAGGAAAAATATTACTATAATTCTATTACTTCTAATGGGACTACTTACAAGCTACTGTTTGAATGGTAAGTTTGGCACTTTCAAATTTTATTTTTTAATGAATGTGAAAATTAAAAAACTTAACAAATAAACTTTTATGTTATTTTAATATCCTAATGCTGTTTATGTATTTTAATGTAAAAATTTTTATGTATGTAAACATATACTAAATAATTACGATCTTGGAAAGTGACATATATTTTTCTCAATAGCTATGCATTAGAGCTGTTCATCAAATTATATTATTTAAACATTTTATTTACGTTACAGGAAAAATTAATTAATCTAATATACATAAAATAACTACATTTGAGTAATGCATATTCATATCACTATAAATATTAACTCTAATATATTTTTCAATTTTTAAATATAGTAATAGTCTTTACTTGTCATGATCTTATGAAATATTTAAAACATACCGATATTTTAATTAAAAACCGCTACCAATATTTTTTTCTTTATTTTGTAAACATCTTAATTTGTAATTTCATAAACAGAGAACGTGTTTTAAAAGACATTCCTTATGTTATTTCCTAAACAATACACTAAGCTTTCTAAATAAAGTACACAAGTTTAGTATTTTATTTATTCTTTATAAATAAATTTAAATATTGAGATCATTTATATGGCATAAATCTTACATTTTTAAAAATTTAAAAATTTCACAAGCAGATAAAATAATAAATTTAATTTTCGATAAGGAAAAAATGAATATATATTTCATTAATATATTTTTATGTATCTATTTGAGATCTTAAAGGTTCATTCTTGTTTAGGGGATACTCCGAAAATTCAACCGTTTAGTGTTCCTGAACATTTGGTAGAAGGAAGCTCTGCAAAAATTGGATGTGTTGTTAGTAAAGGAAGTGCACCCCTGCAATTTAAATGGTATAAAGATAACACAGAGATAAAAAACGATTCTGATTTTGAAATTAATAGTTTAAAGGATGTTTCAGTCTTAGTTGTGAAAAGGTTAACAGGATATAGTAGTGGCAATTTCACATGCAACGTTCAAAACAAATTCGGAAAAGACAGCTTTAGTGTTTCGCTTGTTGTCGAAGGTAAGTAAATAACACTTGAAAGTTTTTGAGATAATATATTAAAATAATATTTAAATTCTTATTAATCCCGAGAAGAAGAAATCAGGAGTTTTACTTATTTTCAGCAAAGAAATTTGCAACAAAATTTTAGTAGACTATAACTATCGAATCACGATTGTAGTTACACCGATATTAAACATGTGAGTAAAAATACAATTTTAAATGCAATTCCATATTCTAACTTGAAAATGTACAGCAATTTCTTAAATAAACGACAAAAGTTTTTTTACTTAAAAATGTTGTTTGTGTTTATAGATTAATTCCGAATCTCAAAATATTAGTTTGAATCTTTTGTCAAATTGGAATTTCAGTTTAAAATACTGCACTATATTTTTAGTTTAAAAAAACTTAACATTTGTTCGGTTTCGATAAACAGATGAAGTCGTAAAATAAAAATAAGGAGTTCTATTGTGTGTAACTAAAGTAATTTAAAGGCATCTTAAAATGTAAGTTTTATTAGTAACCGTATATTGATATTAAACCTTAATGATAGTTTAAAGTTCTTAAAAATTTTGTCTCTTTAATCTTATAATTCAACATATATAATTATACTCTAAATTATTGAGGGTGGAAATATTAAATATACTAATATGTCCTTTATTTATAAAATTTTGGTATCTGTGTAAAGATTAAAACAATTTCTAAATTAATTTATTTTCTATTTCTATAGCTCCTCCTAATTGGATTACAGAACCTGAAAGTGCTGAAGGCTTGAGTGGAACTTCTCTCAATTTACACTGTTTGGCTGGAGGTTATCCCCCTCCAGTAATAACGTGGAAGAAATTGAACGGTAATATTTAAAATATCTTAAATTACAAATAAATAAGTGTTACTAATATTTTGATTTTTATTCATTAAGAAATCATTATAAAATGAAAAATCATATAAGTTACTGTATATTATTTTCATAAACTTTTAACTCATATTTCATAAATAAATGATTTAAATTTACCCTTTAATTTTTCATTGAATTTAAATAATATCTAATTGTGTTAATAGTTTATTTATATCCTCTCAAACGAGATTAAAACACTGACGAAATATTATTATATACTTATTTTTGTTTACCAATTGCTATTTTCTATTTATCAGCGAATATCTTATCTGGATATTTTTTATTATATTATGTAATTGGATATTTTATTACAGGACACATTAATTAATATAGTTTATGTAAGAAATATACTTTTAAAGCCAGCCTATAAAATATATGATGATAATTTAAAGAGTTTTCTCTTGCGTCTGTAGCTTAATATTTCACTAGAAGTAATATCTCTTTCAAGGTAGAACTAACACAAGTAACATTCAGAAAATACTAAAAAATATGATTTACCCTGAACAATAAGTCTCTGATGCTGATAAAAATTTTCCTTTCACAAATAGGAATTTTAAATTTTTCTCTCAAAGAGGAATAACGACGCATTATTCTGAGAATCCCTAAATGCTTCAAAGGGTATACAGAAGAAAAAGGAATGTTATACAAGGGAATGTGACGTTTACATGTCAATGCACGTCCTAAAACAGCCAACACTATAAAGCAACTACTGGACTCGTTCAGTAGAGAAATCATGAACCAACCCACTGTATCCTTGCAATAAAAATTACAAGTTATGTAAATAGCAGTTTAATTTATATAAGCATACATATCTAAGTTTCAAAATTATTTTTAAGTTTCAGAAAAAAAAGATTATGATGTTAAGAGACAAACGTGCAAATGTCTTCCAAGTTACTAAATTTTCAATTTTGAATGCAATAATTTAAAATAAAATATATTAAAATTAATTAAATAATTTTAAAAATAAGTAATTTATTTAACATTTGTTTCAGATATTACAAGATCTCACTCACAAGCTATGCTAAAAAATGGGACTCTGATATTAAGTACCTTACGTGCAGAAGACGAAGGTGAATATGAATGCCAAGCCCAAAATAATGTAGGTTTATCACTGAGGAAAATTATAACTATATCCGTTCTTGGTAAGTTACAATAAACTTAATATGATTTACAAGAGTCAATGAAATTTAAAATAAATATTAGTTCAAGAAAACTGTGTTTTATTTTCTTACTGTGTGTCATTTTCTTTAGAAATTTCATATTCTTATGCCATTTGATAACTTATTGTTTTATTCTTACCATATTGTTTAGAAATTAATTATTAAATACAATATTTATACAAAATTTCTTTTATAAAATTAAGAAGTAATTTTAGTAGCATTTTTCTTTATTTTAACGATTGATTCATAGACCTTTTGTTTCTAAATATGTCTAGCGAATGCTATTGAGGAAAAAAATAAATAATTTATTTCTTATTTAAGTTTTTAATAGTTGGTATTTAAAAACGAGAAACGTTTGCTTTTGTCTCACACAATGGCAATTAACAATGGTTTTAAATTTAGAAAAGACTTTAGTAGCAGTTTCTGTCACTGCATGGCGCCTGTTACCCAATATTGTTGTATATCTCACTTCATATATGTATGTGTGCACGCTAGTCAGTAACATCCTTTTTAATGCTGCGTTTCTTACACTGACATTTAATCATTAAATATTATCGCATGAGAAATATCTCCGAACAGCTAAGGAAAGAATATGTTTACGGAAGCACAACGCAACATATTCCCCTTTTTCGATTTGCGAATTTTTGTTACACTCGCTTTATTAATATGGATCGGAAATATGTCTGCAGATTCGAGGATTCAAAAGAAGAAGGTGAGTGATTTGTTTATATTCTTATATTTACTAACACAAAATTTATAATTATTGTTGCATTCCCGGTGACTTAAAATTATTGTTTATGCATCTTTTCTATTAAATACTTTCACAATATTCTACATTCCTTTACTATGTCGTAGATCAGGTGTAGAAAATAGGATTAACAAAGTTACATAGTTAAAATAAATTGAAATGAAATTCCTTCCAAGATTCAGTATCTTATATTTCTATATGTAGTACCTGTATAATTTTTATTTATTGATAAACATTTGGCACACCAGGAATAATTTCTAGTGTACCAAACTCAACACGCGTGTCATCTAATTTCCATCCCTGTTCAAGATTAATATTTGCTAATAGTACATTAATACACGATTGCAAATTCCAGTTCAATATGTTTTAAAATGATACGATAGCAATTTTTACTATCCCGTAAAATTTATTTTTTCAGTAAGTTCATGGTTTAATCGGATGTACCTAATTACGTATTTTAACATTTCATATTATTTAAGATTAAAATCCAAATTGAAAATAGTATTAGAACTTCAAGTTCAGGATGATTTGTAAAATTTCTTAGAAAAGTGGTGTTCTTTGTTTAAAAAAGTTTTTGTTTGGAACTACAAATATAATTTGATTTTATTAAGAAAATAAAATAAGAAAATAAAAAGAATAATGTAATCTGGTGATTTAAATATTGCTAATAATATATTGCTAATAATATTACTATCTGTATTTGCTTTCTTAATCTCATGTAATATTATTTAATCTTGTTTGTGAATCATTTATATGTTCATAATGAATAAATTAGGTATAAGCTACATTATTATAATGTTTAACTATGACAGTTACTAATGTCGCCACTAAAATATTTTAAATATATAAATAAAATAATATATGTATTATGCAATAATCTTAGTTTTTCAACTTCTATTTCTTATCCCAAGAAACTAATTCAAAATTTTATAACAAATTTTATAATTTTATTAATTTTAGGTTTTATAACAGAAATTATGATAACTCCTTTCAGGTGTACCTGAAATTCAACCTTTTATGTTTCCCATGAGACTTGCAGAAGGTTCAAGCGCAAAAGTTTTATGCAATGTGGTTCATGGTAAAAAACCAGTAGAATTTAAATGGCTGAAAAATGGACACTTATTCCGTGAGAAAACGGGTAAAAAAATTACGGTTCAAGAGGATTTTTCAATGCTTACTGTAAGCGATATAAAAGCAAATGACGCTGGTAATTACACATGTGTTGCAAAGAATTCTATTGGATCGGCTAAACATTCTGCTAACCTTGTTGTAGAAGGTAAGAACGTTTATTTATTTATCAGGTTAATTTCAGTAATTCTAGTGCTTAATGTTGCTAAAATTATGAAAATAAGAAATCTGCTTGAATTAAGTAGGATAAAATAATTAACTGCTATTACATTTTAATTTTAATTGAAATTTTTAAACCTTATGAAACTATTTGTGTTTAAATTAAAAAAATAATTTCTGAAATTTATTAAACAATTACAAATTTTTATTGCAAAATATTTCGTTTTAAATATAGTATTCTATGTACTATATCATACACTTTGAAAAGATCTATCCATCTCTATATGTAAACTGTTTTTGCATGGTTAATTTTATAGTACTAACTAGTAAATAATTATAAAATTTCAGGTAAGGTTGGGCTATCACAATTTTTTCTTTAAAATTACATATAAGCCATTTTAAATATCATGAACATAATTTAAATTTATTTTCTTTCAATATTTCAAGATAATATGTTACAATTTCTGTACATTTATTAGTTTTTAACAGCTAAAATTCAGGTAAAAAAAATCTACAAATTTTTAAATTAGAAACAAAATCAGTGATAACACTTTCTTTGCACTGTATGTCTTTTAAAATTCTTATTCATAACTATTTTAAACATATACATTTTTATCCTTTTAATGTTGGTTCCACTTTTACAATAGACTTTCTTAAAATAAATATTGGCAATATACCAACGAATAAGTTATGAATAGCTAGTAATATTTTGGACCTATTAATCTGATATTTTAATTTAAATTCTTATTTTTTAAATCGGAATATAGGGAATAATTGAAGATATTGCTATTGTGTATTATAATTTTGGGATTCAGTTTAATATTTGAAACTTATAGAATAATAATAGCTGTAAAAGGTAATGAACGATAAACAAATACAAGCAGAAATACATATTATATATTAAATAATATATTTAAAAGTTTATGAGATATAATATTACACAAGTTTAAACAGATAATTACTTCTGTAATACTATTCTCTTTCAATATCGGAGTTATATTTCAGTTTTCAAATGGATTATTAAATTTCACGAGTTTTTCAATAGTTATATTTATATAGAATATTATGATTTCATATATGAAATAAAAAAAGTTTTATGATTCATCAGTTAGTAAATAAATTAAATGTAGTTACAATATTTTTTATGTATAATTAAATCTTTTGAAAATGTCATGAAGTTTTAATTAGATTTTTCCAATAAACTATGACTGTATTTGAAAGCTTTATAAAAACATATAAATTAATTGGCAATCTACTCTCATATAACAACAAATAACATACATGCATATATATATATCGATATATATACATACACACATATATATATATATACACGCATATATATGTATACACACACACACACATATATATATATATATACATACACACATATATAGATATGTATGTATACACACACACACACACACACACACACATATATATATATATATATATATATATATATATATATATATATATATATATATATATATATATATATATATATATATATATATATGCTTAATGCTTGTTTACCATTCAAATCTTATTTTAGTTTAGCATAAATTGTTTTACAATTTATGTCAATTTTTATTCTAATTTTAATAACAAATAATTTTAAAATATCCGTATATCCTATGCTATGTAAGATGTGTTTATTTTCCAGCACCACCAACGTGGGTTACTCAGCCAACGGACACCACTGGTGTCTATGGGTCGACTATGTTGCTTCACTGCGCAGCTGCAGGTCTTCCCCCACCGCAAATCACCTGGTACAAAGGTGGTGACATCATCCGTGGCGATGGCGGCCGAGTTGTTGCCCAGGGCAACGGCACTCTCAGGATTGACATCCTGAATGAAGAGGATGAAGGGCCGTACCGTTGCACTGCTCATAACGGAGTAGGAGAAACATTACTCCAAGAAATAAAAATTATTGTCAATGGTATCAACATGTGTTGTCCATTCATTTCGTTTTGTTTTTTTCTTTTAAGAGGGAGGGAGAAAAAAAATGTGTGGAAGAAGTGGGAAATCTTATGCACTTTAAAATGGCGATCTTAATAAAGTATTTTACGTGACTTTTAATTAATTTGAAGAATGTTTAATTTTCGTAACGTGCCAAAGTGATTTTTCTCTTTTGTTTGATGGGCATTTAAAGTTAATGACATTGACTAATTTTTACTTAAAAAATACCATTAGTAACTGGACTAACATTATAATCGATGACCTATTAATGTCGTTTATACGTATCTGAACTTCAGTTAGTGACTCCTATTTATTCATTTATTTGTGAGAATAGCAACAAATTTCATTATTAAAATGTGCAACTCTAATAGTTATTGGCACATAATGGAGTACCCGTCAAATGTTTTAGTAATTGTCACACCATAGTGTGTAATATAAATCATTTTTTCTGGAGGATGTTTAAACACTCATACAGAATATTGAGATTCGTATTAACTATAACAATCTTTAATGAAGTGTATGAAAAGAGTATGTTAAAATATATTTCTAGCTAAAATTATCAATGTATTTCTATGATATATTAGAACTACTTCATTTTTGGTGTATTATTGGTACCGTGCTTGAATTTTATCTCTTGTTTTAATTATATCATTTTGACCAATGTTGATAAGAAAATATTTTAATGCACACAAGTTATTAGTTTTTAGATATATGCGTTTGTAGTTATGAATGTTTACTCACATTTTTAGAGTTATTTTACGATTACATTTCAGATGTTTGGAAGATTATTGTATTATTTTATTCATTACAGATATATTTCAGTAATATGACTACTTACACGAATCTTATACGAATCACCTTATATGTATTAAACGGCAATAGGTTTTTATGCATAAGGTAATCTTATTTCTAGATAAAGCAGGATTTTAGTAACTAGATTTATGGATAAAAACTACCTGCTTTTATTGAAACTATGATTCCTTTTTAATATATTTAGTTAATGGTTTTTAACAGCTTTATTACCTACCTGTGTTATGTCTGATCAAACTTTCTGTACATTTTTAAAATGAATATTTTAAACTAAACATTATGGAATTAAAGTACTTTTTACAAATGATTGTTACTAAATTTATATGGAGTGCAAAGTTTAAATAAAATCTTTACATTTTCTTCCAAAACTTGTTTATATCTTTGAATATAAATAAATGTGTACAGACAACATAAACTATTATGATAATTAATGAAATATATTATTATTTAATACATATTTATTAAGGTAATGTATGTATTTATTTTTCTTAGAAGTAATATTATGTCTTACTAGAGAAGTATTAGTAATAAATTAGAAATAATACATTCTAATAGAGCCTTTTATTATTCAAATTGTAAAAGAAAAAACAACAAATAAAAGTTTAACACTGTAAATACATTTTAAATAAACTTTCGTAAATTTAAATAACTACTGACTGTATTTAAAAATTTCTCAAAATTACTAAATCTCTTAAAAAAAACTGTAGACCCACATTTTAAAAATGAAATACTAATTTTAAAAATTATGCCTTCTTTTGCAAATTTAATGCCGATTTAAAATTACATTTGCTGAGCTTTCTAATCAAACTCGCTATGGAAAATTTAATTTAAGGTTTATTGAACAAAGGAAAGTATTTTTTAAATAATTGGTTTATATAATTAAAATTGCAACATAATTTGTATGAGTCTCAATGGATAAATTTTGGAAAATTTTGGCAAAGTTTCAGAAGACTTTGCTTCAAATAATAATAGTTTATATGCATAGTATGTCTTGTGAAGTATAATAGATTTTTTATTAGGAAAATTGTTTATAGATATAAATGTAACATTAGTTTCTTACTTTAGTTCCGGCTCGATTTGATGATAAATTCACAGTTCTAACAGTAAAAAAGGGTGACAGTGCTAGTCTAAGATGTGAAGCTATCGGGGACCAACCTCTATCGGTTATATGGAGAAGAGATGGCAAAGAACTTAGGAAAATTAATGGTGGAAGGTAAGTTCCCTGTAGTTTATAAAATATTAAAAAAAACCTGTGTATTAAAAAATTATCATTAATTCTACTTAAACGATTAAAAATTCACAGAATATGTAGAGGGATACCTTGGATTTTGTAAATTTTGCTTTGTATTAAGTGTACCGCATGTTTATGTTAAGTAAAGATCATATTTATTTTATTTTTATTTTCAGTTCTATATTCTGTTGGTTGGATCTACGTCTTTAGCATATTTCGTTATGTGTATAAGCTCTGAAAGTTTAATAGTCTACTACTAACACAACGTTTCAAGGACAGTTTCTCACAAAAGCGAAAATAGTAGAAAAATAATTACTCATCCGATTCCCTTATTTTTTATTTTAAATCAGCTTGTGGACAGATTTATTAAATGGAAAAACAATTTTAGCAGAAAATTCTAAAGGTCTTTAGATGAAACTTGTTTTAAATTAGTTTATTGCGATGTAACTTTTCAACATATTTTTAAAAACTGGGTTGCTAAGAAATATATTTTTGAGTTTTTTAACATTTATGAATTTATAATCTATAATTCAAATAATTACATGATATTGTGTTTTTAAGAATAAGCGTTTTTTAACATTTCTGTCAAAACCACAAAATTTAAAAAGTTTTTTTTTAATTTTAGAAAGTGTATGGGATTTTCGAAATGTATGATTTTCTTTACGAAGCTATTATTTTCTCTACGGCTTTTACTGAAACATACATGCTTGTATTATAATTTTTTTAACCTCTTGTATTAGTCTTTCCCCCTTTTTTATATATTTTAAAGAAATTTAAGAGTGTCATACATTAGATTATTTTTTTAAATTTATTCGTTTCTTTCTTTTAACATTTAACAATTGATGTTATATTTTAGATATGAGATTTTTGAAACTTTAACAACAAAAGGTTTGAAATCTGAACTAGTTTTAAGAGAAGCTGATAGAACTGATGGCCAACTTTACACTTGTATCACAGAAAATCCTTATGGTAAAGATGAAAGAAGTATTAAACTTCTGGTTTATGGGTAAGAAAATATGACTATATATCATTATCTATATACATAAGAAATTGAGCATATGGTTGTATGTATATGAATGTATATAAAAAGAATCTGATACATTAACACAGAGTCAAAACTTCTACAGCTAGGAATAGGAGATGTAAAATATAGAATTTTATTTCGATTTTATTACTCCATTAAGAAAGAATTATTGAAAATTCATCCCTTGAATGGGCAAAATGGGATTAAAGGTAAAAAAAAAACTAGTTTCTAAATTTTTTCTGTCTTATCAAAGGCATCTGGTTTCAGTGACTTTTAAAAATGAGCTAGCTGATTTTGATTAAATAAAATTCTCAAATAACATATTTTTCGAAATATTATTTTTTTATGTAATTTTCTTTACGAAAATTCCTCTACCAGCATTAATAATATAGAATTTAATTGTTACAATTTTGTATCATTTATGAAAACTATTATAATGGTTAATTGAATTATTAATGTATGATTTATAGAAGAGTAAGTAAAATTTTGTTCAGACAACTCGCTAAATAGTAATATATTTACGCTGTAGGGATATTTTTATTTACTTTATTTAATAAAATTATTTCTCTTGGCTGAAACAAATATCTAAAATTAAAAATTCATTAAAAATTATGTATTCAATTAAATATTTAATAGGTATAGCTTAAAATATGCTTTTAAAAGCTACTAAAATAGCTTAGTTTAGTATATTTCTTTTTTCATATAGCTAAAAAATTTGTAAAATAATATTTTTATTAAATTATCACATATTATTTAGAATGCTTTTTGAAAGCTGCCATTATATATCTGTAATAATTAAAATCTTTATGTCTAACAGCTTTAAAGTATTTTATCATTTCTGAGTCTGTGCAAATGCATGTTTAGTAAGCAATAAGCATGTTTCAATAGCATATTTAATAGTACAGAGTTTTCATTAAGAGGACTTTTGAAAGAAATTTAGGATTATATTAAAATTTTAAATAAAATATCTCTTATATAGCGTATATAAACAATTTCATAAAAGTAATTTTATATCCATTAAATTTTTCTATGCATTTATAAATTTTATATACATTTCTTTAATAGAGGTACCAGCTACTCCTTTAGATTTGAAAGTTCAAGAAGTATGGAGCAGAAGTGTCAGCGTTTCTTGGTCTCCACCTTACACAGGAAACAGCCCAATCACAAAAATATGTACTTCAGTACTGGAGGGATGCAGGTATTTATTATAAAATCTTATATAATAAAGACCATTTATATTTGTATATCTGACGGAAAACATGATGATTTTAATACTCTTAAGGCTTGAAATAAGTTGAACTAGAGTTAAAATTTATGGATTTTAGAGTATAGCCATTACAATTTGCAATACACATTCATGCAAAAATTACTGTGTTAGAACAGATGATGAACTAACTTAAATACCGTTTGAAATGATCAAAACATTAAGTGATAATGTGACTTGAAACACGGGATTGAGTCATGATAAATTGTTGCTTTCCAAAGCGATCCTATCCAGTGTAATAATAACATGAAGACTCGTTGGTCACCCGATTAGAACTTCCTCAAAGGTCAGTATCCGACGGTAGCTGCTAATTACATTTATTTTTAATTGGATGTGTTGTTATATATGAGCATATGAATTGAATGATAATAACATTATTTTAATGCTCGTTATTTTATATTTTGAGAGATAACTACAACTGTCTATATTTAGTTTATGTAAAGAAAAAGCGTAAACTTTTATATTTTAAACATGTGTTTCTTGTACATATTAAAATAGAACATATTTTCTTATTCGAAGTATTTAATATGGTATCTTCGTTTTATTATGATGCATTTAACTATATTTGTAACAAGTAATAAGCACATTTAAATTGAATAATACATTTTAATCGAGAGTCTTGATTCCAAATAGTTCTTAATTGTGTATATAATTATTATCTCATATTTATAAAATGTACTAATTTATATGATTGTAATCTAAAAATGACGAATATTTATCGAATAAACTTCTGAATTTCTAACATAGGGTTTACTTTTTATTATAAAAGTAAAATATATAAATTTTAAAATCTTTTTGACATTTTTTTTTGGTATCGTTATTTTATAAAAAGCCCCTTTACAATTTTTCATCTTAATGAATAGCTATACGTGGGTGAGAGAAATATTAATGGACTTTATATTTCTGTAATATTTTTTTATATGGTCATCTAGCTAAAAGCGAAGTATTATTACACCAGAATTCTTTATTTAGATTCAAAATTGGTATTGGTATCCTATAGGAATTGGTTTTTAAAACGTAGAAGCTATACAAACTGGGTCGAAATGCAAAATATTAAATGTAAGATTATCATGTAATTCTACAGTTTTTAATTAAAATGCTAGATTTTGTGCTTTCAGTATACTGTTAAACTCCCAATCCAATATTTTCATAATTTACAAACAGAATTATAAATTAAATCTGTTAAGTAAATCTGAAATTAAATTTTAGCGGTAATTTGAATATTTATAGTAAGCTTTTTCTCTCAGACCATGTGATTTTAAGAATCTTTTCTCATAGGCGTTACCAAAAAGAGTTTCATATGCGTTATTATTAAGTCTTTTGCTTTATACAGTATATAAAAAAGGCGATCATTTACTATCATGATAAATATTTTTGTAAACGTTTTCTAAACTGCACAGATTATATTTAAGGGGACGGTGGGCATTGAAAAATCCAACTGTAACTTTAATAATCTTATAAATTATTAAGTTACAGCTATAAAACTTTGTGAACTTATAAACAGAATATATTAGTAAATTAATTTCATTGAATGTTTTGGTTAAAATCAAATAATATTTTTGAACGATTCCTATTTTACGAAAATTTTTTGCTTATTTTTTAAAAATACTCCATGCGACTTAATTTTCCAAAGATTCCTACAAAATACTCCTAATATGCATAAATAAACCTGGTTATTCATTCTAAAATTTTGACTTTATTTAAATTATTAATGATCAATTTAGTTTTAGAAAATCCGAATTTCTAAGATCTATTCTCTATACAAGGCATAAAAATATTTACTTTGATCTAAACTAGTTAATCTAAAATAACACTTAGATGTATTTAAAAAGGTATTTTTAAGTAACAAAAAGGAAAAATATTGAAAATTAGTTCTCAAGGAACAAATAAGAAATCAAGAGAGCGCTTTTAAAAAATTTACTTTTTAAAAAACGTCAACTTATTTAAAAAAAAACATTTTTTAAGCAGGATGTGTTTAGTTATATGTCAATGTACATGCATTACAAAGTTTCATGACTTAAAAGTTGACAATTTATAAAAAAAATTTTAACGTTCACTATCCCCTTAAAAATTATTATTTATATAAATTGCAATCATTAAATTTCATCCATTTTAAATGAATTTAAATTACATTCATTTTAAATTTCATCCGTTTTAAGTGAATTTAAATTGAATTTATTTTAAATTCATTTTAGTTAGTACAATTATTTATTTGTGATTCATGTTAAAAAATAATAAACTATATATTGTGTTTAGCATCTGGAGGCAGACATCGTTTAGAAGAAAAAATAGTAAACAAGTGCCCAGACGAGTGCTCTTATCAAAGATTTACATCCCGGGGTCAATTATGGCCTTGCCATAGTCGCAGAAAATACAGTAGGTAGAGGAGAACCGTCAGATACGGTATCATTTTCTACTGGAGAAGAAGGTAATTCCTTTTTGAATTGATGATACCAAAATGTAATAAATGCGCTTTTTTTAACACTTTTTAATGCCTACAAATATATCTGATTAAATATTTGAAAAAGATTTGTTAAAAATTGAGTTCTTGTTTTGTTATGGCATAATTTTTCTTTACTTCAAATCCAAAAACTTTCAGAAGCTTAACCCTTTGTATGACTATGTTGCAGATACCATGTGCATAAACATACCAAAGATAACCCTAAATCAATGTCTTAACACATAACAAAGGGTTCTTGACTGTAGCTAAACAGCAAAAGCACACTACAATTAATAGAATTTGCTTGCATGAATCGTATCAAATGACTTTGATGTTTAATTTTTATATCAAATTTTTTCTCATAATTTCATTGGATGCACATAATTGTTAATAAATATTAAGATTTACGAAACTTTTTAAATTTAGAGACGCTAAAAGTAGATTTCTTACAAAGGCAATTTTAAATAATTTATTTAAAATAACTTGTACTAAAGGAATTTACAGTATTTATGATACACATACATACATATATGCATGTATATTATATATATATATATATATATATATATATATATAATATATATATATATATATATATGTATGTATATATATATATATAAATATATATATATATATATAAATATATATATATATATATAAAATATATATGTATATATATAAATATATATATATATATATATATATGTATATATATATGTATATATATATATTACATATATATATATATTATATATATATATATAATATATATATATATATATATATATATATATATATATATATATATATATATATATATATATATATATATATATATATATATATATATATATATATATATGTGTGTGTGTGTGTGTGTGTGTGTGTGTTTGTAGAAAATACAAAATTTTGGCCATATATTTTCCTTTTTATACTTTCAATTTTTAAAAATTACTTTTATGTGTTTGAAACAATCTATTATAATTTTTGAAGAAAGGCTTTTTAATTCCAGTTTCTTAAGAAGGTTTAATTAGACTTGATTTTCTTTTAGATTATTCATATACATATTTACAAAAATAATAATTTTATATAAGTAATGCAAAGGAAAACTGAGCTAAATTAAAACAACTACTTTTCCCTTATAGAACCATCTGGAGCCGCAATGGATGTCAATGTAGATGTGAAAGGAGCCGCATCATTGCTTGTCACTTGGAAAGTAAGACAAAATCCTTGTTTCATTAAGTAAGAGAGTGAAGCTTGTTTTTGAAATTTATGAATACAAATATTTATATTTCAGAACAATGTTATCACTCAAGAAATTCGATTTTTCTCTTAAATGCAGAGAGTGCAAACAGGTATTATTCTGTAAATAAAATAGTTTGTTACGTGTACGATATTCACAGCGTTTCGATGTCTAATGATATTTGGATGTCTACCGGACGCTCAGTCGAATCTCTGTGCTATGTGTTAGGGGATATGTGTATATACATGTACACCGATATATCGATTAATTATATCTGAAAATATAGTAGCATTCTTATAAAAATACATTTATATTAAACATGTTTTTAAATTCATTAAATTTGAAAAATATATCGACGAATTCAGATTTTGCTTATATTAGTTCATTTTGCAAAGAAAATAATTTTTATAGATAAATGTAAATTTTTGATTCATAAAAAATTATAAACAGGTCTATACGTGTTAATGGTAGATAGTTTTCAGTATATTATTTCAAATTTTAAAAGTATCATTTATTTATTTTCTATTTTTAAAACAAATACTTAAATTTTATTCGGTGATATTTAACATATATGGATGTATTTTTTAAAAATATAAACATTGAAATATTTTTTTCTCTTGCAGCCTCCACCCAAAAGTGAATGGAATGGAAAATTGAAAGGTTATTTATGATAGGTTACAAAATCAATTTGGACTCAAGTCATCCATATTCGTTTAAGAACTGTTAGACTATGTTCCCAGGCGGAGTGCAAGAACACATTATTACTAGTTTAAGGAAGGATACAGAGTACAGTATAATTGTAAAAGCTTTCAATTCTCAGCTGGAAGTGGTCCTCCTTCCCCAAGATGTAATCGTAAGAACCATTAGGAGGTGGTACGTGCTAATTATATAATGATTTTTTGTTCTTTTATTCTTGGCAAAGAAAAACTGCGGAATGTAGAAATTTTATAAAACTTTTTGGAATTTAATATGTTTAAAAATGTCCGTTTGATATATATAAGATTCTATTGAGATATACAACCCTATAAATCGTTACCTAGCTTAAATGAATATTAAAAATAAATTATAATATATATATATATATATATATATATATATATAATATATTATATATATATATATTATATATATATATATATTTATATATATATATATATATAACAGTAAAAATTAAAGATGGTCGGGGTTCTAGATTATGAGTGTGGCATCCTTTTGTTTCCGGTTTTGATGGTCAAGTGACAGGGCGAGAGACATTATCCCATTAGATGATGGAATGTGTAGTGTGATGTAAAGCCTAAGAAGGCTGTACGTATTTCGATATAGAAGTAAAAGTTTCTGGTTACGACTACTTTATGATCATTTTGATTGGTGACGAACTCCTGAATATGTTACATATATATATATAAATGTGTGTGTGTGTGTGTGTGTGTGTGTGTGTGTGTACTCAGAAATTCTACGCCGCAACATATTGAAAATTTATAACAATAAGGACATATAACTTAACATTTCTCCAGTTCTCATAAAACATTCGTATTTTGTTCTAGAAAATGTTATTACAACCGACACATGCAATAAGTATTTGTGATATTTTAGTTTAATAATTACTTCATGAGGATCTTATTGTTTTCAAGACAGAGATTATATTAAAGCAAAGTTCTCACAGTGGAATATATTACTTAGAATTAAAATGATAATGTGGGAATTCCATGACGACACCTGGATTATATATTTAAATATATTAGTAGAGTTTTATTATTGTAAAGTTTTGCGATTTCTAATTTCCTTTCTTATGAATTTATTAAAATATATTTATTGTTAAAATTTAGAATTAGTATTATTTTTCTTCCATAACATATTGTAATTTTATATTTTTTATAAAATTCTAGAAAAAGTATATTGACCTTTTTTATTCTTATAGATCTACCTCTAGCACCTATTGTATTTGTTGTATCCCACTACAGAAAAACTCTATTAAAATACAGTGGAGGTCAGCGGATACCAAATCTGCTATTTCAGGTACAGTAAAATGATCTTTTGTTATTGTAAATGAGTATGTTTAATGTTGAGACAAAAAGTTTAGAAACTTATGCATTTATATTTTGAATTTGAATATAAATTTTAGTACTAAGTGCTTATTACATACTGTTTACTTTAAAAAAAATGTATTGAAACTCAATTGTATAATTTTACTTATTGCATATATGAATTATAATAAATATATATTTTTCAGTGGGAAGTTGTTACAAACGCAACTTACTTCTTTCTAGAGTGCTTTAATGCTATTTTATAACTTTAAAAAGTTGTTCTGCCTTTTAGTCAATACTATTAAAGTTTGTGTTTTTAAATACATTTGTGTTAATGACTGTTGATTAATAAAATAGTTTCACTTTTATACTGTTCGTTAATCTTAAGACAAGCATATTTTTTCCCTTCTAGAGAGTTACAATTGAACAAATAATAAAATTCGGCAATTTTTTTTGTGTAAAACTGTCATTATTTGTTAGCTTTTAAGGGTAAATTTTGAGGTTAAATAGTATAAGAAAGAGTATTAACTGCAAATTTTTTAAATATGTTATGTTATTATAAATATTCTTGTGTTATAGCAAAAAATCCGTAAATTTTTAACTAAGAATGCCTAAAAGAATTTAAAAAGCAAACCTCAGAATAAGCTCTTTCCGGTTTCTTACTGTTTACCTCCAAGTTAGCGATATGTGAAGTGAACATTGATAAAATGAATGAACATATTACAATTTTTATATGTGAATATATAAACGTTAGAAACATTCATATGCCAAAATCTATGCGCTTATAAAAAATTTATTAATTTATGCAGTACATGTTTATTTGCGCATTAAAAAATTTAAAATTAAAAAAATGCTTGTGCAACTCTGATAAAAATATTACGTACAGCCATCTGACAAACCATCTGACAAACGTCTAAATCTTTTGTAGGCCATGCTATCCATTACCGGAAAAAAGGGGAGAGCTGGCAACGCGTGGCGGTGACGTCAGCTAATGAGAAACTCGTTACACCCTGACGGGCCTGCAGAGTGGAGCTTTCTATCAGTTATACGTTACTGCGAATGGCGACTACGGAGAAGGGGATCCCAGTGACGTTGTCACTGCAAAGACCTATGGTGAGCTTCGAAAAATAATCTGAAAGTCAACAGGAAAACCAGAATACTGTTCTTTCATAGAGCAATTGTGCTTGAAGAACACAATTGAATAGAGGAAGTGATGGTCATGGAGAATATTTATAAGCGAAACATGTTTAGATCTTCATAAATCTACTAAAACCTTATTTTTCTATCGTTGGACTCTTTAGAAAAGAGTTAATTTAATAATTTCCATGAATAACAGTAAGAGGCCTAAAGAAACGTTTTAACAATAAGCATCCTTTGCTTGTTTCATTCCCTATTCAGCTTCTTACTTTGATTATTATAAGAATATATTAATGAAGAAATTACAATTAATAATAAATGAAAGAGAAAAATTTCAATGAATCCTATGATGAAAAATTCTTTTTCACATGTATTTAAATAAGTACTTTGATATGTTTATAAATGTTTTCAAACCAGTGTTACAAAATTGGATTAAAAAGAATAAGAAAAATAGAGGAACTATTTATAAATTAAACATTTACTTCTTTGTAACTTTAAAACTTTAATTTTAGTTCTTCATTCTTGTGGATATAGGTTCAGACGAAATTGTTTAATTTTGTTCAATGGTTAATTATATTTAAGTTTAAATTCTACTAAAGGTTTAATTCTAATCAAAGGTTTTTGGGAAATATTGCTGCTTTTATGAAGACAGCCAAATTACATTAGATTAAATCAAATTTAAAGGCAATTTAAAAATATATCCTCTTTTGTCATCCAAGAAGTTTATCCTGCATACCAAGAAACTACTATCGTCGAAACTGTAACAAAAAAATATAATCGTAACATGTTATTTTCATCTATTTTAGAAATATGTGGAGAAACATTAATGTAAATGTTATCCGTCGCAGTAACTTTTTTTAAGAATTACAGATTGTCATTGATAAAATGTAAAGCATAAATTAAATAGTTTATGAAATTTAATGAGAAGCATTTTGTGAAACACATTGTATCACAGGAAATGGAAAAGACTAACTATTAAAGTGTTTAAAAATACGTAGTATTACTTATTTACAATGATTTTTTGAATGTAATTTAATATTTCAAAAATGTCTAATTCATTAAAACAATTAACTTGAAGGATTTTTGTTATTTCCTTAAGCTACGGAAGACATATTTAAGAAGTCTACCGAAAAAATTAATGCTCATCTCTGTTAATTAAAATACGGAAGTACCAGAATCTGAGACATGTTTTAAAACTATATCAATTTTTAAGGGTTTTAAAGGATGTTGTTTTTATGGAAATATGATATCCCAAATGTACCGTTTTTTACTAGCACAAATTATGGTTTTAACCTTCTTATAGATGGAATATTTCTATAATTTGAAATATGTATCTAAAATATTTCAAAAGTTAGAGAAATATAAAATTTTTATTTATGAAGCCTTTTGTGCAAATAGAAACTTTAAATGGATTGATCTCCATGTTTTTTTTAACTTTTATATGTTAAGAATGCTAAGGCTTTATTATATTTAAGATAGAAGAAATAATTTCTTATACTGATTGTTTATATAATATATGGAATAAAATTGTGCTAAGCAGTTAATTTTCTGGACTAACCAGTAAGTTACTTATGTCAATGTTATGTGTTACAAAATACAACAAAATTCTATTAATTTCATTACTGTACATCGTAAAAGACAATAATTTTTTTTTTATAAAATACAATATTAGATTTATCTCAAAAAACCCATGCATACCCTTATGTAAAAGTTTCCGACATATCTAAAAAAATTGTAAATTCAGTATTAATTTATTTTGTAACATTTTTTGTATGAAGACAAAAATAAAAAATCTGACTTAGATATATAGAATATGAATAATATAGTCGAATTATTTGCACGGAATATATTTAAATTCAGTTTTTATTTGTCATGATGCTTATTAATTAAAATATAATTGTAGGTAAAATAATTTCAAATGTTCTAATACAACATTGTAATTTTTTATACGTTATTTTAAATTTTGCACTACCAAAAAATTCCTATTAATATTTTTTATATCACCTTAACATTCTTTTTTTTTTGTTATGTTTCACAGCGGGAAAACGACAACGTAGTGTTACTTGCAGGTGTAAAAGAACAACAACTCATGGTCGACATGACGCTTATTATACCCATTGCGGCGTCTGTGTTAGCTGTTACAGTTGTAATCGTTGCTGTTATGTATCTGGGTTTTAAAGGCAAAATCCAGGAGAAATTTAGGAAAGAGGTGAGTGGAAATTATATTATAATTAATTATAATTATTAATATTTATATTATATAATTATAATTATTAATATAATTAATTATAATTGCTAATATTATATTATATAATTATAATTATTAATATTAATTCAACACTGTATTGAAATAGAAATATTTTAAGAAAAAATAACCAAATACTGTCAACCTACTACATCATGAACTAAATAATTAATTGAAACACATATTTTCTTGAAATTAACGTATTATAATAGGATTATAAAATTAATCAATGCCCGACTTTTTTTCCGTAACTTTTAATATGTATTTCTCCACTACGTTATTGTCACTTTAACAAAATAAATTAGTCTAGGAATTTACAAAATTGATACAGTTGCTTCATGAATTAAATCCTTAAATATTTTAATTCAACAAATTCTTATAAAGAAACACTTAACTTTTGTTAATTTTATATCAGACGAACGGTGGTCAAAGTCTTTCAATACTGTCTTCGAGTTCCATTGCGGGTATTGATGTTTCTTGATGTCCAGAACAAGTTTTAAACACCGGTTTTGTTCTATCTTGTGCTAGAAAAAATGACTGTACATCTCAAAATAAGACCATCATCGGGTTTTTTACTATAACTTTGAGTTATTCTTTAGAATTTCTATCTGATTTTTATGTTTTAAAGGAATAAGAAATATTTATCCATAAAATATATAGTTATGACCTAAACACACGTTTAAAGTGCATTTATTTAAAAATTTTATGAAAATATACAAAATATTAATCATAGCTTTAATCGAACATCAGTGAATATAATTTATAATTTTAATGTTTAGTTACACCATTATTACATTCTATAGCAGTAATAGTTCTTTTAGGCAAATTAATTATGTCTTTTTACTTCCACCTACATTTAATATTATTACATTTTGCAAACTAAAGCAATTTTTTACGTCACTTTGTTTAGTAATTTTTTATGGAAAAAGTTTCACAATAACCTAATTGTGTTTAGTTTGAAGAATACATATACAACTAATTGTTTTATGCATTAAAATATAAATATTTGAATGTTTTAATATTTTTTAAACTAAAAAATATTTTGCTCGTGTAAAAACAGACTTTAAAACCTCGTTTAATTTAAGGATCTATGATTTTGCAAAGCATGCATGGTTCAGCAGTGAAAGGGATTCAAGATTACAAAAAAAGAATGTAACACTACATCATTTAAAATACTTTTGAATGCCGTTTTCAACAAATAATGACAACTAAAATAAAATAACAACTTTTTGTGTTGGTTTTTGCTTGAATTTTCGTTTATAAATTAACAAAAACGTACAGTTTGCAGTAAATAAATCATATATAATTTTACATATTATTTTTGATGTTATAAAAATATAGAGATGACTTATACTTGTAAACTTCAATTTATAGTTCATAGAAACTCTTACCATACAGAGGCCATACAAGTGATTTAAAGTAGAAAAATTTTATTTTTTCTGAACTCTTACTTATTAATGACCAGTTGTTTTTTAATTATTACAAACAATTTTTAGCCTAAACTTTAATATATGTTTCAAAATTTCAGCTATACAAGAAGATAAACGCTTTATATACGCTGCAGCAACGCAGCGTTATGTGGATATAGACAAGACGCGGTCTTTGCCGGCATACCATGATCCTGCCTTAATTCACTTTCCAACTCCTTATGCGACAGTTCCGATGGGTGACGATATATCAGAAGGTGGGCCTAAAAGATGATCCCAATCAAGAAATGAAATTATTTTTACCCCAGGTAAAAATTTTTTTGTTGGATATATCTGTGTGAGAAAATATATGTTAGAGTTAAAATTATCTTTAAATTCTCATAAATTGTTTTACCTTAATTCTCTTAACGGAACTTAAATATCTTAATAAAAATAAAAAAAATATTAGTTACACCAGGAAAAATTTACAAAGTATAAAGATTAGGAGGCTAGATAAAATATTACAAATTTCAATGATAGTAGGATTAGTATAGCTCAAGTATTAAAACATTGGAATTACTCTTAATTTAAAAATTCTTTGTTAAAAATTACTGGGAATTTTTTATTTGTATAACCATTTAATTACGCTTTTAGGACGTTTATGATAAATATAATTTATAAATAAATTCCTTTTTTATAAACACAGGCTTTTGTTTAGTAACTTCTTTTATTTATGTTTAACAATATTTGAGTCTTAACTGACAATTGATCGTATGCATAATATTTTAATAATATAATCATCCGTTTTTGATTTATGTCTTATGTACTACTTTTGATAGAACTGACTACTAACGATATTTAGAAATAAGTTACATTATAGTGAAATAATATATATTTAAAATCTTTAAAGAACTTGGAATTAAATAAGGATAAGAATTATTTACATATTTGCATCTAGAGCTGAATTTACGTATTTACTTTTTCCCCCAAATTACGTAAAATGCCAAACAGGGTTTTCTATGCAGTGTTTTATTCACTTAAATATACATTTCCTTATAAATCCCTGTCAAATAAATTATATTATTTAGTGAAATAATATATATTAAAATCTTGTAAACAATTTGGATTTAAATAAGAAAGGAAATTTTTTTGTGTATTTACATTTTTACATCTAGAGCTGAAATTACAGATTTACATTTTTTTTCCTCAAAGGCGTAAAAGGCAAAACAGGGTTCCTATACAGTGTTTATTCACTTTAAAATAAATATCCTAATGTATCCCTGTTTAAATTTATGTAAATATGTACGAATATGAAAAGATGATGTTTATAATAAATATCATGTTTATTGAGTTTTATATGCATCGGACACTTTAAACAGTAAAAAAGAAAATAATAATAGACTATTGAAACAAGTTTTTCAGTTTAATTTATTTAGGTTAAACGAAAATTTAATCTTCTTATTAAATGAGATGTTAATTTCGTATTTTTATGATATGAGCAAAAGAAAACTTGAAGCAATGTTGAATTAAAGAAATGATTTAGATGATAGGTGATCAGAAGAGATGATATAGAGGGCTGTATTAAGGAATTATCAGATTTCTTTTCAGTTAATTATTAATTAGTTTTATACAAATAATAAATAATTTTTTTAATAACTTTCGTAGGAATGGATGTCCGCAAAGCATCTTTCTCTAAATCCATAAACATACTGAACTGAAAGTTACAACTTGTAGGATAAAGCATGTTTAAATACATTTTAGATAAGGTTTAGTGATAGTTTGTATCTTAAAATAGCACGTAAATTTTTTTAAACATAAAATTGTTAGTATTTCTCTGTAAATTGATTTTTGCTCTTATAACTAAAGCATTTTCTTTCGGTTTCAGAATATGAAAGACAGGCCACTACCAAAACCCGGAACATTGAAAAAGCAACAACGGGAATCCCATATATATGACAGTCCCCCAGTGAAAGTTATTAGCAATCAGCATGGGAATATGTTATCCTGGTGCTTCTACCAGACTGACTGTTTTTGAGCATTTGGAAGGTCTACTTTGAACTGTGAATCCATTCACAGCCCAATGGGCAACGTATTCATGAACTACCAATTACATTTACCAGTCACGGTAATGCAAATTTAAAAAAAACTCAGAAAAAAACTGAATTTTGAACTTAGACACCAGGAAGTGTTCTTTACGGTCATATTGACTGCATATGATGACATAAATGTCTTGAAGTGATGTTTGTTGTTTGATCAAGGGACAAAGCACGAGAAAAATTGTGTGGTTTTCTGTTCTAAAAGTATCATTCTATCACGGATACAATATTATTTTAGAAAACTTGTGATGCTTTTCAACACTTTCATTTGCTATCGTAAAGAGAAACGCACGTTTCTTCTTTATATACTGGAATAATAAAGTGAGAAACGTAACTACGAATCGGAAAAAACAAAGTTTTTCATTTATTTTTGAGGATTGTATCCTGTTCAGAAAATACAAAGAAAGGAGAATAAATATTAAAATTATTAAATTTTTATGAATGTTTTAGATGATAATCAGATTGAATTGAAATAAAATAATCAGGTGGAATTGAAAATGATGAAGTGGAGAAATCAAAATTGTTATTTGAAGAAAACTATAAAAATCTGCAATGAAATATTGCCAATACATTTACTGACATAATGAAATGAGAAACAATTTACAAGCTCTATTTTTAAAGTTTTTCATCATAGTCATTTACTGGAGATAATTGAAGAACAAAAGTTCTTCTGAAATACAATTTGTTTGGCTAAAGTATGTGAGTAATGAAAATTAAGTATTTAAAGAGATGAAGAAATATTTCATAAAAATAGAATGACTATGTATAATTCTATTTATAGCTTTATAAACATTTCATTTAGATTATATTTACTAAAAAGTTATTCTATGTAGTATTATTCTGTAAAGAGACCTATTAAGATAGAAGACTTATTTTTCATGCATTTTAGTAAATTTATAATTCTGTTAAAGTTTCTGTAAAATTATGATTTATATAAGAACCTTTGATAATAAAATTTACAGAGCGCACCATTCAGAATATGGTAACTTTATATACTAACATGTGTATTAAATATGGTATTACATTCTTCACTGTTTAATAATATCTTGACTGTTTCTTTTTTTATTTTTTTTGTCCCTTTAATTATGTTAAAAATATAAATTGGGTAATGAAAATTCGAAATTATGTATTAATATTTAAACATTAATGTAATTTGGAAGAACTATTTCATGTAGATTTTTATGAATTTAGTTTATCAGGTTATTTTGTAATAGTCAAAAATAACAATTCTACATGTATAATGTATTAAAATTATTACTGAGATGGGAAAATTATGTAAATGTCATGGAATTATATATTTTATTCTTTCAGTAACATACATTTAATATAATGTCCAATAACATTCGATAAATTGTTAAACACCGTCCTTTTAATCTTAATATTTTTTCAAAAAGCTTATTATTAAAAACTGTCTAATATTCTGGTAATAAATATGTATTATCATGAGAGACAATGATTGATATTGTGTGCAAAGAGTGATTGTAATTGTTACATAATGTAGACGTAATATTTGTACTGGTTAATCCTTTTCTAACTATAACATGCCGGCATTAATTGATAGACATGAGATTTGTCACTAGATCAAATCAGTTTTATAATTTAAAATTCCATTGTTTTCGTTGTTCGTAGTGTTTACAAATAAAAGAAATTTTTGTAATTAGGTGTAGTAAAAAAGTACAAAACGTCTATTTTAATATACTTTGCTTGATGTAAAACGATTTAATTCATTAGTTTATTTATGAAGCTCAGAAAGGCCTTTTAAGTACTCAGTTATCAAGTATGTAAGTTAGAGTAAATATGGGTATGAAATACAAAAAGATGGTCTTAAGGTGTGTAGTTTCATTAAGTAATGGAAGGTTTTTATGGTTCCTTCGTGAAGTGCACTTTAGGATTTAACATGTTACCACAAAGTTGTGAAAAACGGAAATTTTCTTTAGACTAAGTGCTACGTCTTTCTCAGTAAGCTATTAAGTAGCTTCTCTGCTCATAAACTAAAACAAACGCTCATTTTCATGCTCATTTTTTGTTGCTATTTCCTGAAATCTCCATTGATAGAAAAATGTTCTTACATATACAATTCCTTCTAATACTATAAGAAATGTTCTTAATAATTTTCCCAGTTTAGATATAAAACAGACTTGTATAATTAGTAAAAATTATTTTTAAAGGAATATGTTGTCTTTAAAATATTATTTTAAATTTTGTTAAATTGTATTTAATTATTTAAATTGGTCCATAATCACATGTATATAGATACATATATGCACACATACAAACAAGCGTACATAAATGGCGTGCATACTTATGTAAGTAAGGTACGAATATATATATATATATATATATATATATATATATATATATATATATATATATATATATAAATATATTACATATGTATATATATACATATATATATATATACATACATATATATATATTTATATATATATATATATATATATATTATATATATATATATATATTATATATATATATATATATATATATATTATATATATATGTCACACTCAGAGCCTGATATGAAAAATAAGAAAGACATCTATTCCAGGTTTTATCCGTTCAAGTTTTATCTTTAATATCATTTGCCATAATAACCATTCTGCTTTCAACAAGTGACTCAATCGGCATCAGGTCATCAGCACACGATTTACATTTTCTTACCTATAACTTGACATTATCTACTTTTAAATACTGTATATATATATATAATATATATATATATATATATATATATATATATATATATATATATTATATATTATATATATATACATAGATATATATATTTTTGATTAATCTCACAGTTTATTTTATCAACACTACGTTATCATATAAAATATATTAAGCAGAAAATATTCTATCATAATATACTAAACCTTGAAAAGCATTCTATCAAGAATGTCTTTTCTATCTATGGAGTCGCGACATTTTTTTCTTACAACGATTCATTTTAGCCGATAGATAAGCTCAACAAAAATAATTTACATAACCCAATATGTTTACACTCTTTAAATTAGAATTTAAGTAATTTCAAGGTGCTGCACAGTAAATATTTTTCAGATTTTCTGAATTGACCAAATCGTTAAATTGGAATAAAGATATTTTATCGCGTGCTTTGTGATTTACAGTGAAGTTAACAATAAATTTTCATCTATTAAAAATGTTGACCCTTTCAGTTCCATGATTAGAGTTTTACTTGTTTAAGCTATAATGAATATGTGAACATGAAATAGACTGATCATACATTATAACTTTTGGTGACATTCCTCAATAATATATATCGTGAAATGGAAAATGAAGTGTAATTAAGGAAAAAATATTAAACTTTGTATTAAAAAACTCTAAAAATTTTGAATTTAAAATAAATTTTAACAATTACAAAAACAAAAGAAAAAAAAACTCTTAGTTCCAAAAATAAAATAAACTTATTTTGCTATTTAGAGTTATTAATTTTTTTTAAACTTTAATCAATATTTGAATGTAATTTTTGTTTATAAAAGATAATTTTTTCATAGTTTTCAATATATTGTTAAATTATTTTTTAAAAATATAATTGGACGAATTTGAGTACGACAAACAATAATTTTAGTGTTTTTATTAACATTGGGACATGAAAGGTCCTTTTGAATTCATTTTAATTGAGACGAACACGAAAACATATCTAAATAAAAAATTACAGTTAAGCTGGGAGACATATAAGGTTTTAATACATTTTGAAATTGCTCTTAGATTATTTTATACTACTCTAAAAGAATTTTTAGTTTTTAATGATATCCATTCCCTAACATCCTTTTTAGTACAAACATTATAGCTTAACATAAACTGTACAAAATACACTACCATTGCATTTCTCATAGTTTATTCTTGTGTAATATGTTCTACGTATTCACTACTGGCAGTATGTTTGCAAATGTAATTCACAAATGGTGTGTAACAAACACTTTTACATACCAAAACCTTAATGTATAATTTATATGCAATGTCTAAGTTAATTTAAAATAAATCATCAAAATTAATATGAAATGGTATTAGCTTGAACATATAAATTAAGTATCAAAAAATTTGAAAGACATTTCAGTTGCAATTTAAAAATAAATTTAATTCTGCCTAGGAAATCAAATATCCAAGTTATAGTTCTCAAAATATTCATAAATTCTCAAAATAATAATATTCACATATTCTCAAAATATGTGAACATTATTATTCACGTGTTAGGGGTTTCAGTATACAGCTTAGCAGTGAGAACGTAGAAATTACATGATTAATTACTTTAACATGTTTTGGGGTATTTAATTATATGTCAAATGTAAATAAGTGCATTATTTCCTCCTGAGCTTGTTACCAGTGTGAAACAATTTTGTAAAATAAAGTGAGTTTCTTTTTATTTATATTGTACTGTTTCTATTCATTAAACATGTTTCAGAATAAATATGCAAGCATATTACTTGCATACTGCTGAATATACACATCATCTTTACCAATGTCAGCCAGATAGACCAGAAGGAGCCTATGATTTCATATCTAGATTTTTCCACCGTGGTTTAATCCCGATCTTCGATCTCGAGATCCGTACATTAAGTGGCATAATCACCAAAATCGGAAGATAAAGAATCAAAGAACTGATCAGCGAATCGGTGCAGTGATCACACACCATCAACTGTGACTTAAAATAGTATTTTACTCACCATGAGTGGATTCCCTATTGTTCCCTATGTTTTTATTGGTTGGTGAACAAAATTCTCTCCCTGTTGCGTGCAATATTATTAATTTTACTTATGTTAAAGTTATTATATAATTTTTCCAAATCACTCTAGTTAGCCAAAAATAATTCCTAATTTTGCATATTTAACAAGGATAGAAAAGTTATGTAATACCCAAGACTTAGTTTGATAAGAATTTAATGACTTTATAAATTTACATTATTTTAATTTAAATTTTTTACTGTTGTTCATTACATAATTTTCAATAGCTTTTTTAAATTAAAATTTGTGTTCTTGATCACCTTTTTAATTGAACTTCTTCTACACTCAAATTTAAAAAGACACTTAACCAATCTTCTTTTACTCTTATACACATTTTTACATTTTATAAAACAACATTTTCAATGACTTGAAAAATGAATTATGAAACGTCGCATCTTGTTTTATCCAAACCTGTGATCAGCAAAGAAACTAAATCTTATTCATTAGATTTGGCATGGTTTGATATTTTTTTAAATTTTCAATTTATATACTGTACTGACACTTATTTTTCTATGGTTGAAAGTTGTCAACACTTCTTTAATATTATGAAATTATTTTGATGTTCTTCAGCAGCAATGAAAAATTAAATGTCCAACGTTTAGTATATTTTCTTTCCTGCTTTCTTCATTGAAGCAATTCTGATCAAATATATTCCCTTTTATATACATTTTCACCTGTAAAGTCATGAATAATAATTAAAATTTCTACTTACATCCTATTTAATGTATGACCCCTTCTATTCATCATTCCTTATTGTTAATCAAAACAGTTGAAATTCTTTTATAATATGTTTAAGGTCTATACACATTTCTCATAAATCATTATAGTTTAATTTTTAACCAATGTCTGATTGGAAAAAAGTCTAAGAAATTATAATGATTCATATGAAAAATGATAAAATTAAAAATTACACTGATAATTTATCTTAAATATCTGCATCATACTTTTATTTGTTTTACAGTCTGAGAGTATATATTTCAATTTTCATATTAAAGTTTTAATTTAGCAGTTTAAATTATTTTAAATATATAAAATCGACGAAAGTTTTTACAGTAAACTTTTAATTAGAGTGATACATATTCCTGAATTTGAAAAATAAAAACAATAAAGTAATGTATAAATAAATATAGAAATGCTGCTATAACTGTTTATAACAAAGAAAAAAACACTCAAATAGCATTTCTTACATTCACGATAGCAACATTCATCAAGTATTTATCTAGGTTTTCCATTTCTCAAAACATTTTATGGACTAAAATGAAATATTCAAGCCATTTTTTATGTAAAATATATTTTTAATAAGAACAATGTATATACTTCTGTGTTCTAGCAGACGTATTTCATTCTTTATAAAATTTGTAAAATTCATAGGCTAAATAATGCTTTTATTTCTGTTTTTAGAAGATTTTTTTAAATATACGCTGTGATAATAAGTTATGCTAAAAAATGGAAATTTGAAGGTGTGTTGTATTTGCTCAAAAATTTAAAAGAAAATCAGTATTTTGATTGGATAGTTATAGAAATAGTTCTGGTACATTATTTTTTACTTGATATGAAATGCCTACAATAAAAATGTTTTGAAATATTTAAGGTTAATCAAATTAATGAAACAGTAAGGGGAGAAAATATTTAGATGAGACATGAACTGAATGCAAGCTGCATCATACAAGATTTGGACAATGCAACTGTCACATTGTAAAAAGTTGCCTTTTTATTATCTCACTCAACAAAATTTAAAAAAAACATATCTGGCAAAAGTAAATTACATATAACGATTCTCATTCAAAGTAATATTTGATGAACATTTTTGAAAGATTAACTCATTAATTGATTTTATTTAGTTTCACAGCTATATAATTGTCAAATCTTGTAGTATTCAATTTTTTTACTCATTTACTGATTTCCCTACTAAAAGATTGAATCTAATATAAATTCAAGGTGCACAAATAAATTTAATATATTTTTATAATTATAATTACCTGTTATACTTAAGAATATTCAAAAATTGAAATTGTATTATGAATGTTTAGCTATAATGAGCATGAAATAACATAATTTTTTATTTTTCTACAGAGTTAAAACTTTAATATGATAATTTTGAGAGATAACTGTTAATTTTTAATTATTGAACTACATTGCAAATTATAAATAATCTTTAAACTGACTAATGCATTATGTAAAAAAAAAGTGCTGGCTATATATTGACAAAACTTGCAAACATCAGAGGATTTTCCTGACTTATCTTGAAGAATTTTATAAGAATATTAATGTAAATAAGTATAGTTTCTCAAAGTTGGGGTCCATTGGTATCTGTTAAGCATTTCATTAAAATGGTACAATCAATCAATATATATATATCCTTTATAATATTAAATCAAGCAATTTAAATCACGTCTCCTCTATTTTCTTTATATAAAATCAACAAAATATGACAAAAATTGAATAATAGGTTTTTAATTAAAGGGATACATATTTCAATATTAAAAAATAACATTAAAGCAATGTATAATGTAATACAGACATGCTGGTGTAACTCTTTATAGCCAAAAAAACACTCAAATAAATACTGCGTATATTCTTTATGGCAGCATTCATCAAGTATTCATCTAGCTTTCCATGGTCAAAACAAATTTTTATGAAATTTGAATAAAATGTTCAAGCCATGCTTTATACAAAATATTTTTTGTGACAAGAACAAACTATGTATATGGTTCTGTACACAATCAGAAGTATTTAATATTATAAAAAACAATAAATTTTTTATCTCATTACAAATACAAAAACAATAAATATTTTTTGTGACAAGAACAAACTATGTATATGGTTCTGTGCACAATCAGAAGTATTTAATATTAAAAAAACAATAAATTTTATCTCATTGATTTTAGATAAAACAATTTTTTGTTTGCAAGAAAGAACTTACAAGTAACTGCTGTCCTTTCAAAAATTGTAAAATTGACAGCATAAACAATACTTATATTTCTTTTCCATTAGAATAGTTATTTTATTTCTTAAAAAATACACACACACACACACACACACACACATATATATATATATATATATATATATACATTCTGTTATGATAAAAAAAATCTCCTTTATAATATTAAAATTTTATAAAATAAATAAACAAGTGAATTTTGAATGGATCATCTGATATTATTACACAAGTAACTCTTCTAAATCGAATTCTACGCTAATAGGTCATTTGCAAAAATACAAATTAAAGATGTGCTGCTTTTTTTTTCAGGAAAAAATAGTATCTTGATTGATAGTTATAGAAAGAACTAAGGTACGTGATTTACCCCCTGAACTGAAATGCCTACAATAATAAAACTCCTAAAATTATTTAAGGTTAATTTCATTAACGAAACAGGAAGGAGAGAAAAATTTAGATGAAGCATGAAACTGAATACAAACTATATCGTACAAGATTTTGAAAAAAGTGCAACTGTCACATAATTAAAAGCAGCCGTTTTTTTGTGTCTCTTAAACATGATTAACAACAAGCTTTGGCAAAGGAGAATGAAATAATTTTTGATAAAAGGTTTTAGAAAAATAACTTATTAAGTGGATTTATTTAGTTTCACAGCTGTGTAATTGTCAGATAGTGTAGGAATAAATTGTTTACTCACTTCCTATAAACCGATTGACTTGAAATTTTACACAAAAGTGTAACTCTGATGCTGTTACAACGTTATGGTAACATGGAGCTGATTTCTTAATTGAGATAGAGGTCGAAGGAACTTATGAATTGTTTCCTCATATTTCCATATTCTATAAATAAAATATCTGTTTATGTGTACTATTATACTTCCTTTAATAAAACAAAATAACTATTATCACTAATACATTAACGTAGGTCGTTTTGAAAAAATATGTTTGAACTAATATATGTCTATAAAAACTGAAACTTGTTATTTGCCAGTTTTGATACTTTCTATATATATATATATATATATAATATATATATATATATATATATATATATATACACACACATAAACACACACTATAGCGCATAAAAATGTGCACAAATGCATTTCATGTAATTTCCTGTTAGAGTTTAGAATATTCGAACATTGAAAATATAGTGTCAATACACAACTAGATCGAGTGTATGAAATAACATGTTTTTATACATTAATAACATGTTTGGGAAGAAAATTGAAAATATTAATATAATAATTACGAAACATGGCTGTTAATTTTTAATTGTTGAAGAACAATAATTTGTAAATGTTTATTCTGTAAAATAACAACTGTATTATGTAAATAAAACTGCTAGGCATAAGACGAAAAAAATATATAAACATCAGAGAAATTTTCTAACTTACCTGGAATAATTTAATGAGAATATTAATGTAAATAAGGTATATTTACTCAAAGTTTGATCTATTTGTAAGTGTTTAAGCATTGCATAAAAATTTAACAAAAATGTATAAATGAAATCATTTATATATATATATATATATATATATATATATATATATATATATATATATATATATATATATATATATATATAAAGAGAGAGATATATATACAGATAATTTATACTTCATTCTAAAATTGTTTATTTAATAAATAAATATAAGAGTAAAATTGACTTCAAATTTAATATAATGTTCCAACATAAAATATTTTCATGTATAAAGCCAACAATGCTATACAAACTAAAATAAACAAACAACAGTAAGCATGTTAGTATATGAACAACAGATAACAGATGTTAATGCACACAATTAACAGGCTAGCTAAGCCACTGAAATTAAAATCATCCATAGGTGAAATATGTAACATGCAGAAATATCCATAACAATTTACAAAAGATGGTAAATAAATAAGTCAACATAACTTTCGTCATTCTATTTAAGTTTGTAGCACACTGCTGTATTTTTATTTAAAAACAACACACAATAAAAAAAAATCATACAATATAAATCATTTGTTTACAGAAGCTGTAAATTTGAAATCCTTTGTTTGATGTGAATGCACAAATATTTTCTGTTCTGTTCAAAAATCGTAAATATTCAAGATTTTTCTAAATCTGATAACTTATCCGCCATGTTTGTTTTTGACGCAGTGCGCATGCCTAAATTATAAATCCGTGGATTAGGCGATTAATCCTCTGGTTTCGAGGGACCAGAAAAAGAAAATTAAATTGAGATGAATGCCTCGGATTTCGTTGATGAATAAGAAAACGTTGATTCGCGGTTAGATCCTAGTATTGCAATCGTGGTGAATGTGGTCCCTAGTGATGAAAATGCAATATGTTTAGCTCATTGAATTAGGAAATAATAACTAAGGATAAAAAGAAATAATAGAATATTATACCTTGCATTCTGTAATTAATATAACTATTACCACAACCCAAAACAACTCAAATATTACTAACAATAACTTTAAAAGCTTTTTCATAAAGAAACCTTTTTCTGTTTAATGATTACTTGAGATACTCCAGGAGAATTTCAAACTGTACTTTTCCCCTAGATCAATTATAAATCTTATACAAAATAAGTTAATTAAAATTAGCATGTTTCGAAACACAAAATCTGTTAATTCTGTAAAAAAAGAACTTTTAAATACATATTGAGGACGGATAAATTTTCATTTTTAATATTGTTTTTTTAAAGTTTCTCACAAAACTTTTATAACAACTAATTTTTATAGTAAAGGCTAATAAGTTTCTTATTAATAAAAACGATTATATTATCTGTACAATAAATGCGCATAATGATTTTTAATTAATGCTATTTTTTAAATTATTAATAATTAATAGTATCTGAAATAATTGCTATTTTTCTATGGAATTTTCAACTTTATTTACATGTTACCAATAATGTACTAAATTTTTACGATTAATTTTAAAGAATATAAATTACTTTTGAAAGTAAACTGTAACCTTAATATATATAAAAATCAGATTCTATTGAAATAGTACATCTTACTTTTGGTGTTTCTGGTTTTCTAGTTCCAGTAAGCCTATATTGAAAAACTTCTTGAACAATATTCTTATCACTTTCAGAGTAAAAGGTTTATCTAATTTATTATATTAATTTGCATGTACTATATAAGGTTAGACTTTATAGATATCACACTGCTCAAATTGTATTTCCTACCCCAAATGCTATTCTAATTTAAACTATTAAGATTATTTCGTAATATTATCCTTTCAAAAGCATTTATGATCTTTTATTTAATTATTTTTCCAGTTTCTCATACATATGTTAAAGCAAGTTTGATAACAATTTTGCTTATAAAATATTTCAATTTTTCAGATAATTATTTAAAATTCATTAGTGTCAGATTTTATAAATTAGTAAAGAAAATAATAAATTTTAAAATAATTTGAAAAATGAGAATGATTTCCAGGCTGTATATATGATCTATTTAATAATACTGCAATTAGAGCTTTCATTAAAGATACAGTTATAGAAAATGTTTATTTTATAATTCTTTTATAATATACGTTTAGTATTTCTTTCAAAAAGTGTACTTTAATTTAAGAATTTAAGAAAATGAATGAGAAATACAAAAATACATTTGAGGAACAGAAAAATAAAATGAATGTACTTTATAGTTGAATCATTTTTTACATATATTTAATGCAGCAGCGTTTTGGACATTATCCTAACTCTAGAGTTGAATCATTTATACAAGTATTTTAAAAGCTATTATTACATTTATAGTTTTGAGTCGATCTGTACTTTTTTTTAATATTAAACCTCATCCAAAATTTTGAATTTTTTTTATCATGTGTCCTTTTTTAGAATACTTTTCTTAACTTCTTCCTTGACATTTAAAGCAACAGATTTTAACTTAAAACGTTCTCTTGCAGTTCAGTTAACATCAAGCAGTATTTTGTTTAAATGACTTTAAGAATAAAATTAAAATTCTATTTCAGTTTTTGTAAAAAATCTGATGTGAATTATTTGACACATTTTCTTAAAGATTGAATGTTAGATTTGTAGATTGAATGATTTCTTTTTTCAAGATAATACTGTCGTCCTTGTTTAGCTAAAGTGCTACAAAGTTGTGGTGATCGGCAATGTTGATCGGTGCTGCCTTACTATTTTTTCTTTATTTAGATATTTCGTTTCAGACAAAACTTTTTTCGCAAATATAATAACTTCTAGTAAGTAATGAAGCAATAAAGTATTCTCTACACATATTTCACATTTTTTTAGAAAAATGGGCTTGAAAAGCGATTTATCAACCGCTTAAAAAATTTGTTTCAAACTTTAAAATTATTGTTAATTTCCATAATATTGAACTTTTTGGCTTTACAAAGTGCAGGTCGCAGTCAGAAAGGGAAATGCACAACTAGATTTTACAATAGTCCTAAATATAAAATTTCAATAGTCTACAGACAGTCCTTTTCTATTTAAGTCTTTGAGTCGCTACAGACATCTCGAAGAAACCAGTAAATATGGATTTAGGTATGGTTATAAAGAATACTAAAAGTTTCAAACTTGTAGTTTCATTATACGTCAGCACGGACGTAACACAGAAATTTCTCAGAATTGATTCAGAGAAGGTCAAAATTAATATTGACGTTGAAATCTAATTGCTAGGATTTTTCGCTATTACAATACTACCTTTATTTTGTATAAGAAATTAAAATTACTTGTTGACTATAAACAACTCAATTGTAAACTAGATTATTATTAATGTGTTTCATTAGAATGCATTAGTAAATACATATAGGCCGAATAATCTAAATTTTTAAATTGTACCTTCTTAAAATAGTTAATAAATAATGACTAAGTTTAAATCTATAAAATTACTTCAAACAACTTTTATACCCTTTAATAAACAATTTATTTTATATCGCCCTTCTATAGTCTCGTCTTGCCAACTAAGATTAAACTAGCATTTAGAAATGTAATTATTTTTGGTTATTTACTTTTGACTTTACAACAATATAAAGATATTAAAGAAACTCTGTACACTGTTATACACACTGCTCTATACACTGTTTACTTCACTCTGCAAAACACAGAAGATAATTTTTAAATAATGCGAAACAAGTAAATAATAATTACCTTGAGAGTGCAAGGTTACATCTGAATGTGGGACTCAGATGTAATCAGTGCTTACTAAATCGTATCACCCATTGGAAATGGCACTTTGAATAGCCTACTTTTATATCTGTAAAACGTAACTAAACAATTCTGTTATCGATTTAGTTAGAGCAATATTCTTATTATCATAAATTCTAGCAAGAAAGCTCAATTTTCTCTCTCAAACAGTTACATTTTGGTACTTTAAATGTTCATTTTCTAATAAAAAATTCTCAAAGCAAATGAATATCATTTCAAGAATATATTATTGCATAACAATTTTATGTTACGTTGCAGACAGTTATGGTGAGATAATATTTTAAAATATCCAAAATTTTTATAATTTTGAACCTTATTGTTTTTCTTAGACATAATTAATGTAGATAGTGTTAAAAGTTTAGTTTATTGCTTCCTTTTAAAGTACGGAAATAATTCTAGAAGTTAAAATAATGTGCATAGATATTAATGGTGTGTTTCTTCATAATTAGGTTTTTAATATAATTAGATTTTAGAAACTTTTGTTTGTATGCTTATTTTATTTCTTTGAAAATTAAAATAAATCATCTAAAAAATGTAATGCTAATTTACTATTTTGAGACTGTAGAAAATTCTATATAAGCCATATAAGTTTATAAAAGGAAAAAATAAGTATTTCTTTTTCGATACATTCTCCCCTATGGTTTTAAGAAGAATAAATTGAAAAATTATTTGCATTTTGTTTTAATCAATAACCAATTTACTTAAAAATATTCAGAAAATAGCGGTATAAGTCATGCTATTATCTATTACTGTTTTCAATTAGACTGTTAATCATATATTAATCCAACATATAAAAAAATAGATAATAGTCTCTAAAATGCTAATTGACTGTGAGTAGGAAGAAACATTCTGAAATATTTAAGAAAAATAAAATTCCTGGATATGTAATTGCCATAACAAAAGCCTGATAAGACTTATCTTTAAGTCAATTTTATGAGCTATTGTCCTATAATTGTATGTGCTCTCATGTGTTGAAGAAATTATACCTTTCATGAATACATACTTTCTAAATTATAAAGGGTAAAAATTTTAAAGGTAATATGAAGAAATTCTTTTGGTTTCAGCCACTGCAGTTAATTTTTAGACTATTAGAATTAACAGGATTTGAATCTATTATTAGAAACAATTTCAAACAGTTACAAATATAAATGTCAGCAGTAGAATTCAAACTCATGAACTTCTGTATCATAAGGACATATTTGTCATCGTCTTACGATAAACAAAAATCCCATAACCTAAAAAGTAGAAAACAGTACAAGAAATACAACTTTTCTGAATTATTAGGATTTAAGAATGGCAATGTATCGAAAATAGTACCATAAACCTCATTAAAGTATATTCAGAGTTGAATTTTGATTATGACTAAGAAACCATGATATTACATGATATTACTTTTCATTCTGAGTAAAAATAATTTTCTACTAATTTTACAATAAAATATAATATAATACATACTTTTAATAGTGTAAGTACAACAGAGGCTACAACCATATTTTAAACATAAATAACAGAAATATTTTAAATTTTTTAAAACATTGTTGTATTTTGGTTAAATTGATTAAAATGATTGGGATGATAAATTAACTTTCACATAGTACTTTCTTTTACCATAATTATTTGTTTTTCATTTTGTGCATCATCCAGAATAAAGTGTAAAATGTTAGTTGAAAGATGAGCTATTTTTAATTCCACATTTTAAGCATAAGGAAATGTGTAATTATCTTTCGATTGAAGACAAATTCAATAATATCAGGTTTTATAATTACGATAATTTGTTTTATTTGTATTTTTGAAGTAATGAATTATGTGTTATGCATTCGGTTAAATGAGTCTCTTCAGTTAACTCCATATACTTCTTCGGTTTAATCCATAATACCATAACGTTAATATATAATTAATATTGTAATATAACTTCACATATACTTATTAAAACTAACTAAACAGAAAATTGATCTGTAGTAATTTTATAGTTTACAGAAGTTATAAAGGAAGCAGAAATTTTTTGAATTCATAAAATTTATTTATAGAGGTCTTTTAGATAGGGAAATACAACCTCTCCCTCCCTTCTCCCCTGTTCTTCTAACATGAATAATTTGAAATGCTTACTACAAACTTTTAAATGTATTTGCTATTTTGCATATATTTACAGGTACAGGAATCATGTCGGCATCTACCATGGCCTGATGTTTAATGATGAATAAAATAAGGAAACATTATTAAATATTAATTCAAACTTATTAAATAAAGAAGAAATTTTATGATTTATTAAATATCAAAATGTGTTAAGACCGCAAAGATGCTGTTGGATATTTACCCTACATGGCATTAAATCGAGTACCAGCGAAATGCTCACCATATAGTATATATGTTCATAAACAAAACGCACATGTAGAAGTTCAGGGAAAAAGGACACAAAATACTTTAAAATTGTATAACCCTTAATGTTTTCCATTTAAATCCATCTCATTATTTTTAATCAATTATTGAACAGTTAAATTTGTTACACCTTTCATAGATATTCTATATTTAGAATCAATGATCTATATTTACATGTGCTATACGAAATATTTATTACTCGAGAAGCATATATAGAACTATCAGACAACATCTAAATAAAACTGAAATTATATATTTCTAAACCATAATAATTTCTTACTCGTCAATGTCATTATATGATGAATATAGGTCCTTCTGTATTGACTTAAAAACTGAAGCAGTTTACCTCCCATTTCTAAGTCTTTTTTATTGCAGATGCTTTCAAATATCCACGAATTAAAGAATTCTCATTTCCTCATGGTATTTCTGCTGGTTACAAAGCACTGACATTATGCTTGCTGATAGTTCTCCAGTTCAGTTCACTTGGTTGAAAGATGGTGAAAAGGTACGAGAGTCATCAAATGTCACCATTGCTATACATGCTGATTATTCCGTGATAGTTTTAAACCCCGTATCATTAAAGTCCAGTGGAAATTACACTTGTGTTGCTGAAAATGATTTTGGAACTAGCAGTTATAGTACTGTATTAAACTGTTTTAGGTGAGAATACATTTTTTTATTTATAAAAGCAATTTCAAAATGATTACAAAATTTATAATAGGTTGTTAATGATAACAAAATATGCAGTAGTGATAACTTACATTGTAGTAGAGGAAACGTGTCTTATGTATCTAATTGCAGCTTATACAAACGAATGTTTTCGTATTCTGTTTTATATTTTACTGAAGGGAAGGCCAACAGTAGATAAATTAACCTTCTGATTATTAAAAAAAGGAATAATCTGAATTAATTAAATTTACTAAATGCTCCAAATGAATTATAATTAGATGAGTATTTTTCCTCTAAAAAAGTTATGTTATTTTTTAATTTAATAATGTGGCTCTCAAACAGGGGAATTTAGAAAACTAAAATTGGATTAGAAAGAAATATATTACAAAAATCTTCCAGTATTCTAATTAAAAAAAATCCATTATAAGATGTTTATTGAAAAAGTTGCTAGAAGCTACTCTATGTTTATAATACTGTTTCTAAAAATTTTAATAAATTTAATAACACTGTGTTTACAATTTTAGCTGCTCCAAGCTGGTTAATACAACCTGCTGATATGGCAGAAACTATTGGAAGTAACATAATTGTGAAATGTTCTGCTGAAGGATTACCAGTTCCAGTTATTAAGTGGCATAAAATTGAAAATAGTACGTGCATTTTTCCTTTTTAGGCTGTTTTAGGCTTAAATAATAAATAGCTTTATTTTGATGTATTTTACTGTTTAGAAATTTCGCCTGATTTTAGCATAACTATAAATTTCACACTATATTGCAGTAATAGTAAACTCCTCAGAGGTAAAATGTATATCTTAATTAGAAATTGAATGTTAAATGAAATCTCTTTGCTTTTCAAGATTACTTAAATAAATAATTTTGAGATATTTTTTGGCTTTTAATTTTTAATTTTCTGATCTCATTTATATAATTTCTATGGTTATGACTATATGCTATGATAGTAAAAATTGTAATGTTGTTAAAATGTTTCAATTAAAACAACTTTTACTGAAGAAAAATTTTAAAATGATGCGGCAATCAAAAAGTCACGGATTCTTCTAAGGCAATGTGGCTATAGTGACCACTTAAATACAATATCTAGAGGCTTTAAATCCTCACTGCTTAACTCATTAATGTCTAGTGTCCCTTTGTAGGAACTGCTAAAAATAGTTTGTAGAATTTTTTTAAAATTTCTACAAGAAAAATATTGTTCAAGATTTTCTTTTTAGCGAATGAAGATGGCAGTTATATAAACAAACTTTCAATTTTCCTATAGTTTATAGTTTCTTCATTTGAATGGAAACTGATGTTTTTCGAAACTCTCACATAAATTTACTTTTTAGGAATATATTTTGAACAAAATCATTATAAATAAATTGAGGAGATGCTACATTATACAAGTTATTTAAATTTCACATGTTTTGTTTATGCAGTCCATGATTACTTATATTTAAGATAATTTATTAATATGTGTTCGACAAAAATGACTCGGGCATTGATGGATTAAAAAAGCTTTATACCTACTAAATTTTTATTTCTCTAATTTAAACTATAAATAAATAATTTAAATTTCCTACACATATAAAAACATTTTGAACTCTTTATTTTGCTTTTTGAAACAATTATAATTATACTTTATCTTCAGTAAAAGATATAATTCCCTCACTGAATGATGTTAAGTGGTAAGTCATAATGATATAAAGTAAAAATGCAACTAGAATACAACTAGAATGTTTATATCAATTTAAAAAAAATTAATGAGCTTTGTTTGCATTAGATTTAAAGAGGAGCTTCTAATTTCTGAAACACTTTTGTTATCTAAGGAGATAAAATAAGAAAACAGCTGAAGTATTCCCATTTTAATATTTTTACTGTATAGCCCGAGGTTTGCAGATCTTTCAGAGATAAGTATTACGTCTCTGGTACCTACAGTAAAAAATATACTTTCTGTTATCTTAGCCTATCTGATTACTGAACATTTATTTTTGTAATATGCAAGGAAATATTATCATAAGATACTAATTTAATCAAATTATTAATAAATCATATGTTTTGCATGATTTTTTCAAGGTATTTCAAAGTAACTTCGGTAATATATTCTTATTCATAAAACTGGACATTGTTTTAAGACAATTTAAAATATTTATTTTGGTTTCTCTACAATTTTCATTTAAATAAAAAAATAATTTGTAAAGATGGATATTAAGGATTAATATCTGATTAAGCAAAGGATTAAAGATTACAAAATTTTCCATTTTAATTTAGTTTTTCTCAAATTCCAAGATAAGTTAAACTGCTATATGAGTACCCCTGATTATATTTTCCTTTCATTAATAGCTGAACATTAAGATACTTCCTGGCAAAAGTATAATTTGCTAGAAAGGCTTTGTATTGATATTTTAAATTGGTGTATTATTTTTAAATTTAGTGTTTGTATAGTTATTTTTAGCTTGGATAATTATTATGTAGGATTTCAAATGTGATATGGAAGGTTAAAATATAACATTTTTTCTCTATGTATACTTAAAAGTAGTGTACTTAAAAATAATAAAAAATAATTTTACTGTCATTATTTATTTATTTCTAGATTATGCACAGGAAATACAATTTAAAATTTCTTTGTTTTACAGAATATAAGTTTCTTTTTATTCAAAATTGGATGAATTTATTTTGATATTAGAAATATACTTCCAATTACTAAAATGTTTCAAGTAACATAAACTAGTCGTTGTTTGGTATTTTAAATTTGAAAATTCTATTTTGCGAAAAATTACTGAACGTAATTTTTTTATGTGTTCCCCCGTTCCTTATCATTATGCTTATTAAAAAAAATTGAAACTTGTCCAAAGAATTGTAACACAAAAAGTTTCACTACTCTGAGATTGGTTAATAGACTGATTACAGTAATTTAACGTTGAAATCAGGTTACAGCGTCCCATCAAAAGAGAAGTTAAAATCTGATTTGAACCTTGAAGTACTTTAATTAAACTATTATCCGTTACCCTAAAGGGTATAATTTTTTTAATGTTCATATAATTTTTATTTTAAACAATTCGGTCAATTGTTTTGCACAGAAACGAGGGAACTTTTAATGTTGATTTTTTTAGGATGGGTTAAAACACTTACTGACCAGAGTCATAGATGTCGGAGGGCTATAAAACTTTAGATTTTGTAATTTTTTTAAATTACTTTTTAGATTTTAAAGATACCATAAAAGAAGTCTTATCATTTTTAAAAACGTTTTTGTATCTAGAAAGCGTATCTCCAAGACTAACGGTTGCCGATTGCTGGTCAAGGACCTTATTATGCACACTGTATCAGACTATAAATGTTGATAACATGTACATAGAATGCAATATTTATTGTATTTGAGATATTAATACTAAAAAATGAAGTAATTTTTAATGGTAATGTTCTTTCAGACAAATACAAAATAAACAACATTCGCTTCAAAACAGAGAATGGAACGTTGATTATGAATTTCAGTGAATATGGATGATGATGGAGAATACGAGTGTATCGCAGATAATGGAATATTTCCACAAATTTCAAAGAGAATTTTCATCAAAGTGAAGGGTAAAAGGATTTTGATAATAATTCTATTTGTCGAATTAAATGCTGTTACTCATATTAAATTACACAAAAATGCTTTAGTAAATGCTTTTTTACAGTTTGAATAAGTTTTATATTGTTCCTCCAGTACAAATGCAATTAGTTTGACACGTATTTGTATCCGAAATTCAAAAACAAAAAACTTGAATTCTTTGAATTTCTACATTCGCGTATGAATATATAACTTCTTGGAGATTTTAGAGGTAAGTTTCTTCTTGAAAAGAAAATATTATTTCATTCTCTTTTTAATAGATATTTGAAAATAATATTAAAATATCTTCATTAAGGTATGTGATGGATATCCATTCTCTTTCTCTTGTTTGAGTGCGTCCTTTGAAGCTTTTCTAAGCTAGGAGTAAAACTTCTGCACAACAAAAAAGTAAGTTGTATGTTTATCTAGCTACTATTCTCAACAATACAATATCTACGAAACGTTTAAAAAATTTAAAACACAAAGTAGAAACGAAAAGGAGTTAAAATTGAAAAGAGGAGAAAATTAAAGTTGATACTAGCTCTTTAATTTTTACCAAAAAAAGTTACCTTAGTATAGAAATAGCTTTTGTTAAACAATAATCATTAAAATACTGATTTGATTTAATTCCTATAAAGGTTATTAATGTGACCACTTCCGCAGTCAAAACTGTATTATAATTTCAGATAAATTATTTTTCAACATTTCATATGTAATAACTTTATTTTACCTAAAGTAATTATGTCGTTAATCGTCAACGATTTATGGCAAGAAGCATATGATTTTTTGTACTTATATTTTTTCATAACTTTTCCATAATTTTATTAATTTCAAAACTTTATAATTTAGAAAGATAGCTAAAACTAGAAATAAGGTTACTTCGGTTTTATAAGCATTAGGCATATTTGAGATAATCAGTTAGTTCTAAGGTTATTATTATGGTGCAAAAAAGAGAAGAAGCTGTTATATAATTTTAATTTAGTTTAATATACATCCGTAACGTGGCGCTGCATGTTCACTTAGGCTGGTAGTACCAAACAAGTAAGATAACGCCATCGTGATGTTAAAGAAAAATAGTGTTTTGTACGGAAAAGCTTGCTTTTAAATGAATATGCAATTTCACTGAAACATTGATTTTAATTTAGAGTTGTTTTAAATAGATGGAATGATGCATGTTGCTGAATCGAACTGGTTTACAAATAATAATTCTTTGCTCAAGAGTATCTTACTTATTGGTTTGCGAATAGGATTAATCATCAAAGCACAAGAAGCTTACACGAAAGGTAAATTTGTTTACTTCTATTGGTATAATATATTTTGATATGTCATTTTCATTTCAAATATTTGTGAAATTATTACTATTTCATTCATATTTTTGCTTAAAATATACCATAAAAATGGAATGATGCTTCACAACATTTCCATAAAATCAGACTGATAGGTAGAATTTATGCTTTTATTTGTAAGAAATATTTTTTTTTCAATTTTAGTTCATTTAAATTTACATAGAATTATCAAAAGCATTTCATACATAAATACTTTATATTTATCAGAAATAAAAAATATATTGTCATTAAAAATTTTTCTTAAAATAAAGTGGAGTTCCTTAAACTTAATCCATTTTGAAAGGAAATTTTTTAATAATTAAATCCTGTTTTTGTGTCATTTGTTTTATTAATAAGTTACTTATTTAATTTGATTTATTAAGATGCGAATACAACTGTTTTCGTTTGCATTTTCACAACGATGTTTTATTGTGTTTCTACCTTTCGTTTTGAGATAGATTTACCTTGATTACTAAAAAGATTTCTTTTTAGGAAAAAATTCCATTATATTTTAATCTAACGAAAGTTTTACTTCACTATTATTTTGATGATTTTTTTTTATTTTAGATGTCCCTAAAATCAAAGAATTTTCCTTCCATGGAAGCATATTGGAAGGAGAGATGGTATCAGCCACTTGTATTGCAGCAACAAAGATTAGGCCCATCACATATGACTGGCTCAAGGATGGAAATATCCTTGAAAAATCAGCAGAAAATATCCGAATCAGCACTACAAGTGAACTATCTGTTTTAATTTTTGATCCTGTAAATTTAGATGATAGCGGAAAACTATACCTGTAAAGCTACCAATGCAGTTGGATCTGGTAAACACACAACGACTCTAAAAGTTAAAGGTAACAGTTATTTGATGAATGAAAGTTATAAACTTATATATTCTACGCAGATTTCCATTTTAATAATAGAGTAACGAGGAACAATAAAGTTCAAGAGAGTATAATGAAGATATTAATAATCTTCAAATATTTATTCTTTTCTTTAATTAACAAATGAAAATATTTTTATAACCATATGATCTCAATTGAAAAAAAATCACTTAAATGTGTTAATACTCTGTCTAATACAACTTTAATTGAGTTATTTGCTTTTTATGCCAGTTATGATATTTTTAGTAAATGTTTTAAAGTATAGTTTGTCATTCCTTGCAAACTATTTGTTATGGTGTGATCACATGTCTCAGTCTATTTTAGTTTTGCACTGAAATTTTCTGTTGTTGTTGTTATTGTTTCTGATTCTTGGTGAAAACAAGCACGATTGAGCTAGATGCTATTCGTATTAAGGCAAATGGGGGTATTAAGGCAAATTTCGTATTAAGGCAAATTTCGTTTTTACGAGAACATCAATGGTCAAAGTACGACTTTTTTTGTTCAAGTGGGTCCTCTTAATTTTAACGACCAAGCAGGGGACGTTTTTCATACAGACATCCGTCTATCTACCTAAGTTAGCATTAATTAATTATAAGTAGATATTAAAAACTTATGATACAATTAAATGTTGTAAATGACTTTTAGATTTATATTATGTTTGCTATTATTGCGTGATATAAATATGCTATATAAAGTGCTCTATAGTTCATAAAAATTATTCTATCAAACTATTTTCATTTTAAAGAACGAATTCTTTAGAATTAATCCAGGTTTGAATACAATAATGGATAGTTTTTCCATATGAATGAAACTAACAAATATTTTAAATCTTCGTCATTCATTAGAACAAAAAGATTTTAAGATATTTTGTTATTTATTAAATATATTATTTTGTAAAGTTTATATTAATAAATAATAAAATGTATTAACTTGTTTTATTATTACTTTCATTAAGAGGTACAATGTGATAGTAATTGGTAACCTTTTCAGTAATTGCATTATTTTCTCAAAATTAAAACTGTATGACACTTCTTGTGGATTTTTCCATTCTCGTTGTTTAATTCTTATCTGCAAAGGTTTTTTTTATCAGTAAACAAATGAACTGTAGTACAGCATGTCCTTTCAGCACCACCAAAGTGGATTCCACTTACCAGAGGATGTTGTGACTATCAGCGGAAGCACTGTTACAGCACATTGCAGAGCATCAGGATCTCCAGAAACCTACAATTAAGTGGAAAAAAGTATCTGGTTTGTATTAAATTATTTTTAAGCGAATACTAAATTATTTTTATACTATATTAGTTTTAATAAGGGCTAGTTTTTTCTTAAAGTATTTTATATTTTACGAGCTGATATTCGAAAATAAAAAGTAAAATATCAACAATGATATAAGGCTAGTGAACTCTATCAAGAGCATAAAACAAGAACTCGTAATATTTTACAGATGGTGTTTAAGTAATGTTACACTTAACAAGAATGTGAAAGATCTCCTGAAAAAGTAGACGTTCAAAAAAATAACTGCTTTTCTGTCTTTAATAAAATTTTTTAATCATATTCTGTAACACTCACTTTGATGAAAAGTAATTCTATGTAATTAATAACTTGAGTATTTTAATTTACTATTGATCAACATAAAATTAAAACCTCTATTATTTAAGAAAGTGTTACTACAAAAACGTAACAAATTATATATATTAAAATACAAACATTATTCTCTATCTCTGATAACTTTTTTTAAGCTTTTAAAGTATTTATATTTTGCTATATACTCTTTAAAAGTAAATTATATAAATTAACATACTATTCCAAATTTTTTTAGATCCGAAGACCTCTGGCTTTGTGTATTCAAGAACGACTGAAGCTTTAGGTGTTAACAATAATACTCTAAAAATTTCATTCGTTACTTATGAGGATGCAGGTTTTTATGAATGTGAAGCAGAAAATGGCATAAGTCCTACTATAAAGGCAAACTTTACTATAACAATAAGAGGTATAGTCTGTATATTTGATCTATATCACATCTCTCTAGATAAAGTAAATGTAAAACGCCCTAGGATTGCTGTCTTTTGATTTTATAATTAGTATAGTGTATTAGAATGTTATATGTTATGTACTGGAAAGTTATAAAATATTTACAATATTGAAATTCATGCATCAAAATACAAACATGATGCAAAATGTGATAATAATTGTAACTACTTATCTTATTTTGATATAATAAAAAATATAGAACTTTTTACATTCAAAATGAAACCAATATATTTTTTGACATTATGAAAGTATTACAAAATATTTCAACCAAGTACGGATATTGTCTATTAAGCATGTGAAATATTTGTATACATTAATAGGTTTATCAATACAATTTAATAGATTTTAACTATTTCCTTGGTGTAAGGGGAAATTATTCTAATTGAAAGAGAAATTGAATGTCTTTTTTATATCATTATTAAATAATGGAAAAGTTTTTAAACAGTTTTAAATTAATTTTCTAATATAAAATTACATTATGTATCAAAAACGTATTAAAGGAATAATACTGATGACAACCTGTCACCAACCATTACGTAATGGCATGATTTTATTGAATTATTTATGATTACAACAAGTAAAACTATATGAATAACATCAATAGGTTTAATTTTTTTTGCGAAATGGAAAAAAATTTCATCGATATAAAAAACATCTTAGTAGAAAAGTAGATTTATGTAAAATACAGATTTTGAGTCTACATTAATTACAATGGTAACTGTAAGTAAATACTTGTTGCATCATATGTACGATTATTTTTAATATATTATTATAGTTTTAAGTTCAAAAGATTAAAAATAAGCAAAAATTGCACCACTGTTGTTAATTTTTTATGAATATTAGTTAAACTATGTATATTAATAACTTAAAGATCGTGAAAATTTGTGTAATCCGATGGATTTTAAAAATATATTTGACAAAATAAAAATGCTAAAGATGATTAATGATATACATGATATGTGGCTGATAGTGTGAAGTATTTATGATGTGATTTGTACTAGATAATTAATACTTTATTAATTTTAATTTTAATTTAATAATTTGAACTTTCAGAAAATTTTTAAAAATGTTTCAAATGTTGAATTTTGTATCAATACATTTTGGTGCTGTGATTAGATATATTTCATTGTTATTTCTTCAATTATTTTTGCAAGGTTTATTTATATAAAATTTTAGTTTTTAATACCTGCAGTGAATTTAGTTTGTTAAATACTGAGAAGTAACAGTGGATGGTGTGATGAAATTACGTTTTTTCAAAAATACATTTTCGCTATAGTTTCACATATAAAGTAAAATATTGATTACTTATTTATCATCACATAGAGAAACAAGACAACAAGAAGATGGAATGCTTTATTTTTTACTTTTCCACACAGCATTGATGATTTCACCCTAAGTGCTTAAAATGAGTAGAAATACTGAAAGAATACGAGAAACTTGTTGCTTTAAAAGTTTTCTGTCTTTCAATACGATAACTACTTTCAGTATGACGTAAAATGTACATTTTTATATTTATTGTGTTTTGTATACTTTAGTGTTTTATAGGTAATAGAAGTACCCAATATAGAGAAATAATATCCTCTATTACAAATATGAGAATTTGTTTTAAATATTCAAAACATTTATTGCTGTAAAAAGGAATTTTTTTTTTAAAATCTATTGAGTTTATATCTAAATACGTTACTATCGAATGTGAATTTTTTATCATTCATACTTCAATGACTAATTTTTCATCTATTCCTAAATTATTGTTTTTGGAGCAAAAAAACAAAAAGAAAATTAATGAAGTTTTAAAGAAGTTTTGGGAATTTTTAGTTCTAAATATTATCAATATGTGGCGCTGCTGATCAGTTTTCTAGTTAGACTACAAGCTATTTAAAGTTCTGTTATACGCCATGTTTATATAGCATTTAGAGTACATACTGATCTCTCTCGACAACATACTAAGATTAGATCAGCATTTTACAATTGTTCTTGTATCTAGAAGTACCTTACAAATTCACAGACGGAGCATCTATGATCGTCTTACGCTCATGAATCTACGATATGAGACGATTTTTACTGAATCTGAGCGTATTCTACGCCTACTTGATTACGTCAAGTCAGTCAGGTAAGTACAATTCTTTTCTTTTCATTTTTATTTATATAAATTAGTATTACTAAAAATTAAGTACTATAGTTTTCAGACATATTATAGTATATGTATATCCATTCTAAAATGGGGACCATTACAGACTGGAAAGAAAAATAAATCTATTTTATTATTTTTGTTTAATGAAACAAGTAGATCTATCTATGTTTTTATCAGTTCGTCAACTCCAATACAAGCTGAAATGAAATTCATATTCCCATCAATTATTAAGTTATTTGAATTAACTGCATAAAAATCTCCAAGATGTAATTGTCCCCTTGTATTTTTGTTCCTGATAAAGTCTTTAATGCATTATATACAACGTTTGCTTTATTTTATCCCGATGTTTTAAAATTTAATTCATAGTAAATGGGATTTACAAGAATGTGTACTAATTTAATATTTTAATACTAAGTCATGAAATATACAGAATATACAAGAAAATTGCGGTCAAGTATAAGAAAATGAATCAAATCAATTTTCTCGGTTTTATTACCGTTCTCAGGTATGATTTTCATCAAACAATTTATTTTACAAAGCAAACTCAAACATTTTAAGCATAGTTATTTGTGGGATTCGTATTTTAATTACGAAATTAAAATACGAATAAAGGTAATTCTTGAAATAAAGGTAATTTTACCATAAAATATTTTATTTATTGGGAAAATAGTTATCTTAAAATTGTTATGATTCACATACATATATAAATATCATGCAACGGAGAAATTATTTATGTAAGTATATTATCTCTGAATTGCTTACAAATCATTATAAAATTTGTATGAAATTAATAATAGAATACTTTTAATGCTTCAAAATATCAAAATTGATGTCATTTTCTATTATTTTTATGTAGATATATCGTATTATGTATACTATTTTGTGATAAACAGATTTTTCATAGTATTAGAAGTTTTTTAACAATCAATAAGACAATCTATATGGTCTTCTGGTAAAATCATTTTGAATTGTTCTTGGTATTAATAAAATATCTGATTGACTTTCAGAACTACTGAAAATTAAGAAATTTAGTTTCGATTGATAATATAAAAGAAGGTGATGACACATCTGTAACATGCTATGCATCATCTGAAGTGAAACCAGTGAGGTTTCAGTGGTTGAAGGATGGAATACCTATTTCCGAAGAGAGGAATATGAGAACAGAAGGTGGAACAAGTGTATCTGTTCTTGTTATTGATTCTATTCAATTATCGGATAGTGGAAATTATACTTGTCAAGCAAGCACCGTTTCTGGACAGGACACATATAGTTCTGAGTTGAAAGTCAAGGGTATGATTTTTAATTATATCTGAAAGACATTAAAAAGTATAGAAATACTGTTAAATATTATTAAACAAATTGAGTGGATTTTTATAAGGTACTTCAGAAGCTTGATTTCAGGGATTCTTAAAACTTTAGCAATAAACTTTACTACTGATATTAATATCCTTTAACGTACAATATTAAAATGGGTCAGTAATAAACTTTGATTTTTATAGGTTTCTACATACAAAAGTTTGCTTCACTTTTCATACTTTATAGATAAATAAATCATAATGTATATAAATTAATTATAGCTAATATTTTAAATTTTGTACTCAGAACAAAAAAAAAAAGGATAAAATTGAATATTTATGAAGAGTGTGCTTTCATTCTTTAATAAATTATGTAGTTTCTTTCCACGTTAATATTTTTGAATCATACCTTTTTTTTACTAAAAGAATCCTGTTATAACTTTACATTAAAAAATTAAGCAAAGTGATCTAGTTTCATATTACTACGATTTTTTAACAAGTGACTTTTCATTGTTTATGCCTTACTTTCTATTGTTCATGAACTTATTTCACAAGCTTGTAAATTATTTACGGTGTTAAGTTCTAATCTTAACGCTTTGTAACATCACCACGTAATTGTATTTTAGTGTTCTAGTTTTCAGGATGGTTATAAATAGATTTTAACGTGATTAAATAATTAGTGAGAAATAAAATAAGTATTCATGCGTTTATAATTATTTTAAAAACTTTTTACAGATGCTAAGTGAATAAGATATGTAATATACTTACAAAAATAAAAATATATTGTCTAAATTAACTAGTTTAATAGCTCAGTAAGTATAGAATTCTGTCTAGAAGTATTTATTCTTATTTTCTGTTATTATACCCCTTACCTACAATATGACAACGCAAATGGTAATTTATAATAGTAGTTTAAAATCTAAAGAAGCAGGAAAACATATTAACATATGACTAAGATACTACTTATTAAGAATATAATTAAGATATCAATTAAATATTTTAGATCATCTTAAAGAATTAACTGAAATATTTTATTTCAATTAAGTATTTTAGAAATGAAAAAATATTTTTCACTTAAGAGATTCACAAAAATGATAAAATAGTATTATAGTATTTACTGGTTATCATACATTTTATTTTAATTTTTTTAATTTGATTATTAATATTTTTTTATTTTTAGAATGTAAGAATAAACAATCCTTTTCACATCCTACACATCAAACTCATGCAAATTGTGGTCTGACAGTATTCAACTGAATAAAGCATATTACTAAACTTACTAAATTTCCCATTAAATATATTTCTTATTTAAAATTAGCAATAACTATAACCTTATATTGTGAAATTATTAGAACATTGTACATACCATATATTTTCTAGATACCTTTTAATGCCCAATTTAACTATAAATATTAACGTATTTCTAAACCTTGATGTATATTTGAATGAGTTATTCAAGAAGAAAACAAAAGGAAATTATTCTATAATTATTGTACAATTTAGAAAAAACAAAATTGAGTGGAATATATACAATTTCTCAATTGATTTTTGCCCGAAGCAAGGAGAAAATGGTTCGAGATACCAGGGAAGGTAAAATCCGGTGAAGAAAATTAAGTGATAAAAAAACCCAATCTCTTCTCTAAATTTTACAATGCTTGTATAAAATATTTAGTATTTCGAAAATCACTTTTCTCATGTTAAAAATTTTTCTTATGTTGAATTTCTATCTAGTATGTTTAATATTAATCAAAAGACAATCATTTTAGTTCTCAAATCTTATATGAAATTGCTAGATTCTGTAAAGTAACAGTGTAAAAATGAATGAATATTTTTTAACCACCTTGATTTCTTTTAGCATCTCCAAAATGGGTAACTGAACCTAAAAGCATTATAACTCAAGTTGGAGATACAATTACACTTCACTGTATGGCTTCAGGATCACCTATACCTAAAATAATATGGAAAAGGATATCAGGTAATTATTTCGATTCTTATTACTACTGTTTGGAATATACGAAAGAGTATCTAAAGAAAACAAGTTTATATGTAAAAAGTTAATTAACAGTTATGGCAACATCAATTTCATGTCTTTGAAATTAATCTCCATCTGAAATAATAGAATTATCCAATTTTTATTCGATTGATCCAAACTCCCCTTGAGTTTTACTTGGAAGATGCCCGTAAGTGTCATATGCAAAACTTTGAACCACACATTGAATCCTTTTCCATATGAGTTCCCTTTTTATTTATTAGAAACATGAAGAATGATAGGCACAGTCCTTCGCCTTAATTCACGTTATCTCTTGTTCATGTACTTGGATTGTCAAAGTGGCATTAGAAATAATAATATTAAGAACGTAAAGAAATCTTCATAATTCATATTGGAATCATTAATACTCCCTCACCAACTGTTCGTTATGATCCTTGTCACCAAATTTAACCTTTTCCACAATCAGTACAATTTTTAGGTTTGCTAATTTACAACCACCTGAAAGTGAACATGTCTGCAAGAACTCGTGGAATGAACTTTGCAAAGTTTTTATTTTCATGTTATGAGAAATCAGGTAAAAGTTCCATGTTCATTAAATTCAGAACGTCTTGTTGTCTGGTAATTTGTGCCACTTACAGCTTTAATTCCTAATGTGATAGAATGATTAATACACTGAAATTTTAAAGAATGGAAATACATACTTATCTAACATTTTAAAAATGAAAAGTGACAACAAAGGGCTTAAGATAGAGTCGAAGTTATCATACAAAAAGCAAAATCCTAAAGAGCTGGGTATGAGGTCTGGTAGATGCTGCAAGCATATTTTTGTGTAAAAAAGACGTGCTAGAAAATCTGTCTGTGGATCTGAATGTCGTCTCGCAATGAGATAATCATAGTTTTAGCAAGAGATGGGATGTGGAATACGTCCTCCCAAGAATGATATAAATGATTGACCTCAAATTATCAAAGAATAATGGAAGTTATAAAATAAAAATACTATAATATTCTTTAATGATTTGAATTTGAAATGTATATACACGAGTAACTTTTTGTATAATTTAAAATAAACTTTGTAAAAAGTACTTTACTTTGAGCCTTCCTAACACAACAGAACATATTATATTTATCTTTTCAGTGGAAATATAAAAGTTCTAAACTATTTAGTTTATATTTAAAAATGTTTTAAAAGATTACGATTTTATTTTTACCTTAACTTAAAAAAAACTATTTTAACCAAACAATAACTTCTTAACTTTATTACTGATGTATTGATTTAGTATTCATAAGTATATAGATGTAAACTTCAAGAAAAGATACAATATTAATTTAGCGTATGATAATTACAGTATGATATTTTAAAAAAATGCATATAGCTTTTTATGATGTTTTAATACCTTCCAAAACAGATTTGGTTCATTTTGAAATTGTTCATTTTAACTTATCTTAGTTTTGCATACAGTGGCATCTCGATCAATTGTTTCCTCATTTTTCGTTAGCCTCGTTGTCTATTTGATTAATTTTGGTATAGAATTTATCTCAAAGAACCAATGTTATGTTCCCCTCATTTATAGTTGTTGGTTTTCTTGTTTACCAGCATCTATCGTCGAAAAATTTCTGTCTCTTAGCTTTGTTTGCGTGGGAGTATCTTTTTTGTAGAATTTAATACAATTCAGGTAATGAGTTTTATCATTCATAAAAGTATTTTGAAGATGGTGAGGGCGGAAAATAAATTTTGGCATATGAAAAATTTTGCCTAATCTAAATTGTCAGTGGGGTTAGTAATGTAATAATTAGCAGTTGATAACAGCAGATCTGTGCACTGACCAAAAGAAAGATAACTTGAAGGTGAATGAGGAAGATAAAAAAGAACCTAAAATTAGTTTCGAGGTTTTCAGAATACGGCTACAAACATCCATGCCAAGAGCGGGATTCGAACCCACGAACTCCGGTTCCGAAGAGCAGCGCTCTACCGTTCGGCCATCGTTCGGTTTGTCATAATTGAAATTGGTAGAATCCCTTTGGGAGCCCCAGTTCAGTGGGCACGCGAAGCTTGGGCGATGTCTCCAAATTCTAGAATCCCAGTTCTAGGGTCCGGCAGCCATGTTTTTGTCTCTATTTTTGTACAAGTGATTGCCGAATTATCGCCAGGTGATGTTTACAATTTGTGATTCATTTTGTATTAAGTTAACACGCAATTTCAAAGCATATTTTGAACAAAAAATAATGAAATAAATGATATATGTCTTAATTTGAATTAAAATTTAGACACAATTTTGAATAAAAAAATTCATAAAGCAGTAAATAAAAAATATAGATATGAAATATAACATAACTTGTTACCCTTCGAAAATTAAGCATAAATTGTAAAATAAATGAAGCACTTACCTAATATAAGTATCCTGCGTTGTTGGTGGATTAAAAGCTTTATCTGATTTAAAAAATCCTGAAAAGCGTCCTGCGGTTTTTTTTTTTCATTTTCCTCCACATAAATTCACAAAGGTAAGAATCAAATTGATTCTCACACTTGTAAACTGTGCGGAGGGATCTCGTAATTGAGCTCCACAAGCCCTCAATTGCATTGGTTTGGGTTCCAGTATCAGGGTCTTTGAAAGTAACACCATGATTAACTCTCAGATGATCAAAACCCTCGTCTGAAAGACAGTCATAGGCTTTCCAAAAATCAGAAATGATTGTAGCAGTAGTTTCAAGTGTTATTCCATGTCATGTGTTCAAACCACGTGTCATTTCGTGTTCACGTGTCACGTGTCATCAAGAAGAGCAAGGTTTATCAGAAAACTGGTACTAGATTTCGGTTGGCATCGGCCAAATTTTTGGTGCACACTGAACTGGGAATCCTAAATTGGAATTCGGCCTTGAAAATTAATTAAATCCGTACATAGTAGCAGCAATAGTGTATAAAATGCGATAGAAAGCCTGTGCTTTACAGTCCAAGTAAACCATTGGCACAAAGTTGGTACCAATTACAAAATATTTTCTAAATTATTAAATATCTGTCGTGTCTAGACATTTGTTATATATTATAAATTGTTTTAAGTTCTTCAAATTAGTTGTGTACACATCTAACTTATTTCTAATCACTCATTTTATTTGATTTCTACACTGATTTACCACATCAATTGCTTTCTGTTTCCGTTCCACCGGAAAAGATGGATCAAGGTTCCACTATATAGATAATTATGTCCATTATACAGATATCTTTATTAAATTATGAACTTCTTCTTTACTGATTACAGAAATATGACCACTTAATATAGAAGAATTTAAAATTATACATTACATCACGATCCTTTAAATTTAGGAAATTCTATTCAATAGAAAGCATTTTTCTTTGTTAACAAGTTGTATTAGGTATGTTATAAAATAAATACATTTCAAAACATTTAACTTTTACATTTATTTAATGTATGATTAGTTACAACTTCACTCTAATTCTACTTTATTCAAAAATTTATATTTTTTAAAATTCTTAATACCGAAAAAGTTTATTATTATTACTTCTTGAGTTCTTATTATTTTTTCTAGAATATAGTTTTGAAATCACTTTAATTTAAATTATAGGTTAATACCTATATTCTAAATTAAAATATATTGCTTTCAGGAATGTGACATACAATTATTTTCACCATTTCCTGTATTAATAGTTCTATATTTTTCATTATAACCAATTAAGAGAACTATTTCACGATTTTCAAAACCGATCTTTAGTGTTCTAGAATATTTTGGGTAATTTTATGAATAAAAAAACGTAAAGTCTGTCGAAAACAGATATACTTTCAGCATGCACCAATATTTTGTAGTAAGGTATAAGACTCTTTAAACAATATTCATGAATTGTAAATACGGGTGGTGTTTGTAATGTGTGTTTGCAGTTGGTGTTGGATGTTCAGATGACGTTCTAGATTTTGATTACCTTCCCAATAAAATCTCTATCATATAAAACTATAAGAAAAAATTGCGAAGATATTTCTTTCTTAAGCTATTTAAATTCTTTCATACCTGGATATTTAGTAAATCTGTAAATTTTCAATTTCTTTCTTAACAGATGATAGCACTCAGACATTTACACCTGTCGAAATCCATACAGACTCCACATTAGGTGTATTGAAGATAGATCCTGTAGCTGCTTCAGATTCTGGATTGTATGGAAATGTATAGCGGATAACGGCATTCCTCCCAGCATCAAGAGTAATTTTAGCGTTTACTATACGTGGTAGGAATATTGGACTGTTTTAACAATTCGTCATTACATTTTCAAATAAAAAGTTGTTATTTTTCTCTCCATAAGCTATAATTTTTCAATTTCCTCTTATAACTAATTACCTTATCCTGAAGTATTATGGTTGGTGACTGTTGGGATAAAAAAAAAGTTTCAGTTTGTTGAATTTCATAAAAATGAAGTATCACAGGCAACAAAATACAATATTTTAACATTCCACTCTGTGTTATTGTAATAATTTCACTATGTATTACACCAAGTAATTTTTCTGTTGATAACAATGATATTTGTAAACACCAGTACAACAATATTATTTATAACTATATTAAAAGTATAATGTTAGCTATAAAAATATATTACTCAGTTATCTGTTAGACCAAACTACTAGCTTTTTAAAAGAAAAACATTGTTTTTATTTTCAAAACAAATATATTAAACAATTTTCAGTGATGCTATACCGTATAGAGATATTTAGGAAAATTCCATGATTAAATATGTCTATAATATTTTCTCTCTCTACATACACACACGTAAACATACAAATATAAATATATATGTGTATGTTTTTGTACATTAAATCGTTTTCAGATTAGCAAAAAACATATTTTGCTATCGCATTTTTCTAAATGTCTGTAGTATTCATATAAACATATCATTTAATTTATAAAATTGTGTTTATTCTAAGGATTTTTTACTTTAATGGGTGAAATAATCTCTTAAACTATAATCTTCCTGAAAAATCGAACTGACCTTCAGTTTTTTCTGCAAATGTTTAATTGTCACCGTAATTAAATAAAAATCTGAATATTTACTAAACAAAAAGTCAGTGCTTGATTTTATACTTAATAGTTTCAAATATGTGTGGTACTGCTGATATTATGTTTTCAAACTTTTCTTGTAGTACTTCCATTTAGATCCAAGTGAAGTATTTAAATTCATGTAAATATCACGTAATTATTAATTTATTATTTTGTGTGCTATACAAATTTAAAGGATTTTATATTTTTAAAATGCAATATTTTATTAAATGTTTGGTGTTTGCTATTTGATCATTATTATGTTACGCATTAAACATTCGTAATATGTATTGAAAACAAATATCTAAATTCAATGTTTGGTTTATATTAAAATTATATTTTTATTATCTTTATGAAACAATGTTCTCAACTAACGCTAAATGACCGCTAAATGTCCTTTTTATATTTACCATATAACTATGATCCTCGTCTTTCCGACGAAGAAACGTTTATCCACTCTACATATCGAGATGAGATGATATTGGGATGGTATAAATCTACAAAGGGAATAGATAATAAAACTCGTATTATATTAAGTATTACAATACAAATTTGATTTATGATATGTAGCTTAAATATAAAATATAGAATTTCACTGAAAAAAAAAATCTTTTTTGGTGATAAGTATTATACTGAAAAAAAAACAAAAAAAAAAAACAGAGTTTAGTCACTTGTTCATATCGTTTAATTTTTATATATACATAATAAATTGAGTTATTGGTTTTATAATAAATGTTTATTGTAAATATATAACAGTTTAATAATAATTAATGACAAAGGAAGTGTGAATGGAAACTGAAAACTAAGAAAATGATTTTAAAAACTATTATTTGCATAACTTTTACGATTTATTTTCATTTGGAATCTATGACAATTAGAAACAATTATCTCTAAGAAGTCTTATGTTGTATCTGTTTCTACTAAGAGTTGATAATTTTATTTTAATATATCTATCTAATAAATACCACATGATTTTTGTAACTTTATTCGTCTGTATGTGCTACCTTTATTACAATTAAAGCAAGTATAATATACGGATAATTTTTCTTTGTATCAAGCAAAGTTTCATTTTGTTATATTAAATAACAATAATAATGAAAATGAATTCTATCATCATGCTATGAGTGAACAGTCATTAGATATAAAAATGCTTACATACAAGATTATTTAGAGTGACAAAAGTACTTGATGTATATTCGAAGTGTACAATACATACATACAGAGGGTCGATTGAAAAATGTTCTATCATTATTTAAAGTTTGAAAATTCGAATCTGCTTGATCTATTTATACTTGAATGTTCTTTAATTGTTGTACAATGGTTTATTTCATTTCATTATATAGTTTCGGTATTTTCAGTGATCTATACAAAAAGATGTAATTTGTTTCATAAGATTAATTAGGCCAATGTATAGTAAAATGTAAAATAATTTACTACTTATACAAAGAATTTTCGTTTTTAGCTTTATATAAGAATTTAGTTATAAAATTCTGCCGAAGTGTGGCGCTGTTTATCCATAAGTTTGATAATAAGAATTCAACAAAATATGCAATGTATCGTATCGCCATGTTGAAGCTTGAAACTCATTTGTTCCGTGTCAATACTTGCCTACATACACTTTATGAGATTTTATATAAAAGTCAATGTTTCAACCTACAATTCCCTATTTAGTTACTTTTCTAGCTTTATAAGACTTCTCACATATTCTGGATATGAAAGACCCGAATACTCTTACACTCACTGTTACTATTTGCTTATCTTACATCACCAAGTAATGCAGGTAAGTTAGTTTTATCATTGTACAATTTCAAACATTGTTTACAAAATCTATGTCTATGATATGATGGCATAAATAATATTATGACATAATATAATTAAGAAGCTTATTTTTAACAATACTGAATATAACTAATTGCAGCATGCATAATTTTGTATAAATGTGTGCAAAGAAGAACTAAACTCCTCACATAAATTTATGAACTTTCAAATTCATGAGCTTTATGAAAATATATTAAAATATATAAAAATATACGAAATTTCATAAGAGGAATTTCAAATATTTTCCACCTCTCACTGTTTTCATTTTTATTCATTTTGTAGTAGAAATAACTAATTGCTATTTCTTCTAATATCACAATTTTTTAATGTGCAAATTTTATAACTGTTTAAGTACAAAATATGACTTTAATATGCAGATTTTATAATTCTTCAAATGTAGAAACTTACTTTTTAAATATAACAGGAAAGCAATTTTTAATACATTATTATTGGATATTCATTATCACGGAAAAATATTCATTTTGGTTTTGCAGAGTCTCCGAAAATTAAGAAGTTTCAATTTGATGATAATATTAAAGAAGGAGAAGTAGCTTCAGTCACATGTCTAGCTACTTCTGCTCAAAAACCAATAAGCTTCAAGTGGGAAAAGAATGGCCATACAATACACAGTAACTCTGAAAATCCAAGAATTGAAGATGGAACTATACACTCAGTGCTTGTTTTTGATTCAGTTATGCCTGTAGATGATGGAAATTATTCTTGTATTGTTTTCTAGTGCAAATGGAAGAGATAAACACACTGCTCAACTTACCGTGAAAGGTAACAATTCTTCCTCTTCCCATAATCGTCGTATATCAAGATAATATTTAGATTGAAGTGTATTGAAAATCATGTAAAGTTTTTCTCGATAAGTTTAGTAATTTACTAAGTTAACAATCATTTATATAAGAAATTAACGATATTATTCTTAACAGAATAAAAGGATTTCATTCAGATTAAAGAAATTTATTTTGTATTCAAGTTTTCCTCAGTTATTAAAAAATGTTAAATATTTAAATTACTTTTCTATTATATACTTTATGCGAAATAGAAATTAAAAAATATTTGATATGAATTTATAAAGATATTTTGCAATTTTATAAAGAAATGCTATATTAATTAAAAATAATTTTTTTAACAATATATAAAGCTTCCAATCACTAATATTTTATTCGAGAAATGTAAGCTTTTAAAAAACGAAATACACAAAAACTACTTTTTTTATTTAAAGAAAAAAAATAGTTTGAATATCAAGTAAATGATATTAAGGGGTAAAAATAACTGCTTATTTTATTGTTAAGTCCCAGCAATCGTGTGAATTTTTCCATATTTGTGGGGAATAAGAGTATTCTGAAATTTATTGACTGATTTTCCATTAATACAATTCTTTCGTGTTAAGTAATTATACAGCAGGCCAGAAGAAATATAATAACGCCAAACACATATAAAATAGTGTAGCTCAAAATTTTTAAAATTTATTAGTGTTTTAGAAGCTTTGAAACATTTCTTTGGCTGAAGTAGAACATCATATTTTAAATTTTATTTCAGCTCCTCCTAAATGGATAGAAGAACCAAAAAGCTTAATTACCAGCGTTGGCACATCTATTGCTGTTAACTGCTTGGCCACAGGTTCTCCAAAACCAAGAATTACGTGGAAGAAAAAAACTGGTAAACGTTCATAAACTTATTGTACAACTTTAACTGTTTATTCAGTTTTAATGTTGGCTAGGTAGTAACATTAATTTTATTCAATGTGTGAAAAAAAATTTTTGATACCAAATACATTTTACTGTAAATAATCGTTAGTAAAAGCTACTGATTGGAATTTATTTTACTTTATGTTGGTGGCCAAATTGAAATTTAATTTTCTAAATGACTTATTCATATTTTAATTACTCTTAACTTAAATTTTATGTAATATATCATTAACGATTTGAGCTTTGAAATTCATTTACACTCATAAAGCATTAAAAGTATAAAGTTGACACGTTTTATGTAACGTATTTCAAATTTTGTTTTTTATAACTGAAAGCTCAGTGATCATGGGGACTTATTCCTTTAATTCCTTTTTTCCTGGAATAGGCCTGAATTCTGGATAAAAATGTCTCACTATCATTCATATCTCAAAGGATGAATCCACATAAATACCTTTCTAAAGACGAAGTGACTGTTAGAAGGTTTATAATGGCCATGAGTTCCCCTTTACGTTACACAGAATCAAAACTAAGAAAAATCATGCAGCTCATGGTCTTTTCCGACTGAGGAGAGAACTCTTACCCAACTGATCTGATCAAATGTATTAAAAAGAGCGTCTTTATCCAACCAAAGATTATACAATCATCTCGATATTTGAAACATAAAGAAATATTTATAGTTAAAAATAACTGAGAAAATGTCCAAAAATTATCAAATATATGATTTTAAAATAAGAACATATAAAAATATATAAAAATGAAGTATTACTGTAATTTGGATTGACTTTTTTTCAGAGAAAGGTGATTACAATAATCTGCGGAGTGTAGAAAATAATGATATGGACGCATCATTTGGGAAACTGAGAATTGCTCTTGTATCAGAAGCAGATGCCGGAGATTATGAATGTGTTGCAGACAATGGAATTTCACCTAGCATTTCCAGTAACTTTACAATTACAATTCATGGTAGGAGCTTAGTATATGCACGTAATCAAAATTTTTAATGTAGTACTGCTTATTTTATGTTTATGTGTCCATATTCCTGTAAAACTTTATTTTTGGAATTATTTTATCATAATCATTAAAATATTTTCTAATTTATCTATTATTTATGAGACTGACATATACAATATTTTATCTGAGTGTCTTGATATTCGAAAGCCTATCTTTTCCAACACTAATTATTTTGATTTTATCGAATCTTTTTCACATGGACTATCATATCAGAATAACTAAGATTCAAATTTGTCCAATAATTTTGCATTTGTCTCATTGCTTTTTCAATTGAATTTTGTTGCACAGGTCACAGAAAAGTGTGTGTCACCTGTAAAATTATGTCCTTTTCGCAAAATGAATGTTTTGGCTATTTTGTTCATAATTATGGTACACATATTCCAGTTGTACTTATCTTACTAGTTGAAATTTATCATTTTAGAGTATATTCATGAACTTTAAATCATATTTCGCATATTTATATAATTTGTATCATGTCTACAATATGTATGCTTTGGTTTTGTGTATTTATAAAAAGTTATGTGCACTTAGTGCCATTAAATTAACGTTGCTTATAGTGTTGCATCTGTACTGTTATAATTTAGCTGCAAGAGTCAGTGTAAGAGAGCTTCAATTGTTTGAAAATGCACTAAATAACTTGTTTCAGATCATATTACTTGATATTTAATACATTATAATCTTTTTAATTAATTTTTTCATGTAATTATTAAACTTTTTATGGTTCTCTTTTACTTTATAAAGGGACATAAAATGCCATAGAAAAAATATCCATCTATATTAATATTTTTACAAAAAAAGTTTTTGAAAGGAGTTTTGTATGAATATTGGTTATCTCTCTTACTAAAATTTAGTCTAATCTATGAGGTAACTCAATTTAAAGCATCTAAAAATCTCATACAATTCGCTAATTGATATTGTTTGATATTATATTTTTATATTGAATCCTGGACAAAAACTACTTATAGAAAATTACACCTCGTTATATACAAAGTTTTAAAATACTTGACACGTCAGCTACCTGGAATGTTTATAAATTGTAATTATCATTTATATGTTTAACTGAAAAAATTTTTAACTATCGTATTTGGGTGAATCAAGTGAAATGGTAATAAATATATATTAGTTAAAAACTATATAGCAATTTCTTTATTTCTATGTAAACGAGTTTAAAAAATTCTTGCAATTTAGTATTAAATGCAAGAAACCTTTCAGTTGCCCTTGAAGATTTTTAAAGAAGCATACTTTATTTATGTTACGTTCTTGTATACGATAATACAGTTGATTTAATATTTGTCAATTTTTGTTTACGAAATACTGTAACTTGGACAAACTGTACAGTGAATTTTTCACCGAAAATTTGTTACTGAAATTATGTTGTTTGTACTTATAGAAACGGTATAATCAATCATAAAGTTCTTGAAGTTAAAGTTTTATACAAAATTATACAAAGCTAAAAAGAGGGTACAACTATTTTTGTTTACCATTAACTTTAATTTGTAGAAAGGAATGGTTTTCTGTAATTTGTGTCACTAAAAAGTACTGAAATTCAATCTTAATTTTTTGTATGTATTTTCAGCTGTACAAAAGTTCTTAGAATTTTTTGTTAGATTGTACAAACTAGAGAACTATGAAAATGAATATATATGTTCTATAACATATAAAATTTAACATGTACTACACAAAGTCAAGCATTTTATCGTAAAAGAGCTAAATATGTAACTGTACTATGTTTTAAGGAGCAGTTACCCTTAGAGCAATACAATTTAAAACATTTTCTAACGTTCAGTTGGATTTGTATTTTTATGAGAAAATTATGATAAATATTAAAAAATTTTGTTTGAGTACATTAAGTTATTTCTTCGATATCAGGTTTTGGTTTAAAGAAATAAATAATAGAAGAACATAACCAATGTAAAAGGTTATTTTATGATATAAAAACGATTTATGCGTACTCCTCTTACTGTAAATGTTATAGATGATATGATAGGTTGTAGAAAATTAAATGTTTTATGTTAAAGATTTAAGTGTTTCTTTTCGAAGACTTTCATTGATAATCGTGATAATTTTTTAACTTATAGCTGTTACGATTTTGTATATAAAGTACCGTTTACGATATTTAAGGTATTTTAAAATATTCGAAATTTCTGTCATACATGGGGTAGAAAACTAAATGCTACAATCTTATATAAATCAATGTTTCAATGTAAAATTATTTTTATTCAGGGGTTGGGGGACGTTAAACATAAGAATTTTTCTCAGTGAAACATCTAAAGAAATGTGTTAAAGAACTTCTGGGCTTATAAATTTAAAAAAAAACATGTTCAGTTTAAGTTTTTATCGAAAATACATTTTAAAAGAATGTACATATGAAAATTTAGCTCAGTTTCATAAAATAGAGTATTTAGTTACGAATAAGGCCAAAATGTGGCGCTGCAGATCTATTAGAGGTTCACATTATGTATTTTGCTTTTATAACGCCATGTTACTCAGAGCTGAAAAGTTATTTACTTGAAGCTGGGAAGTTCGTAGAAAATTTATTACTCTAAAAAAAGAATTTCATAGCAATAGCTAACATTTATGGACTATATATTTGAAAATGCTTAATTTTAAGGACTATCATTTCGCGAAGTTTTGCATTTCACTACTCTGTCAAGCTTCTACGTGTGTGTGATACTGTTACAAACACAGCCAATACAAGCTAAAGGTAAGCTAATTTTTCAAATATTCAATAATTTTTCTTATTAACAATTAACGCACAAAACAATGAATTATTTTACTTGCTTTTTGAAATGTTTCTTTATCAAATTTTTAAAGTTTGTTTATTTAAATGTTTGCTAGGAAAATAATCTAGTCAAATGCGAATTTAAAAGGTAGACCACCGGTAAGAGGAAATAGATTTGTGCACATTTTAATGGTAGAAATGGTGAATATTTTGTGTATCCTTAAGGTATAATGTGTCACAAAGCTAGTTTTGCAAATGTTAACCATTTATGCTAAGAAATAAAATTTTCTAAAAGATCTTTGTTCTGCATCGAAGTATGTAGTTTTAAACATACATTTTAAGATATAAAAATGAATAATTTTTGTACGAATGTGAATTTATAGAAAATAAATGTATTTTCTTGTTGTTGAGAAAATTTTTTATAAATTTAATGTTCTGATAAATGTTACAGTGCAATAGTTATTCTTCCTTTTTAATTGGGTATTTATTAACATCATATATTATATAATTGTAGATTTGGATTACCCTAAAATCCAAAGATTCAACTTTCAAGACAACGTTGTTGAAGGAAGTTTAGCCACAGTTACTTGTTTAGCAATATCTAAAGCAAAGCCAATATCGTTTGAATGGTTAAAGAACGGAAAGAAAATTACAGAGAGTGTAGAAAATCTTAGAATAAACACAGCAAATGAAGGGACAATATTGATAATTGATCCTGTAGCAATGGAAGATAGCGGGAATTATACATGTTCTGCTACAAATATGCATGGAAATGACAAGTATACTGCTGAGCTGCATGTAAAAGGTATTTTTTTCAGTCCAATTTATTTTCAACAATTATATTTGCTTAAAGTTAGATAAGTAGATATTACACAGTTTATTGAAAAACAGTTTATAACAAATTAATTACTTGTCTTTTATCATATCAAATTATGCATAACAAATGCATATCTGTTTATGTTGTTTTTATTTTAAAATTATATGTTGACTTGAAATTTTTTTCCTTGTGAATTTAAGTTAATCCAAGTCATTTTCGAAGAGTAATCGAAATTGTAAATGTAATTAAATTATTTTATTTTTATATTAATGTAAAAAAATTTTTCAAAATACTTTTAATATATTAATAAGAATCTTATCTAAAAGAACATGTTGTGCACTAACATTGAATATATATGCGATAATGATGGAAAGCATTAATACACGGTAAAACCATATAAATAGAAAAAAATATGATTACAAGAGTATAAAATTTTATTGTATCCTAGAGAATAAATGAAACATGGCGATAGTAATAAAAAATTATAAATGCTATAAAGATCAGCATAAAAATACTTTTTAAACTTTGCATTGATACTTTTTGGTAAACAGTTTATTTAAGTGCGGCTTCTAAATTGTATGATACTTAACTTTAAGCATGAAGTAATAATATTCTGCCTTTGAAATATGATTATATGACTTTAAATTTCAGGTAGTCCTTTACAGCATTGATAATTATGTAATAATAGTTATTTCAAACGAATTGTATTTTGTATGCGTGTAAAGCAAAAATTACCATTTTAGATTTTGCAATTCAAATATGTTTTGAAAAGAAACAAAATAGGTGAATAAAAAAATTCCTCGTTGTAAATATTTCCCGGATTTCATCAGTGAATACGCATTTAAATACTAAAATGTGTCTTTGTAAAGAGAATTCTTTTTTGGAAGTCAAATTATTCTTCAAGATTTTGTCTAAGCACATTATTTTAATCAAGATCTTTTTTAGTCTATTATATGTGTGTGAGTCAAATTGTAAACCAATTCTGGGAAAGCAAAAAAGTCCTGTTGAAAACGATATTACAAAATAGCAATAATAATAACAAGCTAAAAAAATATTTTTCATTTGACTTTTAGATTATCTTGTTGTTAACGTCTGATAATTATTTTCATAATAAGAGTAAACTTATAAAACAAATATATAAGTTATAAAATCTACTGTCCAAATTTTCACTTTTTCAGCATTTGTGGACGTTTCAGTCTTTTTAAACTCATCTCTTTCAGGAAGGTTTCATGATTATGCAAATTTCACGTATTACAATTAACCATATTAAAGACAGATTTTTTAATTATTTATATCGGAAGAAGTGTATTTTAACTTTTTATTTTTTATCATTAAATAACATATAACATTTAAAATTATTCATAAGAATATAAGTTTTTTAAAAATTATTAAGAGTGTTCTGAATATTGCATAAGTTTATATGTCATTTTAAGTCAGAGAATTTAAATTCAATCGTACATACTAAAGTTTGGAATATAAATATATTTTAGATGTACCAATAAACGAAACCTCCAACCTGAATGACCGTTTTCTAAAATAAAATGTTATTGTTTCTAAACTAAATCATAAGTCCATAAGTAAAACAAAAACAACTGAAAATAATTCCTAGGGATAGGTAACAATTTAGAATTGTAGATAATAGAATTTATTTATGTACGAAAAAGTATAAAACTTTATAAATATACTTTTTCATGATATTTTTTCTCTGTACTTAGCATGAATTGAATTAAAATTTTCCGTATTTAGTGTAATTATGGTAAGAAAATGAAATTGCAGTTTAAATCTAAACCAATCTAAGAAATGTGAATCCTTTGTATTTAGAAATATTATATAATTTATGACCTATTCTTCATTGCATTTCTTTAAGATTTTCTTCATTTAAAAATTAAGCACCCATTATCCTAATATGTTATTTTTGATCTCTTTAAAATATAAAACTTTTTAAGACTTTAAAAATGCACGTTTTAGAATATAGTTTAGTTCATAACAGTATAGAAATATAATTGTAATCATCTTTAAATTTGCAGCCAGTCCGAAATGGGTTTTGCAACCGTCTGATACAATAACAACTGCGGGTCAAGCAATCAGTGTCAAATGTATGGCTACAGGATCTCCAGAGCCTCAGGTTTCAGTGGTTCAAAACAGCAGGTAAGTGTTTAAAAAAACACAGAATTTTTTTTTCTGGAATTTTAAAAGCACATGACTGAAACATGACAAAAAACGTAAAATTAAACCCTTTGTACATTTTTTGCACAGACATAAAATTATTTTAGTTTTGATGCAAATAAAATAAAAAATATAAATATCTAAAGATATAGGAAGTAAAAGGCTGAACGAATTCATAATTTATTTATGAAAACCAGCCTAAGGTTTTTTTTTTTTTTGGGGGGGGAATAATTGTTTATTTCATCTTTTTTATATAATAGTGAATGGACGTAACACATACAGACGTGTTTATTCTTTTTTAATGTCCTTTTCAAAATATATTAATATATAAAATTATAAAAAAGTGTAAAATTGAGTATTTGATAACGAATAAAAATAAATTAACCGCTTTACAGCAAACAGATGAAATTGGAGACAGGTCCTTAAGGGTATAAGCCAAAAAAATCTTAAGCGATTATTTTAGATGGCGCTGAAGATTTTCTACCATCGAATTATTCTAAGCAGTAGACTGTTTATTAGTGTATCAGTACGAGGTAACGACGGTCAAAGCTATAATAACGCCTACAAATACTATTTTTAAAAAAGAAAATCCTCTTATTGTATCTGTAATTTATAGTAGGGTAATTCTAGAATGAGGAAATCATTATCCGCATTTTGAGCCCATATAGTTAACGTGTATGGTAAAGGACGACTGACGTGCTCTGCATTGTCCTTTAGGATTCAGAAATTTTATTCTATAGAATTTTGGTGTGAAATAAACTTCCTTTAACAAAATGTATCTGCCATATTGATGGAAATTTTGCTAAATGCTATGAAGAGTATGGTGTCATGTCTTATAGCTTACGGAAGGCCCACTGAACATCCTCAAGTAATATTTAGCCTGTGAGTCTGCTGTTAATTAAAATAGAGCTATGAAGAGCATGGTGTCATGTCTTATAGTTTAAAGAAGCCCATTGAACATCGTCAAGTAATATTTAGCCCATGAGTCTGCTGTTAATTAAAATGGAGCTATGAAGAGTATGGTGTCATGTCTTATAGCTTACGGAAGGCCCATTGAATATCCTCAAGTAATATTTAGCCTGTGAGTCTGCTGTTAATTAAAATGGAGCTATGAAGAATATGGTGTCATGTCTTATAGCTTACGGAAGGCCCATTGAACATCGTCAAGTAATATTTAGCCTGTGAGTCTGCTGTTAATTAAAATGGAGCTATGAAGAATATGGTGTCATGTCTTATAGCTTACGGAAGGCCCATTGAACATCGTCAAGTAATATTTAGTCTGTAAGTCCGCTGTTAATTAAAATGGAGCGAGAGTGCCACCTCTCCGTTTTTAAGAGCCACAATTAATCATTTTTTTGCTTTTGTCACGAAAATTTTGGTTCCATATTCATAAGATCTTTTGCTTTTGTCAAAAAATTTTGGTTCCATATTCATAAGATTAATGGAAATGTATATTTTTATTCTTTGACAATATATTATTTTTCTGGGGGTGGCAGACCTAGCCTGGGGGGGTCTTCTGCTCGGTCCCTGCTTCTAAATTACGAAGAACCAGTGGGAGTAATGTTACTCGCGTCTGTAGCATTTCTTAAGCTACACGTGCTCCGGTGGTGATGTTAAATAGGTAACAGCTTGGCAGCCATGTATTGGCATAAAGGTATTTTCGCCTGTATTGCTAGTAGCATGTGAAAAGCAAAACAAAATAAATATATTATTATTTTTTATTTTGTCTTGACTTTTGGATCACCGGGTGTAATATATATATATATATATATATATATATATATATATATATATATATATATATATATATATATATATATATATATATATATATATATATATATATATATATATATATATATATATATATAAGCCCCACAAGTGAGCCTTATCACTCTACAGAAAAACTCTAAAGACACTCTGAAGAACAATCAGTTCAAAGTTTTATTGTAGATGTACTAGTAATTTTTTTAATATTCATAGTAACATTATAAAATATTAATGTACTTTAAAATAGTTTTTAAGAACTACTAGTATAACTTTGTCGTTGGTCATATTTGCTAAAGCATTATTCAAATTAAGATTCTAATGTTAATTATGGAAAATAATTTAGTTTTTAACTAATGCCAATTTTTTACAGGAAGAAATCTAAGTTACAAATATTGATTAACAAGCATGCTTTTTCTTCTGTTTCATGCATTATTATATAGTGTTTCTTACAGTTTAATTAAGATGTATCTAAATATACATATATTTATATATTTAAATTTTTCTTCTTATAGATAATGAAAGAAATTCCAAAGTGATTCCACACGCGGGTGACTTGAAAAGTACTGGCATTCTGAATATACCATCTGTTTCGTATCATGACGCAGGAGTCTTTGAATGCATTGCTGATAATGGAATCCCACCAATTATTAGAGCAAATTTTACTTTGAAAATTAGGGGTAGGGGTGACATATGTTTTTCTTCTGTACAAACATAATCTGAATATAACTTATAAAATTTATTATTATGTTTACTTTGCAATATCATAAAATATTTATTTACACAAACCTAGTATTGATGCATTCATACTAGGCTCCGGAAACTTGTTGTCATTCGTATAATATTAACATAAGGTGGCCAACATTTATCCAGTGAAAAGAAGGGCATAATATTAAAATAGGAGGAAATAAGAAAATTAAATAATTACTGTCGTGTTTCATCTGTATAAGAAGTTAATAAAACTACTAATTCATCATAAAATTTCATTAATTTATTTTTTCAAATAAAACACTATTGGAGCAACCGAAAACACAATTATTGTATTTTTGTGAAGCATTATTTTATCTTCCCGATTGCAGTCACAACAATGTTACTAGCTTCGTAAGGTTAATCGGTGTTTTCATATTTATGAGAATGTTATTAAATGTGTTGATATATATTAATTCGTTTTTACGTATCACAAAACGAAGGATATCTAGTATTATATAACGAAGAGGAGGTTCTAGAAGAATACTATTTAAGGGAGGACAGAACTTTTAGAGAGAGTAGTAGTAATTCTTTCTAAAACAGGACGATTAATCACCTTTTTATAGCAGAAAAATATTCATAACAGATGCTTTTTGTGTGTAGTCTCATTTTGTATTGTGAAATATAAGAATTTCATCAGAAATTACAAACATTTTGAAAATGATAATTCACATTTTACTTTTAAATACACATATTTGTGTTTATTAAAGCAGATGTTCATTTCTTTATAAGGGCTGATTTGCTATATTTTATTTCTGTTTTACTTAAAATTTATGTATACATAAATAAACTACTTTGCATCGCTTGAATTCATATTATATTGGAAATTCCTGTATTGAATAAACTTTAAAGCAAAAGAAAATTGAATATTCTCTGAAAGCTAATAACATTTTGTTTTTTGTCTTATATTAACGAAATGTTTAAGGAAACATTTATTGTCACCGATTTTATATGTTGTTGAACTTTTATAATGATAAGAGTATTTTTAATTTACACTTATTTTTATTTAGAAATAGAATGGTATTAAAAAATAGAAATATTCTAAATGTTACGGTTTCTCTGTTTTTTGTAGTTTAGAATAACGCCGAAGTGGGGCGCTGCATATCTGTTAGCTTTCGAGAGTCTTTATTTTTCAGTTCACCACAACGCCATGAAAATTACCGAATGTACTTACGTCGTTTTCTCTGTATTATTGATTCTATATTCTGCATATATACGAGTTAAATAACATATATATTTAATATTCTTAAATAGAGTTTAAGGTGCAAACGTTTTTGAAATTAGCAATATAATGAAGGTACTAAAAGATATGTTTGTGATCCCAACTGTGAAAGCATCGCATATAGTTGAATTACTCCTCTGTCAAGTTGTGATATCTTCCATAACAGGTAATTAAACTTTTTGTTATTCATTAGGTTTATTATTGTATCAGTTAAAGTGTTTAATCGTAAAAAAATAATATAATATAAAACTTTGTAAATAGTTGATAACTGGCTTTTTACCGTGTAAACAAGTTTACAGTATTTCACTGTTTATTCACTCACTTTATGTTATTAGTATTTGTAGTTTTTGCATATATATGCGTATTATTTATTTCTTTAAATTTGAATGTTTGTGTTTATATTATGCTAAGCGATAGATTGTATATTATCAAAGAATAAACTTACAATGCACTACGATTATAATATATTTACCATAAGACATGATGGAATTGGGGCTTTGGAAATATCTTTTTTTTGTATAAGTATTTCATCAGGACTTTTTACTACTGTTTTGAGAAATTAAACAAAATACAGTTATTAAATCTCAAATCTATAAATCAAGTTTTGCAAATAATAGTTTCTTAAAATATAGAGTGAATTTTACTGGGTAAAATAATTTCTCCTGCCTATTTAACTACAATATTCACTCTTATTATACATTATAACTGATATGTAATAGTAATTATGGGTGAAATTTTTGTGTTACGTAGCATTTATTACTTTCAGTATTTAAATTTCTGAGTTTATTTTGCGATATCACTAAAGTAATATCAATTATCGAAGGAAAACTTATAATGAATTGCTGTAATTATATATTTTATCATCCATAATGCATGATTGGATTTTGGTATATTTTTCTTTTGTATAGCTAACATGATAATTCTTCCTTATACTTTTATTAAAACAAAATATAGTACCGTGATCTTAAATATATTTTCAGAACTTACATACTTACGTTGTGCATATTAAAGTATTTACTAAACCTTTTATATTAAACGATGCTTATCGAGTTTTTTAATTCATCGGATTAAAAACTTAGTTTTTGAATGTTAATAAGCATTATCCAGGAAGGACGACTAGATTTGATATTTATAATCTGCTTCTTACAGATGCTGATTCTCCTGAAATACAAAAATTTAGCTTCCAGGAGAATATTGTGGAAGGCAAGGTGGTATCTGTCACTTGTTTTGCAATTACTAAAACAAAACCTTTAACGTTTGAATGGTTAAAAAATGGTGAAAAAAATAACAGGAAAAGAAGAAAATGTTAGAATAGATACAGCCAGTGAAGTATCGGCTTTGGTATTAGATCCTGTAACAATTAAAGACAATGGTAATTACACATGCTCTGTTTCAAACGCACATGGGAATGATAAATATACAACAAATTTAGATGTAAAGGGTAAGTATAATTTATAATTTTGTTCTTAATTATGTAATTATAGATATATATGATAAGTTCTTTAAATTTGTGCAAACTGCTATTTTAAACTATAAAAGAAAATAGAAATATTAAAATGCGAAAAAAAATTAGTAATCAAAGTGTTAAATGAATTTTGGTTTTACTAATTAATGTTTTAAAGTTATATTTTTACTGTTTTGATGTCAAAATAATTTTTTATTATTAAATATAATTGAAATGTATAAAAGTTATAAAAATATCAGATAATTTTTACTTTAAAATAGACATACTAATATTTAGAGTTATTATTACTTTGAAAGTAACTCATTTATGAATTTTGAATTGCGTATTTAAAGACCAAAAACAACATTTAATTTAAATCTTGAAAATAAAAGATAGTGTTCATAAATTCAAAACAAAAACACTTTTTAAATTCAATACTTTTATGAATCGATAAGCTGTAAGTTAGCTCTAAATCTATTTGTAAGCAACATGAAAAGACCAAAAATAACATTTAATTTAAATCTTGAAAATAAAAGATAGTGTTCATAAATTCAAAACAAAAACACTTTTTAAATTCAATACTTTTATGAATCAATAAGCTATACTGTAAGTTAGCTCTAAATCTATTTGTAAGCAACACGAAAAATAAGTTAATGCTGGGTGAGCTTTAGCTGAACTATGGCCGAAGGTTTAAGGCGCTGATCTTCTGTACCGGAGTTCGTGGGTTTGAATCTCACAGTGGCGTAAATGTTCGTAGCTCTTCAGAATCGGCTTTAAGTGGTAGGTCCCGGTTTCATTAGTCCTCGTTTTGCAAAACGTAGACTGAAGCGAACAAATCAAACCTAAGTGAAGTTTAATTTACTTTTTTAAATATAATTTCTAAAAGTATGTTTCATAACTTCAAGTGCAAATGCAATAGATATCCAAATGCTAAAGGATATATTATACAATTTTCTGGCTCTTTGCTTTAATGCAAAACTATTGTTATTTAAGTATTGCGGCCTTATATTTTATTCGGCATACTTGTAATAAGTAGCGTAGCTGACATTAAGACTTTTCTTTGGATATTAAACATTTGTATATAACAACATGTAAAATGAATGTAGATTTTGCAACTTATACCTCTTAAAAACACGAGGGAAAAAACTTTTGAAGATTATCGATTTAATAAAAATTAATGTACACATTACTTGATTACAGAATAGTCATACACTTTACTATTACTTTTACAAATTGGTTAGTTTGCAAAAAGTATTTTTTTGTCCTAATCAATTCTTTGAAGTATTCTGATTTATTTAATTGAATATTAAATAGCTAGTCCAAAATGGATTCATGTACCAACAGACATTATTAGTACAGCTGGAGGATCTATTTCCGCTCTCTGTGTTGCAACAGGATCTCCAGAACCTCAGATTACTTGGATTAGGAAATCAGGTATATTTCTTCATTCGTATGTTATATTAACTATCGTACTTTTAATTCTAATAATGTAATATATATATATATATATATATATATATATATATATATATATATATATATATATATATATATATACATATATATATATATATATATATATATATATATATATATATACATATATATATATAATATATATATATATATATAGATATATATAGATATATACTTATATATATGTATGTATATATATATATGTGTGTATATATATATATGTATATATATATAATTATATATATATATACATATATATATACATATATATAATATATATATATATATATATATATATATATATATATATATATATATATATATATATATATATATATTAGTTCATAATTTCATATATATAATAAGTGTGTATATGTATACATTTAATCTGTAAAAGCAGCGTAAAAGTTTCAGTTTCCTTTTCAATATTACTCTACATTAAATATAATTATGTGTCAAATATCTTTCCATAGGATTTTATTTGTCGTCAATGTTGTAGTATGCTGAAAGCCTATAGACTGTAACGCTTTTCAGAAAATTCTGAAAGAAATATGTTGGGAAGAATATTAAGTTAATACTTGTTTTGAATTTGGGCCACAAAAAAATTATTGTTCGTTAACTTTTTGTCAGTGTTCCTATTGTTTGTTTATACGACGCATGAAAACTTCCCCTAGGTGTCAGTTTAATTTCGCTCTATTAATAAGTAAATACTGCAGTAGGGCTGTTTTCAACTTTATTTTTACACTCGGTTATAGCATATTTAACTATATATAGGTAAATGTTTATTAACTATCAAATATTTTTAAAATTTTATATTTCGTTAGTATTTAAGAGTGCAAACATCCTTATAAAAAATTGCAATAAAGAAGTGTTTTGTTAGAAAACTTATTTTCTTTGAAGTATAAATTTATTATATTATTTTGTATTTTTAGGTGTTAAAAAGTAATAAGTTTAAAGATTATTCGTAACGCGAGTAACTTCGGAATAAGTATACTTCTTCATAAACTAATATTGTTTGAATGTATATAGAATGATTGTTGTATGATTCATACTGATGCTGTGTTTCTTAATAAACTAAAGTAAAATTTTGATCTTAATTCTTAATAAAAATTTAAGTTGTCGAAATCTCGTTTATGGTATATATATCTGAAAATGTAGAAAAATTACTTAACCATTTGAAAAAACTTAGAAATTGGTGCTATATTTATATAACGAAATGATTATTCAGAAAACTGAACTATGGTCAAACAGGTAGGATTCTTCTATTTTGTTTTCGAAGACATTTGAGTTCTAATCACACTAGTAACTGTTTAAAATAAATTTTAAACAGGCTTCTTTCCATTACTGCTCTCAAATTTAACAGTTAGTCATTGCACTTCCAAACAATCGATCATTTATATTGAGAATTAATTTATGTTAAAACTAAGGTGAAAATACTAAGAAAAGCAATTAATAAGGCTTCAAAATTAATTTTAATGTAGAAGATGTTTTGAATAGCATGAATTGGGTCATAAAATGTTTCTTGTTATTTTTTAAACAAATGTAGTCCAAGAGATGGTTAACATAATCTGTCATATCGCTTTTGAAAATATAAACTTCAAAGAAACAATAAAAAAACCAATTTCCAAGTTTTTTAATTAGTAAATTATATTTGTAGTACAGCAAGATTTTTATAAACGAAACTTTAACACATCAGCGAATTTGGAATTTTTTTTGTTTTGAAAGGTTTGTTGAAGGTGAACGATTTACTGCTATCATTATCACTGTTATGAAAACACACACACACACACACACACACACACACACACACACACACACACACACACACACACACATATATATATATATATATATATATATATATATATATATATATATATATATATATATATGAAAAATAATCATACTGTCATTTTTTATCATTTGTACAGAGATGTTCTAAAGTTACTTAATAAGTTCCTTGTAAAAAGAAAATTACAAGTTGCAGAGTTAAAATAAAATGTAATTTTATTAATTAAAGATGACAGATAGACCAATTCTAAGTGTAATTTATTACTGATTATTTTTTCTTACAGATGTTAAAGAAAAACAAGATTCTTTAGTGTTTCAATCTGTGGAAAGCAAGAACAGTAGTTTGTTGAAAATTGGTTCGTTATCATATGATGATGCAGGAATATATGAGTGTATTGCTGATAACGGCATCTCACCTAATATTAGGGCAAATTTTACTTTGACTATACGTGGTATGATTAAACTTTATTAAAATATACTATCAAAATCTTAAAGGATATTGTTGAGAATTTATGAAATTTAATTTAAACATGTAATATTCATAATATATTTACTCATGTTTATTCCCATGTAATGATTTCACTAATTATATAATTTCTTCAACTCACTTCCTCGTTGTCATTTGTTGCTGACACATGTACATTTAACATTTAAATTCATACTATATTCTATTCCTCTTAAAATATGACTTTGATTATCTGTGAAATATTTTTTGCTTTACATTAATTTTCAATAATATTTATGACAAACGTGTGTTTTGTATATATTCACTTACCATTAAATATTGAAATACCTGAATAATTATGGAACACTAAAATAAATGGAATGCAAATTTAAAGTAAGAAAAGTTTTTATTTTTCAAAAAGTACACAGACTGGTACAACGATATTAATGCTCAATTTCGAATGTATCATAAATGTAGTAATTAAAAACTGTTTAAAGTGTTATAGAAATTCATATTTCGCAACAGATTTTTAATTTTCGAAATATGTTTTATTATTTTACCAACTGAAATATATTTCGTGATAGCAAAAGCATCACTCAATGTAAAATTACTGTTATTTTAAAATTATATTTTTTAAAGAATCGTTTATTATGATTCATTACTTGGAAGATACAACTATGTAAAATATGTTCACTGTTAGCTTGTCGTACTGGCAATATTTATTATAATCAATAATTTTATTAAATGTAAACAAATGTAGTAAACAATCAATAGTATTTAATACACTGACTTTATAATTCTTGCGAAATAATTGTTTTGCTTCAGTTTGAAAGATAATTATTAATTTTGTAGGGTATTTTCTGTTTTGATTGTGAATTAATATTCAGAATTGAAGGAAGATTCAGTGTGGAATGACTTCTTTTTTTGGTGTTGTTATTTCTGACCACATACGTTATACTATCTAAAAACTCGTATTTAAAAACTAGAACTTTTAAAATATTCAAAGGTTTTTCACTCGTTGATCTGTGATTAATACTAAATTCAATTTTCTTTAAAATATGTCCTATATATGTTGGTATATGTGAGAACTATTTTTTGCTTTACGTTTATTTTCAGAAATATTTATGATAATTGTGCACATATTTAATTATGAATTATATATTCAATGGGTTTTTATATTGAATTATTCAGCATCTTAATAATTTAGAACAATCAAACATATGGGATACAGATTTAAATGGAATGAAACATTTTCCTCGTATAAATATGTTTACAAATAGAAAAGTTTAAAAAGATTATGACATAATTTAGAACTACTTACTTTATTAACTCTATCTAATTGCGTTTTTATTTTTTGTATGGAATTCTTTCTTGTCTTAACAACGATCGATGTTAATTTAGTTTCAAGATGGACCGTGTCTTTTTATAAACATTTGTGTATATTAACATATTATACAAAGGAAAAGTTTGAAATGTAAAATATGACAAATATTTATTGCATTTACTTGAAAGAAAAACAAATAACGACACATTTATAAGCGGTTTATAGTAAAAATATAAATTTGTTTTACCCTTCTGAAAGTCTTATATATATTTAATGATTAATATTTATCAAATTCGATTGTGCGACGCATGCTGTAGATATCTCTTACGCTGTTTCAGAAGTTATTTTCAAAAGATGTAAAACATCTTAACCATGTACAATATGTAAAATGGCAACTTAAACATGCATCAAAGGAAGTTTGTATTTTAGAGATAATTAAGTTCTGCAAATATTATATTTTGTATTACTATATATATATATATATATATATATATATATATATATATATATATATATATATATATATATATATATATATATATATATATATATACACATATTAATACAAAATAAAAATCGTCTTTTATTTTCAAGCATAAGACAAATGCTGTTTAGTGAAATTGAAAACTGTATCAAACTTATGTAAAAGGTAAGCAACATAAAGAACTGTTCAGTTTTCCGTGTTATTGTAAAAGGATAACAGTAATTTATGTTATTATAACTTATTACCCGTGATTATAATATTTTACTGTATCTTTTATTATTTTTAAGGAAAATTTTCTTACTAAAGTGCTAATTTATCTGCTATTTATTCAGAGATGTGTGTGTGTGTGTGTGTGGGGTTATTCATTTATGAAGTCTTCCAAATGTTTCGCTTCTAAGACTCGTTAAGTCCATGTAACATAACTTACGTAATTGAATTTAAAATTCAAACTTCAAGTATGGTCGGCTTAAAAATATGGTATCGGAGTTTGATATATTTTAAATATATCTCCAATTTCAAAAATTAATTACAAGAAATACAAATTAACTTGAATATTTATAAATTATTATGTATCATTTTTAGTTACGAATGCCGTCAATGTGTGGCGCTATAATCATACAATCACTAACTCTTTGAAACAGTGAAATGACTGCCTCATGAAACATGGCGTTTTGCTACTACTTTCAGAGTAACAGTGTTTGTTTCATCATGAATTTTGAAACCTGAGGATATATCGTCTATAGTGACAATATCAAGTTTGTGTAGATTTATACTATTTATAAAATGTTGGTTTACGTCTTCACAGTGAAATGCATTATTTGGATTGTTTATCACTGTTCATTCGCTCTAGCAGGTAAGAAAATATATCATTTTTATATTTTTTCTTTCCCTTAAAGCACATTTTAAATGAGGCTAAATGTATGTAATAGAAACTTTAACTGTGGCTGAAAATGTATAATAATAAAATAATAATTTAAGGAAAAAATAACGAATGTTACGATTAGTGGCTTTTGTAAAAATTTCCATTTTGATATATGCTTTATTTTATTACTAACTGAAGTAGGCTTTAGGAGAACAAAAACATTCACACAATATCAAATGTAAAATTTTCAAAGCATTAAAATCATTTAATTTATTTTGTTTATAAGATTGTATTTAATTATATCTACTCATACATTTGACTCGGCATACCTCAGAGCAACAATCTTGAGCTTATTTCAATTCATCTAAAGGATTTATTTTTTAATGACCAATACACTTTTAAAATTACACTTAATTTTTAGACAAGGATGAAAGATTTATCAAATTTTTTTTCTTTTAATTGCTGTAACCTTGAGAAATAACCTTTTTTAGTAAAAGCCACAGTTACTACCTTATTTCTTGTATATTTTTGAGATAATATGGATTTTTTCAATAACATAAACAGTTTAAATAAATATTTTGAAGGCACACAATATAAAAAATATTTAATTTTTAAAAAGGTTTTAAGTTTAAGATGCTATTAAAATTTTTATGCTCTTAAAATTTCACATTTCCACTCTATCTGAGAGTTTTTGTTAAACAAATAAAAAACCACCAAAACTCTTCGTGCTTGTCAGTGTCATAAATCTAAATTTTTAAAAGTAACTGTATAGAAGTAAAAAAGTTCAGTAAAACTGTAAATTAGTGAATTATTACATATAGTACTACAATACAGAAGTTATTTGAATGATCAATATCTGCCGTTAATGATATATTGCGGAAGTACATTTGTATTTTTAATATACACACATGAAAATGTATTAATATTTTAAAAAGTTTTAAAATTCATATTTCAAAGTATAAATTTTTTCAGATATTCCCGAAGTGCAAAAATTCTCATTTCAAGAAGATATTCAAGTCGGCCAAAGAATTTCAGTTTTTTGCTCAGTGAAATTACACACTGGGTCAGTTTCATTTATTTGGTTAAAAAATGGAAAAGATCTAGAAATGATGAAAAATGTCAAAATCAAAAATGATCAAGAATTCTCAGTGTTAATCATTGATCCAACAGACTTAGAGGATGAAGGGAATTACACTTGTGTTGCTAGCAATAAATTTGGCAGTGGCAAGTACACTGCGCATCTGAGTGTTAAAGGTACGTTTCTTGTTTTAGTATACTGTTTGAAAACTTTTTTAGTAATGTGTAATACATATTTATTTAAAAAGGAATTCTTTTTAATTGTTATAATAGAGATTTTGAAAATTTTACTGTGCTCAATTCCCTAATGGGAGATCCAAAACGAAATTGCTTATAAAGAGTGAGTTTAGCAATGAGAATTGTAGTTTAATCTCCAGACGCAAAGCTTTACAGTTACCCCAACTTCTTAAAATACAATATTAAGTGATATTTATCTTACATATTTTACAAAAATTTATAAGATTTTTGTATTTTAGTCAATGAACTACAAAAAGTTAAATCGAGATTTTTCAAAAACTTTAAAAAAATGTTTGGAGTAGTTTATTTTTTTTTTAGATAAATTATGTAAATGTTGTCTCACATCTTAATGTCTATATATTGCATAATTTGTTTGTTAAAATCATGTAATTCAATACTGATAACAAAACTTAATAGCAACAATTGTGTGCTTTATAAATTTTAGTTATTTCCTTTTCTATATTCAATATTTCTTGCAAAGTATCTTTTTATACTGATTTTGCTTTTATCCAACATAATACATAACCTAACTGACGTGTGAAGTTTTGCTCTCTGATCTGATAGAATATTAATTAATTTATTTTAAGTACCAGTATATTTTTAAAATACAAAATCTTGATATATATTATACAATCAAACTTATAAATAATAATTTTACAAAACTAAGAGAATCAAAGTTTAGACTTTTGTTTATTGGAAAATGTTTTCACTAGAAGTCAACTTTTCCTGGTGAAGAGATATATTCTATGTTAATGCGTAGTGTTTTATTTACATATACCCGAAAATTTTATGGTGTTAAAATAGATTTCGAGAAGTAATGACTTTTCCATTTTTCCTACATAACAAAATTATATGTTAATATAGATGCAAATTCAAATAAATGTGTAAAATAAGTTTTCTTTAAAACAAATGCTTAATTAAATTCTTCGTAAGGTTTTAAATATAATGACTTTTTCTATGTATCATGCAAATGATAGTTTACTTTTAATAAGATAAAATATGTATGAATATTTGAAAAAAATTGTGTTTTAAACCTTTTAATTTGTTAATCGATGGAATTCAAGATAAAATTAAAATTTCAGTTCAGTTTGATATTTACTTTATTCTTGTAACATAGCAATAATGTTTTTGTAAATCTATTTTTAGCTCCTCCAACATGGGTTGTAAAACCTATGGACGTTATAACAACCATGGGAGATTCTGTTACAATTAATTGCATTGCAAGTGGGGCACCAACACCTACAATAACTTGGAGAAAGTATTCAGGTTTGTATCTATGGATTACAGTGTCTCGAAACATATATTTTCTGAGCACATTAAACTTTAAAATTTTGTTTTCATTTTCTATAATTTTACTTAAAGATGGAAATTTTGCAATTTGAAAACATTTATTTTCAAGTATGCACTATTCATTTTCAAAATAATTTATTTATAAACTTATAAAATTTAGTAAACATTTTTTGTAATTTCCTAAAAATCATTAAGAATTTTTTTTAAAGAAATGTGTATATCAAAGAACAGAAGAGATTTTCACATATCTAAAGATGCGCTAGAAGTTAAATTTCTATTCACAAAATAGTTTTAAAGCTGCATGAATAAATTAATTCATTTAAGAGTAAAGTCAAATTATAAATCTCTTTTCGTAATAGCAATAAATATACTAACTTTAAGTAAAATTTGATTGATATATGATTCCTAAATAGTAAATCATTTTTACCATAAAATATATTTTTACTGCGGAGAAATTATATTACAATCTGAAAAATTTGAAGCAAGTGCATGTACAGATATCAATATGAGACGTCTAAAATTTAGACCTAATTTATGAAGAAAAATTCAGCTATTATTTAATTTGCCGGCTATTAGTTCTATTTCAAACCTGCATAAAACTTAAGCTCAAATTAAAAAAAAAGGCGGTTACATTCAGAAGTCCGTACAATTTAAATTTCTTACATCAGCTACGAATCTTGGATTACATCGGTATATCTTTACGCCACAAGATCTGCCAAGAGAAATGCAGTTTACTAGGTCATCTACAAGCGATATGTGCACCACTTTTCAAGTATTGTTAATAAATATCGACTAAGTGGAAAAAAGGTACTTCAAGGTGTGAAAGTCCAAAAGAACTCAACAAAATCTCATGCGAACGAAGTTGAAATTTTGAAAACATTTTAAGATAAGGATTTTCCCTAGAAACAGAAATTTTTGCGCTTTCTGAATTGAGGCTCTATTTTCATGATGAAGGGGAATTAAAATTGGAAAATACAATACATTTACACACATACACACAAATATATATATATATGTATATATATATATATATATATATATATATATATATATATATATATATATATGTATATGTATTTATGTATTCTCTCTAATTAAAATGAAATGTACATTAAAAGAAATATTAATAGTATTAGCAATGTTTTAATATCAATTATTTTATCTTAAAATATCAATATGCAACTATGGTTACATTTTTTTAAATTAGTTTTATTTTGATATAATTTCCTTCTTTATGTTTACATAAGCTTCTAATATATATTTTATCCTTTATAGCATCCATTTTCAATAACTTTAAAGTATTTTTTATCTCTTTTTGTAGATACATATCCCACGGAATTTACAGCAAGTTTTTTGGACTCTGAAACGTACCATAAAAGTAACAACAGCATTTTATTTATTTCATCAGTATCATATACAGATGCTGGTTTTTATGAATGCGTTGCTAATAATGGAATACTTCCAAGTATAAAAGCAAATTTTTCTATAACTATAAGGGGTAAATAAATTACGCATTTTCTATTCCTTTTTTGATTATATAAGTGAGTTCAGAAGTGATAAATATTTCACACACATAAATACCTTATAACGAGTAATTTTATACTGAATGTATGAGTTACGTTTGAAATAAAAATTTTATCTGATTATAGTAGAACTGTATTATTCTGTATGAAAAGTATAAATTATAGGTTTCTTATTTTGAATGTTTTTTAAATGTTGATATTAATAACAAAGTGTCATAAAGTAAATATGCACATTGTTTATATTTTTATTTATTTTTGTTCTATATCCGATGAAATGTTTACTATAAACTCTTTTTCGCTGAAAAAGGATTTTTGATTTAACTGCGAATAATAATAGTGATTTTAGAGCCAAAAGAAGGCTTAAATTGAAGGGCTATTGTCTCTTTACTCGAATTCTTTTGACCACTTCTATCATGGATGTTATTATAGCCACCGATAATATTAATCGGGGTCGGCTGTAGTCAATAAGTCATGGTTTAAGAATGTCCCGTTCTGAAGATTGTTGACTATGGTACTCTAAACCCAAACCACAGGGAATTTAAATCACTTATAATATGTATTTATATTTTGCTTAAATAGTAAAAAAATACTTGACACTACAAAAACCCATTTCCAAGATACTTCCCAGGTTTTTTCATATAAAAGTTTTTTGTTTAAATCTAGTATTTTTTATGTCACTAGAAATAGAAAATTTATGCTCTGCTTGTTTTGGAAATAAACTACTTTATTGCACATTTAATTTCTTAAAATATGCAATTTTTTGTACAAAATAAAATTGCATTGTGTAATTATATATTATTATTATTGTTTCAAATGCGGGGGCACTTGTTCTTATAGCCTTCGCCACTTTCCAGCAGCAGATAATTGTTGGCTATTTTATTATGGTAGTAATACATAGGAAACCAACTTTACTCCCTAGAAGAACACAAATTGGGTCCACGTAACTTAGAGTCAGAGATCAAGAAGATCCCTGGCTTGGTCTACCACCTCCAGAGGTATCGTTTGAAAGCTTGGAACATATTGTGACCACGAACCTATTTTACGTGCCTGATTCGTCCTTCACGAAGACGGCATTTTTTAGCCAGCTAAAGCCTCGAACTCACAACTCTCTGATTATAAGATTGATGCTTTTGTCTACTGAGTTCCCACGGTTCTTATGCAAATGTATTCAGTAATACGTATTATCCACAAACTACTTTGCTTATCTTTAAAATCTTAAAGGTTAAAGAATCCTTTAACAGATTCCACAGAAAATAGTGTTATACATGTGAATAATAATTTCAAATAACCTGTTTCAAAACTTTATATCTATTTAAATCTACAAAACTGAAATCTTAAATTAACTATGTGTATTTTTCTTCAGAAACAGTTTATATCAATATCTTTATGACACATAATTAGTTCTATTTGAATCTGAAGGGGAAATCAATTTATTATGTATATCTACAACAAAAGCATAATTATAATTATTTCAAGCAGATACGATCGATGAGTGACGATATGTTTGAAAATTACCTTTCGGTAACGGAATCCGCAGAGTGCAAGTCCATTATTGGCATGGGTATCCATAGTGTCCTGATTCTGCTGAACCTATTTAAATATAATATATCTTTGTCTAAATTAGCATTTTGGTTTTAAAAAACTGACCGTCGGTCTCAAAACAAAATCAGTCTTAGTGTATGGATTTATGAAATAAAATTATTATGAAATTATGAACTACAATATAGGAATTTTTTCTTTTATTGTACATTTAAACAATATTTATAAATACTTTCTTTGTATATCTGTAAGAAGTTTGAAAAGTATTTTTTTAAATAATCTATTCAAACATGTCAAGCAAACATAGTCTATGCATGACAGGAAAATAACCCTCCCTGTATTAATGATCACAGAATATCAGAAGTAGAGCATTATGTGTTGAAGTTAAACTTCATTTACAACTGGATATTGCCTTTCTGTTATTATTTTAGTCTTTACTCTTTTCAATGGTAATTTATTTTCGAAGAATAATATAAATCTTTTAAATTTTTACAATATGAACTTATAATTTATAATGGCTGATATTTTAATTTTTCTTTTTCAAATATATATACGTTTACTTATTGAACTTTATTTACTTTCTGAATACACATAATTATATTTGTATCGAAGTGTATTTTAATTCTATTGAATTTAAAATTGAGTAGAATAAATAAAAAATACAACATATATTGCGATCTGGTTAGATTTTGCAGAGAAAATGTTATTTTTGAAAAACATCATGCATACTGCCAACTGAAAAATGAAAAAATACAATATGTGATAAAATATTTCATATGGTATTGTAATGGTGCAAATAAATGCAGTATATTTTACCTGATTATTGATATAATGAATCCACTCACATTTAAATAAAATGAATAGGATTGGAATGCAAACATGTTTTTAATGTCTAGTTTTCTTGTAATTTTAGCAAAGTCTAATTTATAATCAATAATTTTTTTTTTGTGATTTGAATTATCTCATTACACAGTCATTAAACACCACAAATAGAGTAGTTTAGTATCTTTGAAATATATTTTTTATTATATTTTAACTTTATTTTTCAATGTTTCACTTTGAAAAAAGTTGTAATTTAGGTCAGTAAGTTTTGCAATGAGTTGGTTTGGTATTTAACACTGTGCAAGATCTAGTGAAATTTTATGAAATTTGAAATTCATACTTAAATTACGACTGCTTCAAGTTTTAATAAAGAAAGAGACGTGGAAACAATGATTATCCGCATTTTTGATGCTTGGAATTTATTTTAAAACCGTATTTTTATTTGAATTTACCGACTTTTCAGTTTAAGTACTGTTTGACAAATTTTAGATGACTCATTAAATTTATCAAGACTTTTCTAGTAAAGAATAATTTTTGTTGAATTAGTACCAAATGATGCCAAAATGTGGCGCTGCATGTGTGTTGTGAATTATTTTCCATTGCTCATTTTATGAACAACGCCATGTAATAAGATAGATGCAATCTTCTATTTGGGTTAAGTGCATTTTCTCCAATGTTACTTACTGAGTTACTTACACCTTTAGTAAACTAATGATTTAACTGTTTTAAATGCAAACTAACACATTTTCAAAGCATGGGATCTGTATCACCTACTCTATGCGACCAGAGTTCTCAAGCTATACTTAAATGGAAGGTCCATTTATTCCCCGCAA